>VWZP01006983.1:0-77678 GCA_013396995.1 Dicaeum eximium
GAGACCCCTAATCTATCACACAAACACTAGATCATTATGAACTTTCTGAGTTAAGGTCAGGCTTTGATGCCATTAAACACCATACTCTTGGTGGGGTGCATGTAGTCCAGGTGCTGGAAATAATTCACCCTAGAGCAGAAGAGGGCTTGGTGCTGCTTCCTTCCTGCCTTGAATCTTAGTACAGGGAATCAGCTGCCTTCTCTCCACTTTCTGAAGTTCGTATATAAAATAATGTAGAAGATGATGGCTGATAGTCCCATAGGTGGGTGAATGCTCTACAGAAAATAAAAAATGCCAACATTTCCAGGAAGTATAAAATACACGAAATATAACATAGGACACACCCATACTAGCAGAAAGATGGGTGAGGTGACCAAAAGGATTTTCCCTGTAATTTTTTTGATTGTAATAAAATAATTTAACAAAAATTTTATATATATATATATATATNTTCCTTTGACTATTCTTGTTAGAATGTTGAAGATGTTTTTAATCCTTCTTGATGCTTAAACTTAAGTGGTATTCTTTTGCATGTGAAAGTAGATACCTTTGTCAGCAGTTGTCAAGTATCCTTCAAGGCTAGCACAAAAGCAGTAGAACAAACTGTGATTGTGGATAGAAACCGTGGAAATAAAAACAAAGCCAAACCCCTTTCTCCTTCTGTCAGTTGAGAATTGTGTTGATTCTCCCTCTAAATACATCAAACCCCCACGCGTGGTTTTTTTTCTGTAGAGGGTGAATGAAGTTCACATTCTCACAATTGTGGCTGTATGTTTGTAAAGCTGTGCTGCAAAATGGAGCCCTGAAATGAATTAGAAAGTGAAACAAAACTGATGGCCTGAAGGTTTTTAGAAATTATGAGATCTTATGTTTCTGGTGGGATCTATAGAAAAATTGTACTGGCACAGAAAGGAATAGACTGATTTGCAGGTGGTTGTGAGTTGTTAGCATGGGGAGGGCGCTGTGACATAGCAAAGAAAATACAACTTTAGGTTGTACCCTGTTTTTAACTGTTAACACTTCTTTTTCACAAAATAGTAGTCATCTCCCATATTTTAGTAGGTATTTAAAGACTACCATTCTATAAATAAAAGAGGCTCTTAGATAAAAGATGTAGATAAAAGTGAGGCTCTTGAATATGTATGTTTGTCCCTTTAGTATTGCTACTAATGTAAAGATGAGGATGATTAAAACTTGTTCTTTTCAGAGGCAGGAAAGATAAATTACATGCATGCAATTTGTTAAAGTTGATGCATTGGCATTTCTTTTTAATGAAATCAGTTAGATGGAGAGAAAATTAAATATTTTAAAAATTCCCACAAATTAAAAAAGCAGGAAATTACTTAGCACCTTTTTTTTGTAATCATGTTTGTCCTTGTTTGTCTGAAGTGCTATTTGATTAGATTGTTTTTCTGCTATTAGTAGTGTTGTTCAGATGCTCAACCTTAAAATTAATTTTTACCCCAAAGAATTCAGTTTAAAAGAGCTGTCTGTATGAAGTTTATGTATAAAATTTTAGAGATTAACATACCTTGTGCTGCTTTAAAATAACTGTTTTGAAATAATTTTCCATTGTCTCCAAAACTGTTCAAAAATAATTTTCCATTGTCTCCAAACATAAGCCAAAGAATACAATAAGAAGAATTTGGTAGGTAATAGAAGTACATAGAACTAAAAGGTACAAGTATGAAATAGCAATGATAAGAAAGAAAAGCTTATGTGGCTGTAATCAGCGTGCATTATGAAGGAGAAAACAGGAGAGGAAGAAGAATGGGAATTATGGAAATGTCAGTGTGGACCACATTTAAGTAAATATTGGGCAAATTAATAATAGATAAGATAAAACAAAGCCAAAATACTTTGGTTAAAGGATCAAGAGTAACATGAAATGTATGAAATTGATCAAGGCAGGAAATGAATGGCTGAGAATCAAACTCCTCTTTGAGCTGCAGGAATTAGCATACCACTTTGTTTTTGCAGCTAATAATTGGTGTGTATCTAAGGAAGCTAAGGAAATAATGGATGAGAGGGATATTCCTTGCAATATATCCAGTGACAAAAAAAAAAAAAAAAAAAAAAGGAAAAAACAGTGCCCAAGAAAAGACAAGAAAGGGTTCCAGTGATCAGGGCAACTGCAACTGAAATGAAGAGATCCTTGTCTACAATTACAGTGATTATTATCAAAAGGATTTCAATGTATGCCTTTAGTATTTTAAGTAACATTTTCAAGGAGGGGAAAAAACTGAGAACATCACTGGAAATGGCTAAATATGGTTTGGAAGAAATAGTTTCAAACTTTGAAATCTGAAATTTTCACACTGTGAAAGTGCTGTCTTCAACTAAGATGTGAGAAGTAGACATTTGTGGGGTATATGTTGAAAATTCTCTGTGAAGCAAAATACTTGGATTTGCAGAGGTATCCCTGCTTTGAGCAGGGAATCTGGGGATGGTTGGGCCAGACGGCCTCCTGAGGCCTATTTTCAAGGTAAATTACTCTGCAGTTACGCAGGGATTTAATTTATGAAAATGCAAATAGACTCTTCTAAAGAACCCTGGAAAAGACGCTGAAGAGCTAAATGCTAATTTTATATTTAATCTGCTCTGTTTTGCTTAAACAAGAAAAGTGAGACAGAGTGTGTGTATTCCAGAGATGAACCTTTTGTGGAAGGTTCCTAATTTGTTTTGCCTCTTTCTGAAAACCATGCTGTAGTAGTCAGTCACATTTTCCATTTTGAGTTTTATGTTAAGATGTCCAACTGAATTTTCATTGGAAATGCTGTTTAATGGGAGATGTAAAAAAACCCAAAACCCTATAGCATTGCAGATGAGTTCTTCAATGAAATTGATTCTCATTAAAAATCACTCAGTCTCTGTTAGATAATGGAAAATAACAAGTAGCTCATAACCTGGCGGACTTGGGACCTATGTCAAACATTAATCAGTAGTATGATAGTCAGCATAGCCTGGCATTATAGTAATTATGTGAAACAAGCAAAATAAGGGGCAGTTTGACAAGAATGAGCATCAAAATGAGGTAAAAGCAATTTACAGGATAAAGGACCAAAGGCAATACTTGTTCTCTGCCTAGAGTGCAAATTCTGTGGTATCCCATATTTAATGTTATATGAAAATAGCATTTGGGTATATATTTGTGATTGCAGTTAGTCTGGGCATGGCTTGTAGTTTAAAAAACAAACAGTTTGAGACCTGGATTCTGATCTCTTGTGACTCTTTATGATTATTGACTTCGTTTATTTTTCTAGATTCTAGACATTCTAGAGATTTAAGTTTGTTTAGTACCAATAAGCAGAGTAGCATTTCAAGGAAACTTTTTTCTATTTCTTTTATGAGCCTGTAATCTGATTCTGAATTTTATAGAGTAGAATTTGGTGAGTGAGGCATGAAGGTTAAATATTAAAATTAATTAATTTTTTTATCCCTGAAAAGTTTCAATATTTGAAATGTTGACCTTAATTTTGCTGCATATTCCTTTCTAAACTCTGCAGTGTTCTGCATGGAGAAAATACGTTGTTGTAATAGGTAACTTACATGATTAATTTCCCTTGTAAGGTCTGAAATTAGTAGTAGATTTGTTTTAACTTGTTACTTCGTGTGTAAATAAGATAAGCATTCGTAAATTCCTTGCAGCCATGATCCATTTTTGTTGTACTTAAAAATAGCAGATTTTTGCCACAATTGGAAAATGTTCCTTCAGACTACTGCTAAAGGCAGTTATTGATTTTAGTCTTTGCATATTTCCTGATATCAGTGTTCTAACCTGTTTACTGTTACTTGAATTCTCTCCGCTGCCTTCCTTAGATGCTAATTTTAATGCGATGCTAACGCTCTCTAGAAAAATTGTGGAAATGCTGTGGAAGTTTTGGATTCTCTGTAGCTTTGCTTCTGTTTTTCAGAAATAACGAACAGCAGCGTTCCCCATTTTACTACACGGGCTGCTAAAATTGCACCTTGGCTGTACTTGAGTGTGGCAAGCTGCGCCCCAGTTAACACCGGGCCCGAGCTGGTGTGTGTCACGGGGCGAGCACTCGCCCGTGCGCCGCCGCCGGCTCGGGGCTGCTGCGCAAACACGCCTGGTTGCCAAAGCCGTCGTGAGATGCGCGGTCACAGCGCATCCCGTGGCACCTGGCGCTGCACCTGTGCCCCGCAGTGCCTGCACCACCAAGTCGGGTGTCAGGAGTGGCTGATGGATTTCTCTTGGCGGTGCGGCCGAAACAGCTCCCTTCAGTCCCCCGCAAGCACCACCGGCCCGAGGGTGGTGAGTGAGGGTGGAGAAGCTGGGCAGCTTGCAGGGCAATGTGGAGTAGTGCATGGCTGCATTTCTGTGGCATGGCTGGGTGTGGTGTGTGTAGGATCACTTTTTAAACCTACTGAAGGTGTTTGTAAAACAAAAAATGCACGAGCCAATTGTTGGACTGAATTCACAGTTCGTTTTCAGAAAGTGTAAGGAACAGAAAGATGGTAGTAAAATGTTATATTGCTATAGTTAGTAAATCAAAAACGTTTTTAGAAAGAGTATTATAAAATAAAAAGTATTGATTATTATTAGGCTAAGCTCGGAAGCAGGATTTTGCTTGGATTTTTTTTTTTTTTACCATGGTAATCTGCCAGTGGAAGGTGCTCATCCTAACATGCAATGCTTGCTGGTGGTAAAGCTCTGTTGTCTTTCTTACAATACGTAGTGGCAATAGTAATGCTGTTTCCTTCCTCACTTATTTGTCCTAATAAAAATTATGTTTTTATTTAAAGTAAAAAAAAATCACACACTGAAATATGTGCCCTACTTCCATTTGGGTCTTGTTTATTTTATTGATTAAATTATGAAATTAGACTTTTAAAAAGTTTTGGTAATGCAAAATTAATCCTTTCTTTATCATATGAAACAACCTTTGCAGTGAAGGAGTTGAGGTATTATTTTTTTTCCTCTCTTAGTGCCCTTGTGAATTAGGAATGGAATCACTTTTTTCTGAGAAGGTATTTTCATATAAAGTCATAGATTCTGATGTTAAATTTTCTATATTATTCTTTAAAAAAAACAAACCAAAAACCAAACCCAAACTCAAACCAGAACCACCAACCTGAATTCTGTAATCTGAAACAGAAGAACGAACAAAGGTAAAATATTAGCAAAAGGTCATGCTGCACTTTGGTGGTAAGGTCAGGAATAGAGCCGAAACACTGTCTCCTGGGAAGCAGGGTGTCTTAATTCTGCTTCTTGTGAACAGAAGGGAGCAAGGATATTTGTGATGTTCTTTGTAACAGTTGATGGACTCTGAACTATTCTTACACTGTCAGATTCTCAGAAGTAATAAGTATTTCTGAGGCATGGCTGCTTGAAATAAGAAATTCACCCATGCTTTAATTTATTTAATAAATTAATTTATTTATTTAAAGTCTTTAATCCTGCTGTAACAATTTTGTAGGTCTGGACTGTATTATTGCAGCTTACTCCTTTGTTTTACTTTTAGCCATGCAATATGGTGGGGGAGTAAAGGAGTGGATTTTGATAGTCATGATGTTTATGGTGCAGTTAAAACAGTGTAAATGAAACTTGAGATTTGCATCTCACTGGGGCTATATGCTGTAAGTAAGGTTTTATAGAAGTGGATCATCTGAAGAAATCTTAAAATCACTGGGATGTGTTGCCTTGCTTTCTCTAATATTGGCATTTACAGTGGCCATTTGTGCTACCTCAGAGCAGGAGCTTTTTTATAGCTTCCTGTGGCATGTGAGTTGTGGTAACTTCTGACAAAAGTGAAAACTAGGCATAATTTTTAGACTAGGTTTAACCTAATAGTCCTGTCTTTCAGGTCTTTAGGTCATAGACATATTCATTGTTATTTGAATAATTTATTACAGACACTCTTACCAGGATATGTTATGTATTATTCTAGTAATTTTTTTGACATCATAATCTGATGGATAGCTTGCTTGTTGAAAGTAAAAAGCTTCTGTATGTTATTTACTTTTTCTTGATTAAATTTTTTTTATGAGCAAAGGATTAATTAATTCCTTGTGCTTTATCAATCCAACTGATCTAGTTTATTACATTATGTCCATGATACCCATGACCTTGGAGAAGCCATAAAAATTTCAAATGACCTCTCCTGTTTGCCCATGTCACTTTAAAGGACATTCCTAATAGGGTAAATTGCAGCAAGCAGAAAGAAACATGCTGCATGGAAAACAAATACCTTTTTCTTTCTTGCTTCTATATTTAGGTTGGAATACTTAATTTGTATTTTGAGAGGCCAGGTTTTTATAATCCAAATAACCTGAGTAACCTGAATTCTGCATTTGGAACATTGGTTTTAATAATTGACATTTATATTCATTTCTGGACCACATTTTAGCCTTTTTGCAGGAATCAGAGAACCAAGAGTTCCTCAGTGCAACAGTTACTATGAGCATGGTACACAATCTAAATATATTTATGGAGGTGGTGTTACAGCTATCTGTTGAGGAATACAGTTTTACTTTGTCCTGAAAGATACTTTTAAATTGATGTTTAGAAGGAATAAGCATTTATGTCCCAAATTTCAATATTTGTAAACAGGACATTGTGATTTAGTGGAACTGTGAATAATGTGACCGGCAGAAATAAGAATTCTGATTTAGCAGGTATTTTTGCCTAAAGGACTTTTATTTTTTTTTATAATACAGTTTGATAATCAATGAATCATAAAACATGGATGGAAGTTGGAACAGAATTGTTGTGCAGTATGGAGATACATGAATATAGTGTTACTGCTGTCCGAAATCATAGGAGTAGTCCATTGAACAGAATAATTGCATTCAGCACTGACTCAAAAGAAAACTGTTGTCTCTTGTTAATCCTTTTTCTGTGGCCTTTTTTATTTAGTAGCAATTAGAGAATGTGTTAAAATCAAGTGAAGTGTATCACTGTAGGGTACACGTGGAGACTTTCTTTCCTTAATCAAATACTACAGCTTAGCAACTAAGGTTGCATAAAAGATTTTATCATTACACTGTTTCAGACATATGTTTTAGTTTTTTTTTTGGTGTATGAACATAAGACTCTACACCTTGGTTTTGTTTTGTTTTTTTTGTAGTAGTAGTGGTAATTTAAAAGGTTAAGGAACATTTTACATCTAAAATTGTGTTTCTGATGAACTCCCATGTTCCCATAGCAATTTTAGTAACCACGCGCTGTTTAACTGGAAGAGCAACTTGAGGATATTGCCTGGTTTCTCTCTACCTCCCATGGTAAACCTTCTGTTTGTTTTGTGAATTTAGTAGTCAGAGGTGTGTGGATAAAACTTGCTGTCTCCTACTTAATGACATTTCACAGCCAGCAAGGCTGCTGAACTGCTATACAACTTTCCTTTTTACTTCATTAAGCAACACAGAGGAACAGATCACAACAATTATTTTCTACCATAATGCCTCATGTTGACTGGAACATTTTCCTTAAAAATAGAGCAGTACCATAAAATAAAAGGCTTAAAAGGGAGATGGACATATTCACAACTCCAAATAGGTCTAAGAGGAGAAAAAGTGCAGAGACCCAGGTTAAGAAAATTGAACTTTTTCAGATGAGTGAAGCATGAGTTGAAAATGGTGAGAAAAGGTTAAGCTATACTTATCATAGGGTATTATATTAGAGATAAAATTTAAACTTTTTTTTTCCAGCAAAACCACACTGAAGGAACAAAATGGAGCTAAGTGTTTCTGCTTTCCCTAGTGGCAACACTTTCACTGTAGTGACACTTAAAATAATATGTGTGTTGTTTTGCAAAGTACATGACTGTATCAAAAGTTCTTTAATAACTGTCTTTTAACTAACCAACCTGCATCTGTGATGCTTTAAGAGTAGGAAAACAGTAGTCTGATAATCCTCTTCAGATACCAAAATGGTTTGCAATATAAATTGTTTGCTTGTGGTTATGGAGTTCTTGATTTCATATGTGTTTTTTGGTTTTCAAGAGCTGTAATAAAAAAAACCAGAAAACTTATTTCCTTCTTTCTCCCTGTCTTCAACAACAAAAATTTGCCCCCCCATTCATCTGTAATAGTGGTTTTGGCACATGATGTTTGTTTGTCAAAGGGCAAATACACTCAGTGCTTCTGTTAGCCTGGCTTCAGGGGGTTTTTTTGCAGCAGCAGATCAGACAAAATGTTCAAGAAGAGAAGGTCAAGAGTGGACAGTAAAAAAGTGTTCTGTGGGCAAACCACTGTATCCATGGAAAACAATTCTGTGGCCCTGGGAGAAGCCTGCAAGTCAGTTAGAATAAAATTTGATCTCCACAGTATGTGATAGCAAATCGTTAGTGCGTATATTTGTGATAGCAAACTGTTAGTACATTAACACGTATACGTGTTCCAAAAGTGTTTTTCCTGTTGTAGGTGGGCACAGATCACAGTTAATGGCTAGACTGTGGTGGTGGTGGTGTTAACTGAGCTTGTGTCTTGCTGAGAACTTACTTTACTGAGCTTGTGTCTTGCTGGGAACTTACTTTGCTTGTGAATTCAGATTTCACTGGAAATTGGGCAATCGTTGTGATGATGCATTTGCAGAAGAAAAATTGCCACTTCAATAGGCTTACAGTGTGACAAATTGTGGACAGCACTTGGGGAGGGCTGGGAGATAGGCTGCTTTTTTTAGTGTTTTGACATTGTGTTGAGGATAGATTCTTACAGCAGAAGATAAATATATAAAATATACAATGACTCTCCTTTGGGTGTGGTTTTTTTGTTTGTTTGTTTTGTTTTGTTTTGTTTTGTTTTGTTTTGTTTTGTTTTGTTTTGGTTGGTCTCTTGTCCTATAAGGAAAGTAGGTTCTGGAGCTTTGTCTTTGTAATTTTTCATTGGTTGAAGACTTGTGTTACTACTTAATTTACATATTGATGGGACCTCCTGTCAGTTGCCTTCAGAGTTAAATCAGTAGCATGCAGATTACTTTGATAATACTACCTGAAAATACTCCAGAACATGCTGCTCTGGGATGGAACACACTGAATTAATCTTGCACTTGAAAATTAGAGCTCTACAATTTTGATTGTTTCTGTTCTTCAGACAAAGTAGGACAAAGACAAAATAGCAGAACTGACTCCAACAGAAAGCAATTCTGAATTGTTGTCCCAAATTTTGACTATTTCTTTATTTGTGTTTGTTATTTTAACCTGCTTATCACTTTAAATTTAGGTGATGATTTCTAAAGTAGTGACTAGGCTGTCAGATTCAGTTATGGCCTTTTGATAAAATAATTTTAGCTCTGAAAATTTGACATTTCATTGTCTGAGATTCTGTTACTTGTTCTGGCTTCATACAATTTACCCATAACTTCTGGTCATTTCAGCTAATTTTTCCAACCCAAACCTGAAATAATGAAAATACTTAATTATTTGAATTGAAAATGTCAAAACTGGGCTTTGTGCAGCAAGGTGAGCTATGACTTGATAAGTAATCGATTTTGCTAATTCTGCATTGAATTAATTGTAGAAGAAACCACTGGGAATTCCCTTCTGCTATATTTTAGGATTTTCCCTGCATGATTTTATGTAAGGAATCCACAGAGATCATGTCGTTGAGTGATGTGTTAATGTAATTAGTTGCATAGACATAAATTCATCTTCTGCGTTTAAACTAATGAAACTGCAAAGAGTTTGACTCTTTGCATTCTCCTGCTGCAACAAGCAAAACCAGGAGGTTTTTTGATGGGATTTTGAAGAAAATATGTAAGTTCAAAAACTAATTTCTGTTGCTATAATAAAAGCATTACAGATGCCAACTCCTCATTAAGATGATACTCCATAAAGCATAGAGGTCTATACAAGTCTATAATGAGTGCTGACTGACCCAGTGATACCTTGGAGTACTCATGCAGTGTTCCAGAGCTGTGGTAGATAGAGTGGAAGAAGACAAAAACAATGAAGAGCAAAAGGGAACAAGTTTTTTGAAAAGATGACTTGCAAAGCTTCTCCTGTTAAAATTCCGGGTGTCATTTGCCTACTGTGTGACTTAATCCACTGCAAAACACTCAAAGAAAACTTAAAGATGCCAAAATAAAGAACCATAAAGAAAATAAAGAAAAATAAAGATGCTTCTTAAGAAAACTAAAAGATGCCAAACCAGAACCAGACCTACCACTGAGCTTCCGGATTATTTTTATTTTCTTGCTTCAGGGGGTTAAAAAAAATCAGCTACTTCTGCACCAGGAAAGGAACCTACAGAAACAAGTATGCAAGAGCCAATAATAAGGGTTGGCAGTGCAGTCTGTTAAGTGAGATGAGAGATCAGACTGAAAATGTTAAGCTTTTTAAATAGAACTTTTAGTATCCCATTATCTTGTTTCTTAATTAGGCTGTAAATCAGGAGTTGTTTTAATTACCACTAGAGGTTTTAAAGAAAGAGTATGAGCTGATACCTTATTAGTGTTACTGTGTTGGTTGGCAAATCTGGAAGCACCAAGGACAAGTTGTAGAATGCCATTCATTATTGAAGACAAATTTAGTAGATCATAGGATATTATAAACACTATCAGTTAGTTTCCTTTGTTGTAAAGTTCAAGTGTATCCATTGTGCATGTCAGAAGTGTCTTGGCTTTGATTAACTCAGCCTGTAGGGTGGAAAGAACTGTAAGGTAAGAGGAACAAGTATGCAAGTGGTCCCTCACAGTTGCCAAGCTTTTCTCTAAGTGCTAAAGCTTGTTTTTGTATAAACTCACAGAATCATTATAAAGCAAAGCCTAAAAATGAAGGCAGTAAGGGTCTTCATGCTCAGACTTGGTCTTTCTTATCAATTTGTTATGCTGAACTTGAAGTTCTGCATGTTTTTACAAGATAAAAGTGGGGGAGGTTGTTTCCACATTTGCTGGAATATTGCATTATTGAAGAACGTTTTAAAAAGAAAATCCAACCCTATGAAAGGTAATTGGACATTGAGGACTAAAGTAACATTTGCATCACTGGTCTTTTACCTCCTTTTGCTGCATTTGGGTTTGGAGCCATTTCTGAAAAACAATATATCTGAGAATCCTGAAATGTTTTGCCCTAATTTGATATTTGTTCAGTGATTGCACTGTACGGCTCAATGTGAGAAGACATGATTTTGGGAGACCATGCAATACTTGCATTAAGTGCTTATAGTGCTGCAAGCTTTGGTGTTTTTAACATTAATTTTGCAATTTGCCTTTATTCTTGCAGCTTTCATGTGAGAATCTTAGATTTCATTTCCTCTGAAGAGGGGTGAGCTCTTTTTGAACTGAAACCTAAGTGCCTTCTCTTGTTCAAAAGGAGAGCCTTTACCATGGTTGCCAGATAGAAAGATGACAACCTGCATACTCGTTTGCAGTGTTTCTTTTAATGTTGACATCCACATGGCTATGACTGGATTACTCAAAAGGAGTAACTATTTGCAGGAAAATACAGAATCTTTTCTTTTACGAAGACAATGGTCGGTAAAAAATGGTAAAATTCAGATGAAGATTTATACCAGCTTTTTAAAAGGTTGAAACTTTCATATCAGAGATTCTGTTTGCATATTATCTCTGAGTTGGTTCAAGAAAGAAATAATGTGTTTATAACATCTATTAATAAATGTTTGATCAGTTGAACACTGTAATGTCTGGAAGTTGGATAAAATACTGAAACATGGCTGGATAGCTGTGCAACTGTTCTTTATTTTTTATTTACAATTTCAAGTGATGATATTTAAAGTGCAAATAATCTGCATGTAAAAATCTCTTCCTGTTGGATAATGTAGTCTTTTTAAAATAAATAAATTTATAGCAATGTGTCAAGACAGTATTGAGAAGATAGACCCCAGCCACCTTCCTTGAAAAATAAATAATAAACCACTCGGTCTTACCATTTTTTAAAAAGTGAAAACAAATCTTAAAAAATGCTAATGTTCAGATCAAAGTGGGAGTTCATGGCACATGTGGGCTTCATAAACCCAACAAGCATCCATTGTCTGCTTTCTTCTACTTTCTTGTATTTGCATTTAATTGAGTTTAACACTGTGAAGTCTAAAACTGGCTTAGGTATGAGGAACTTCTTACATACTGTAATTTTGAATTGCACATGGGAAGTACTGAACAATGCAAAAAGAAAACTGCATGTACAACCCATTTTCTTTAGTGCACCTAATTATTTGCAGATAAGAGGGGCAGTTTTAGTCTGGAAAACTGGTATTCATGCTTTCACCTCTGTGCAGTGAAGAACTGTCTGCTGTTTCATTAACACCCTGTTTCAGACAAATGTTTTTTCTCCTTGTTCTAGCCATTACTGTCAGTACTCCATAGGTGGTAAAGTAGTTGAAAGGGAGCTTTTATCATCTAGAACCACTAAATACAGGAAAGAGAGAGAATGATGCATTTTAAATGCTCCTATTTAAGATATGTAAAGCAGAATTAAAATTTGGTTTCTTATCGAAGTGCAAGGCTTCAGCGCTTGAACTGACTCCAGAAGCAAAGCAGCAGTATATGAAGCAATGCTACTTTCAGGCAGGTTTAGCAACACACACCTAGGCTTTTTATCTTGGTGTCTGCCTTTCACAAAGTATTACAATGGCCTACTTAATTCTTCCAATTATTTTAACAAATTTCTAAATGCCTGTAAGCAGTGGCTGCTATGTGGGAAAAAATATTCACCCACAGCAAACCCAGTTGAAATGCAGTTACAGGTTCATCAGCTTTTTCCTATTGTAGCATCTTTTACAATATTTCAGCTTAATTAGTTTCAGAACTCTGTTTGAAAGAACACAGCTATATTTCATGTCCATTGAAGCTTTCGCATTTCTTTGAAGTTTGCACAGTATCTATAAAGAGTGGGAAAGGAAATACTTCATGAAATTTTGCAATGAGAATAAAATATTAAAAATGCTTCATAAATGTAATCATCATAGGAAAAGGAGTTTTTTGTGGTTTTTTCAGTTTCATGTGTACATTTTAGAATTATAGCTTTAACTTCCACAATGCTGTTATTAACAGTGCTATTAAGAATGTATAGTAAACTTTAAAATAGATTTAATCCGATGTTCAATACAATACTGATTTTAATTATATAGTGTTCTTATCATGCATCTGATTCCAGCTTAGCTTCTTATTAATGATGTATTTGTTGGAATTTAATACCATGGCACATTTTATTAGGAAACATGCTTTCGATTTTAGGGAGTTTTTTTTTGTTTAGTTAGTTTTTCTTTCTCTCTAAGGAACCGTTTGGTGCATCTCATCAAATTTCATGGCTTCCAAGTTAAATTTCATACAAAATGTAGGGAGGAAAGATCATTATAATGCTTATGTTTTCAAAAGGAAGAATCCTAGGAGGAAAGCCTTTCTTAGTAGCATCCAGAAAGCAGGGGTTGTTGAATTCACTTGTTTTGTATTGTGCAGTATACCTTTATTTGTTGTGGTATTTATTATCACATGGCAGTGATCTCCATTCAAGGTTACTGGTCTGGATGCTGTTTGCAACATATTGTTCATCTCCATTCTCTGCTATCTCAAAAGTATCATGCCAGTCTTGACATCAGAGAGATTGTCCTGGTCAGCCACTGTAGGAGGCATCATGCTGTCTATGCAACTGCCTCGTCCCGTGAGCGGGTTGTGCTGGTGCTTCCTGTGCTTCCAGGAGATGTTTTGGGAACCTCCTCTACCTGGTTGTTTTCTGTGCTTTAAGCCAGTGCTGTTTGGAGTAATTTTCCTGCTTCTGAGATGAGATTTTGTCCTTTTGTATTCCAGCTTGAGGAAAAGGAGTATTGCAGAGAAAGAGTGGAATTAATATATGTTTTACTTCAGGCTAAATACTGAACCATGATCTGTGTAGTAATTGTGAGTTGAACTCTACCACAGGTAGTCATGTTGGTCTTGCAGAGGAAGGACATTATGAATTTTTTTCTGGTCATGGGCTTGTGCTAAGTTATTGAACAATTGCTTTGGGTAGAATAGCGGTAGACCAGGGCGCTTTGCTGTGTGTTTCTATTGTTTGTAACAATTTGTCATTTTACCTGTGCGATAACTTCATCTGAAAGTAATATATTTTAATAAAGCTGAGTATTGAAGTGGTATACATAAGGTAGTGCATACTCAGGTACCTTGAGGAAAGCATTGAAACTTGAAAATTGCAGTGGAGATGTAGACAGTTTCTCAGAACGTTTTGCTGGAGTGTTTAAAATATGAGTTTTGGGCAGAACAAATTGCATTTAGAAAAGAGAACAAAAAAAGGCAGTCTGTTGTAAGGCTGTCATCTTGGGGTGCAGATACATATTTTTAGGCAGCTAAAATATGTATCTGGTCTGAGATTGTCCTATATATAGCCACCAGTAGCTAGTGGATATTAATAACTTGGACAGTTTTAACAGATGCTGTGATAAGATAAAGCTGTCTTGTGGTTGTATTACACAGTTTTTATATCACTGAGAAATTGAAGCACATGGAAGAAACCACACCAGAGGGTGAATATCACAGCTCCTGATACCCTACAGATCCATACTGTGATTTAAATAATTCTAAGTGCCTAGCTGGATTTCCATAGGGCAGAGGTATAGCCTGTGTTTTCAACCTTACTGTTCTTTGTCTTGTGTAAATACTGATTTTTTTTGTTGTATTCTCTTGTGTTGATATTTTCATGTTTTCTATCCACAGATGCATAACATGCTTTAGGAATTTTAGGAAAGAGCTACACAAAGAATTACTAGATTTTCAATGTCACATTTGATTTAGAAGTTTGCTATATTATTTTAGCCATTTTCCTCAATCATCATCTCTTTTCAAAGACTGTACAATTAAAATAAAATCCCTCTTCTTGATCTGATTCAAAACTGATGGACAAACCATACAATAGGAAAATCACATGTTGTCTTTTTGTAGCTCTTACACTAACAGGAGTGTCTTCTCCAGGTTAGCAACAGAAGGAAAAATGACAATGAAACAGAAAAGTAGTGATGGTGTTACTTTTGAAAGGTAACTTTAAGGTGACAATTTCTAAGAAAACCATTTTCATTTTAATTATTATTATATCTTCTTCGTTTGTTGTCATGTCAATCCTTCATTACGTTAATGAATCCAGTAACTTCAGTAATCAAATATTTCTTGTCAAATGAGTGATTTTTAGAGCACCGGTGGAAATGCTGGTCTCTACTGAGATTATTGTATACTTCCAAAGACTAAATATGTTTAAGCAGAGAATGCTGTTTAGCCTGAAAGGAGAAGTCTCACAGTGAAAGGTCATTGCCAAAGGTGCCTAATATTCTGGTTATAGGTGAAGGGCTGCATGCTGGCAGAGTTGAAAAGGAATCCAGCATGTGTGCTGCTCAGTCTAATTATAACGTTACAGATGGCCATTACATAAGGAATGCCTCCAAATCAATATCAGCCATGCAGAGAGTCTTCTAAGTGTATACCTGATCCTGAAAGAGCTGCAGCTTGCTGTTTTTCCCCAGGAAAGTAGCTCTTGAAGCAGTAAGGAAGACCTTCCCTTCCAAGTTACCTTCTTGGTTGTGCTGACTTGGTATTTACATTCAATTTTCTCTTCCTGATCACCATGTTACCTTCCTTAATATGGTTTTCTTTTTATTGTAGGCATGCATCAGGCTGAACCACATGTTAAATGGAGATAGTTATGCTTTGTTAAAAATGAATTATGTGTACCTTGGTAACGATTTTTTCATTAGCAGGAAGAGTATGGTCATGCAGAGACTGAAGTTAGCTCAAAAGGAGTAAACCAAGCTAGCAAGAGAATAATGTGCAGAAACCATAGATGCCCAAGCTAAATTTATCTTCAAATGCCTAAAGAAACTGGCAGTGAGTTTTCAATAACAGCAGTAATTAAGATTAGTGTGTTAGCACACTGTCTGCAGGCACAAGCTCTAGAGAACTGTAAGGAACAGTAACTGTTCACATGAGTAATGTAACAGTGGTGGGAACTGGGCAAACCAGTTGCACAATTTAACTGGCGTTTAGGTCTAATAGAGGGTTAGACATTAAATAATCTATCCTGTTTTCATACTGAATGAAAATACTTCCCCATGGCTAGGCAAAGAGCTCATCACCTTTCCTGTCAGCCCTGGGCAGCACATAAAGAGGATTGTGTTTGTATCAGTAGTTCATATAGTTCATGTTTGTAACAAAGCATACATTTCTGTGTTTAGTTATGTTCAATTCTAGTGCCATCCACTTTTAAAATGCAAAAATACATGCTAGTTTGGTGGTGCAATCTGCACGGGTTTAAGTAGTGTAGTCTTCCACCTGTGTGTGCACAGTTCTAGATTATGCTGCTTTTCTGCAGCTGACTGGGTAGAGAATTTTGAAGTGTCTGAACACCAGGGATTTGGGATTTACCTACACATTGTCTTGCTGGATGCACATTCATAAACTAGCCAGACTAATGCAAATAACTAATGTGCTAGATGAATCAAGATCATATTAGAGAAAGACCATTGCTAGTCTGCTTAGATTTCTGGACATATGTCTTTTCATAGCAGAATAGTCTTCATTAGGATAATGTGCAACTTTTGGGTAGAATAAGCAGTGTTTTTACAGTCTACTGCCCCCCTATTTGAAAAGTATAATGTTGCTATGTGTAGGTTCAAATAAGTATATCGACTAAATTGAACATACTTAGGCATGATACAGATTGCAAAAGCACATTTCAAGCTTTTGTCAGGTCCCTGTAATTGTTGGGTTGCATGATCTCAGCTGCTTCTAATTGTGGAAAGTTAAAGTTACTAAACAGTTAGTACACTCTTTTCACATGTTACAAATTTTATCCACCCTCATTTATTTTTTATCTTTAAATTGGGACTGTATTTTTAAAATGCATTCTCTTTTTAGCATGTAAATAATGAAATTTATTATCAGTATGATACAGTTTTTGTATGTAAGGATACATTGCATGATAAAATTACATTTCTTGAAAGATTGAAATCCTTGCATAAGGTGCTCACAATGCTGGGAGCTTGCTTATATTAAATAATGTGGTTAGAGTGCTTGGCTAGTTGATTTACTTTATTCTACACTGCAGTACAGAGCAGCTGTTAGTTTATTACCGGCTTTCTCTGGGATTACAATATAAGGATGGGGAGAAGAAACTGGAATTGGCAAATTGGTTAATTATGCAAAACAGCATGAGCTATAAAGTTGTCTGGTACTGCTGCATTGGGATGTCTTGCAGACATCAAAAAATACCCTATGTTTTTGTTTACAGGAGAACCTGACAAAACTGCCTCTGCACCTTTAAGTGCACTAGCAGTTAGGCCAGAAAAGGTTGGTGTTTCAGCCTTTCAGGGAGAGTCTTCAAGCTGAGGAGGAATACCTCAGAGTGAGGAGGTTTTGTAGGGAAGTGTGTGCAAATGGTTTCCCACATCGTATGTACGAAAAGAGAAGACAAGAAATGAAGACAAGAAACGAGAAAGACAAGAAAGAGAAGACAAGAAAAGAGAAGTGAAAGAAATGACAGTCAGAAAAGTGGTGCATGAGCTTGGAATATGAGTAAGGCAGAGACCTATATAGAAGAGGTCTTCTGAGATCTTTTGGCTTTCAGCAACAGTAGAACCTTTTATAACCAACCGAACAAACAAAAAAAAAATCTCGCTCCTGTGATGCTCCTTGCCTTGATTACTGCTGGCAAAAACCATTCAGCACATTGTTCACCTGATGATGAAGGCTTCCAGTTCCCAGCACTGCTTGTTAGTACCCACTTCTTGTGTGCCAGTGTTGCCTATAGCTTAAGAGTTTTCTCCTTCCCTTTTCTTACATCCCTTGTTTACAGAGAGTACTTACTCCCTCTCAGCTTTCATTTTACTAGGCTAATTAAACAAGCTCCATTGGTATCCTCTTTATACTGTCCTCTCTTCACTTCTATGGTCATTCTTGTAGCTTTGCCCTGCACATGCTCGAGCTTAAATAATGAATTTTCTAAGACAGGTGACCAGAACTATTCACAGAGCTCCAGATGAGATCTTACCCATTTCTTGTAAAACATCTCCATCTCTACTGAAAATTCGTCCCTTGATATAGCCAGATTGCATATGCCTTTTTGACAGCTGTAGGTCTTTGACAAGTTGTATTCATCCCAATTGATTAATATATTCAAGTCATTCTCCTGCTGTATTATTTTGACTTGATGATTTGCTAGTAGAATTACAATAGAAATTTGTCCTGTTCCTGGAATGCTTGACCTTGTCTTTGTGCTATTGTGTTTTGTCACTTTGGTCCTCAAAGACTATTCAGTTCTTGCAATATGATACTCTGATTTTACTCTGAATTGGTACTAGTTCCAATTTTATTCTTTTTTCAACCATCATCAAGTTTCGTATTTATGATCCAGGGCTTTTTGTTTATTTTTGCTACAAAATTATTTCTCACAATGGTTTGTAAGGAACTCCACTTTTAATCTCATTTTTAGTTCAGTATTTTCCTTCCACATTGTAGCCTCACTTTTTAAAGTAAAATCCTTGCTGTTTTGCATTCAGCTTAGTTTTCTGTGTCTTACTTACTATTGTCCCTAAAAATTGGTATTGTAAGGCTTAATGAAGTACCTGTTTTTGTAAGACACATTGATTTCAGTGGTCTAAAATATTAGTTACCTCCACAACAAGAAGTTACCCTGGGCTGTTGTTCTTCTGTATGTGAACATAACTAAGTCCAGCCATTTTTGTTTGGGTGGGAATCTGTTCATTAAAATGCAGTATGAAGTTGATGAAAATGCCAAATGAAGAAAATTAGTTACTTTGGCGTCAGAAGAACCATTAGTGACTCTTAGCAGTCTCTCTGAATTTCTCATGAAGTTTCTGAATGTAAAATGTGCTTATTTATAGGCTTGCCCATGCCGTTTTGTGAGACCTTTAGTTATAAGACTGTCTAGGCACACTTTTCAGAAGTGTATTAGGTAACTGGAAACCCTTGTGACACTTCATTTTTGGATTAAGAAATTAATCTGTAGGCTCAGAAATACACTGAGGTCCTGCTTGCTTCATACTGTGAGAAAGAGGCAGAGCATTTTACAAAAATTTTTGTAAGATACTAAGTTTTCCTCTTTATGATGAACAAGAATACCAAGGCTATTAAAAAAAAAAAAAATCCGTCAATATTCCACTAGCAGGCCAGCCACAATATTACAGAACATTTCATTGAAATACACTATCCAAGCCTGTCTTTCTTGAAGGGAAACATACTATGCAAATCTGCTGGAAAAGGCCTGTATTGGTGTATGCCTGCCTTAACCAGCGTGTCTGTTAGACATGATTGTTAGATCCTAACTGTGTCAATCTTGCTAGCCTTCATCTTGATAGTACCTGATTCTCTCCTTTGTATTTAAAAATAGAAATGACAATCTCTCTCCCTCTGCCTTTTTAGCTTGATTAGTTCATAGTTGAAAGTGTGAGACACTTGAGGGAAAAGCTAAATTGAAGGGTTGAGGCTCCCATTCGGCACGTGGTTAAGATGCATTGTTCTTCCAGGAGCAATTGCTGCTGTCTTGTCTTTTGTCACAGTCACATGAAAGTCTTCCATTTCAGTGTTTTCTACTGTTTGTCACTTGTGCTGGTGTGGAGGATTATGGCTGTTGTGCTGATGGAGTAGGGAATGGAGAGGGAACCCAGCCTTTCAGCCACTGGTGCCATAACAGACTCTGGGAGATGCTTAAGGCTGTGCTCAGAACACAGCAAAAGCTGCACCAGAGCAATCAATGGGTCTCCCCTTCCTGTTATGTAGGCTTTCTAAACTCTAAATTTTATGTGTGAACTGTATTTCTGTTAATGTGCTTGCAGTGTTTTTTCACCACGATGATTTAAATATTTCAAGGTGAAGGTCAGGTGTATGTGGTACAGTTGGTTTTTTCTCTGTCATGGGCAGTGACAGAATGAAAGGTTACTGTGTACTGATGACTGAGTGATTTTTCTCCTGTTTTCATCTTAGTGTTTAGTGACACTGACACCGTCAACAATGTGTGATGCTAAGCAGCAGCAAAGAAAACATTACTGTAGATGCATCTATGAAAAAACAATTTCAGTGGTTAAACAACAGAAATTGATGGTATGGGCTTTGTGCTAGGTAAAGAGACAGTGTTTAGACTGAATACAGTTCAAGGAGGAAAGGAACAGAACTTCTTAGGGACATGAAAATGTGCCTTCTTTCCATATAGTGTATAGATCCTATCTAAAGAAAATGAAGTATGTGCTTAGTTCTTTCTTGTGATTCCTCAAAATTATTTTAACACTGGAATGACACTTCTCATTACTCTGTCTGGCTCTAGTCAACATTATTGTGATTACTTGATGTAATTAATGTTTTTTTATGATTCCATAATTTTGTGTGAGAAGAGTCCTGTTATTTACATAATATGAGTAGTAGCTTATGAACAAAGAGAAAAAACAGATACAGATAAACCTCATTAATATATTTTGAGTTCCCTATGCTGCAAAAACGTGATTCAGGGTTTTGTTTTTTGGTAACTGAAGCTGTTGAAAAATATGTGTTTTCATCTTGATAGCATCAAATTAGTTCAAATGCACTAGGATGAGTCTGGGGTTTTTGTGCAGCTTGAGGAATGTGGGGGACAGTGTTTAAAAACAAGACAGTTATGACTGTGTATAAGAAAATGTGTATATGTCACTTCAAGCTATGTATAGAAATGCAATCTATAGATATTCATCCCCTCCTTCAACCAAATATGCTTTTTTCTTTTCCCAACAGTGGGCCTTTAAGTAGCTGTGTATTGCTGCATCTCTGTGTTGAAAATTATCCTACCCAGGGGCAGGTTGTGCTCCTTCAGTGCTGTGTTGGCAATTATGAAATGCAGGCCAGAGAGGGAGAAGATAAAAGAAGAGAACTTGGTACATTTTCTCATGGGAGATAGGACCCAGGGCACATTGAAGAGGCATTACAGTGATGCCAAACAAACTTCTGGAGCATTCAAGTTCAATTTATCTCCTCTAGTAACCCTGCTTCTGTGAAAATACTCCCAAGTGTAGCAGGGAGGGAGCACGGCCAGCTTTCTCTTCAGGCAAGTTTGGTTTAGCCACTGGAATTGAATGTTAATAGATTAATTTGGAAACCTACTCAACCTGAAACTTCATCTAACACAAAAAATGCAGAACTATAATACGACTAAAAATATTTATTCTGATAAATTTTTGCAGGTGCTGCAGCTTAATAATTCTCTGAAAGTGATGTATTTAAGCCCTGTGTACCTAGGCTTCAGACTGTCATAGATATTTAAATAATAAGGCAGTCCTGCCCTACAGAAATATCCCTGTGTTGTCAGAAACACAAGATAAAAAAGAGAATTTCTTGAAGCCGTATTAGCAGTGAATTGCCTCTGTCTTGTATAAACTAGAGGACATTTTTTTAAAAGGATTTGGGAAGGCTTAGAAAGTTGATACACAAAGATAAATATGGGGTTCTTTCTGTTTGTTTGTTTATTTTATTTTGGGCTTCTGAGCTTGGGATTTTTCTTAAAATGTGAAACTTGATGTTTGTCTCTTTTTTTTCCACCGGAAAAAAAAGTAATATTCAACCTAATTTTTCAAAGATTTCTTATTATATTGAGAGAGTCTTTCTTTTGTGTTATTATGTGCTTGAAGGCTATTATTTTTATTATAAATAATTTCCACTGTTATTATTCAGATATGCTTGACCAACAAGAGCTTAGTTCATCCCATTTCGCAGTCACCACTGTTTGCAGTTAAAACCAGAAGTGACTGTATGTCCCTTTTTTAATACAGTAGCATCTTGGACACTTCTACATTACACCTAGGTCATAAAATGAAACTTGTGAGAATCACACATAATTAAAGGAAAGGAAATTACGAGAAGAGAGCTCAGGAATAAAAGAGATGGATGCGTAGAGGATACGTCTGATGAGTAGGAAGCAAATAGGTGTGCCAGATCTCCAAGATGTATTTCTCAAACCTCATGTGCTTTGGAAGAAACTAACTCATTGGGGGTAGCCTGCAAAATACAGGAAGTTACTGTGGACATCTAAGAGATGTGAAAAGTATTTTAATTTCCTGAAATCTTATCATTGTAGAATATAACTAACATACTAGAGTTACTAGTATGTGAGACTGTTGTAGCTCAGAAGAGGCCAGTTGTATTTGTCTGTGAAATGAAGGGCTGGTTAGAAACTCTGAACTCTGTTGTCACTCTTCATGTATATAGGGAAGATAGGATTATATTTCTGTCTAATCCTATACACACAGCAGAGTAGGGCATTTAAAATATTGACCATCATAATTGTATTCATAAAATCCACTTAAAAAAGCAGTACAGCATGTACTTGTATTTTTGTTCCTCTTTTGGCAGGTCCCAGAATTAGTATTGTTCTGGGTCTTGGTGTCCAGTCATCCTTGCAGTTCATCTTTAGGATATTCTTTTCAGAAATATTTGTAACTAGAAATACATTTGAATGACATTGCAGAAATACAGCATTTAGAGTTAAGAGATGTAAAAATTGGTTATAATTGGAGGCTTTTTTAGCTTTGGCTTAATCTAAATGTAATTCATTGTAAATCTAATATGTAGATAAAAGAAGTCCTTACTTATACAGAAGATTTAATTAGTCTACCAGCAATGTATTCATTTTCAGATAAGTGTTACAGGTATACTTGTGTATGCATTCTATGCTGACCATATGGTTAAAGTATTCATTAGTATTTTATATATTTAAACACTTGGTACTTGTAGGCACTGTTAAACATTCTTATATAAACATCCTTTGTGTAAATGAAAAAAAAAAAGACTTGAAGCTTCTAAGTTTCTCACTAAATTATTGATATTAATCTAGCTATGTGCTACTTGCTGATCTTGCATTGTACCATAAAGTACGTGTCATGATTACTGCCTGCCATTAGCTTGGAGCTGCTGGCAGTGATGTAATTTCATCTTTGTGTTGTGGAATCGGATGCAACTACTTACTTAAATTGAGGGATTTTTTTTCTCAGTATAGCTGAAAAGAGCTCCTGGTTTGACTGCGGAAAAATACCTACTTTCTAACAGTTTATTTTACTGCAGTAAGTTGAAAATTTCTGTGTTAGTTACTTGACTCTGACCACACTGACGTGGTTTCTTCGTGAAGCTTGTGTCACTTAACTCATGATTTACAGAAGTAGTGCTCCTGTACTTCTTGCTTCCTAGCTTTTTAAAGTATTCCTTAAAGAAAAAAAAAAATCAGTGTGAAGGATTTACTTTAAACCTTCAAGGCTTTAAAAATTGCCTCCAAATTTTAAATTGTCTCTGTGTTATTCATGAATAAGCCAAATAATTTTGTTCATTGCCTGTATTTGACACTGGAAGAAGAGAAACAATAGGGATTTTTTATGGTTATGATTTATTTTTCTTTCCTTTTTTTTCACTTCTCAGTACAAAAATATTGGTAAACAATCTCCTTGAGAGCACCACCAGCCTTTTATTCTTAAGTACATCTCTAGATAAATAGATGTATAGCCAAAATGGAGTCAAGGTTCAAGGATAGTAGACTATCAGTAGAAGGTGTGACTGGTATTATGGTGAAAGAGACTTACCATTTCTGAGTGAAAGAGTGTACACTAATTTATCCTGTATTTTGTGGTTACGTCTGTGACATTTGTCACAGTCCTCTGTATATTTTTTATAGCATGATAGCAAATGTTCAATAACCTGATCTGTGGTGTTTAGGCTCACTGCTACCAGTTTTCAGTTCAGAAAAATCAACTTTTAGTTTTGCAGTATTGGATTTCTTTGCTGCTATACCTTCATCTACAACACATACACAGAAGAAGCGTGTAAGGCTTGCTCTGTTATAGTCCAGATTCATCATTATTTGCAAATCAGTAGGAACCAGACATTGTCCTTGGCCAAAATCCCTTGTGAAACTCAGGGCCCTTTTTCACCATGCTAATTTGATCTTCTATAAATGTCACCAAAACAAATGACAAAGTAAAATGCCACATACAAGATGCACATATATGAAAAACTGCTGCAGATAACACTGACTGCAGTTTTTTCACCACAGATGCTCAGCCTTGAGAGTCAGTGCACTTGTTTGAAGTGTTGCTGTTTGTGAGAAGGAAGATTGAGCTGTCATTTCATTGAATATCTAATTGTGGATTGATGGGGGAGCAGTCTGTAGAATTGATGCGTGTTTCATAAATGATCCTGAGTTAATTACTTCTATAGCATTATGGAGTTTGAGGCTGCAGATTCGGGCACAGACATTAGGGGGTACATCTGTGTAACATTCTTTGACTAAAGGACAATGTGCTGTTTTTTCATAGCATTTATTTCTTCTGTAGAAGATGTATAATGATGTAGGCAAAGGTATCAGGAAGAAGAATAACAGTCTTGAGACAAAGAAATTGGGATATTCCTTGAGAATTCTTGGAAAAGCTAAATCAGTGTCTGCCAAAAATTAATTAAGTGAATTTATGAGCAAAGTCTGAGTCAGAGAACTCCGTGGAAAATTTTAGCCCAAGAATTGTTTTGGCAATGTTGCCAAAACTCTCCTTAAAAGCCCCCAAAATTCTATGTATATTCTTGTGCAAATTGGGATTGGATGAAGTGGTGTAGTGTTATATGAAGACATTAGATAGCTTCAACGTACGTATATAGTCTTAAAGAGAGTTGACTTACTTCTTTCAAAGGTCAGTTGTAAATTTTGTAGTAAATTTTAATGAATTCCTCATACCTTGGAAGTTTATTTTAAGTTGTGTGTAAGACCTTAAATCTTAGTTAAAATGAAAATGTCTTACATGCTGGTCCTCTTCTCCTAAGTTTACTGTTGCATGTGTATGTGTTACTCTGACCATTTTTGTGTCAGTTAATATCTTAATACTTCTACTAAAGGAATTATCTTTGCATAGATGGCATTAAATGGTTAACTGAAAATCAAACTAATTTCTCTCTCTCTCTATCTAAAATATATAAATCTGACTTTTAAGTCAGCTTGTCTTTTTGGAAACTATGCTTTTTTATTGTTTTTTATTTATACCTTTTTCAAAATTTACCAGTAAAATAAAATCTGCGATCTAACAATGAACATAATTTCTAGACAATAAATCACTTTTTTGAGCCACCAAACCCTAAGGACAAAGGCAGGGAAATATGAAAAATTAAATGAACTTTCTCTGTTCTCAGTACAAACACAGCAGGCTTCCTGCCCCTTGACTGACTCTTATCTGTGTACTCCACAAGGCAAAAGCTTTCTTGCAGAACTTTCTGGATACTTCTCCAAGGCTTACTGTCATTTGACAAAATATGCAGTTTAGAGGGAGAAGCTGTTACTTGTTGGGGACAATACATCATATTCTGCTGAGATTTGGTCCCTTGTAGCTAGTGACTAAATTTAAGACACTTCTAAATTTGTTCACAAAAAGTTTCAGAACTATTTACATCCTGTTTTTTATTACTCCAGACATTTTTAAAAAAAGGTGCGAGACACTTAGTTTGAAACTGTGATCCTGTTTTATGTTATCTTATTTTTCAAAAGGCAGGATATTTTAAAAAATTTTATTGAAAAATTATTTCTTTTGCCTACATAAAAAGAGTGCTAAGCACTAAATGGAGTCTGAGGTTTTCTAAATTTGACTTAGTAGACAAGAGATTTTAGTTTGCATTGTGATTTATGGGATCTGGGATTATAATGTGGTAGTTGTGGACTAAGCATTTTAAATACAAGTCTAGAATGGATTTGAAGCTGATAGTGATAAAATACTGCCTATTATTAAAACACTTCTTAATAGACATTTCTTAATAGATATGCACCTATAAATATAGTTGCCTTTCATTTTTTATTTCATAACTATTGCATCATTCATTTTTATGACTTTTATATGGCAATAAATTGCAAAAAGTTTATCACTGAAGTCAAATCTTCCTCTAGAACTCTCTCTGCACATTTTAAGGTAATTTAATCTTTGTTCATGTTGTGTGCATTTTGAAATACTTTTTTTGACTGCACCATTTGTTACATTATTTTTAAAAATACTAAATTAAATAAAAAGTGAAAGTCTCTCCCTGAAGAATTAAAAATCCAAATAAATTATAGATAGCATTTTATATAGAACAAAATTAGTGATTCCTTTATAATCTATGCATTAGCATTTTCTGACATTGCCCTGTCTTTATTTTGGATTTGAGACCAGTGCTTAGACTTAAATTGGATGACATTACTTATCATAATAGTGCAATTATATTGCACTGATAAAGGTACCTAAAATATAAGTTGGCTAACCAAATACAATACAAGTTTGTATTGTTGGATAAAAAAATAAACAGGCTTTCTTAAATGTCTAATGGAATTTCTCATGATGCCTGCTGTGGTCTCATTGATGTGACTGGACAGCTCTTACATGTCTAGAGGCACTGTTTAGATGTTTAAATCACTTTTAACAGAATATGTAAATTGGATGGTAATTTAGACAAAAAAATTCACAATTTCAGCGGCTAGACACTGGGATGTAGAAAGACATGTTGTAAGAGAGAGAGAGTAAAATATGCAGGGACATCTCTAGGTAGAGGAGTATTACAGGAGAGCAAAAAATAGAAGCTAAGTGAATGAAGAAGCAGCATTGCAAATTGTATGGTGATTTGATAGAAATCCAAGTTTTGATCTCTAAGTTCTGATGGATGCAATCCATTGTGCTTGCAGTATCTTGGTCTGAGTAGATTTACAAAACATTATCTTTAGACTTCCTTCATTATTCAGTTGTAACCAGTTCTTGCAAAAGCAAGATTTTTCTTTCCAGGAGCAGGGACTATTTTGCTTAGGACAAAGTATTGTATACCAGAAAGATACAACACTTGCTGTTCAAGAAATAGTGCAAGTGCAAGACTTCCACTCAGTTACAACTAGAAAAGCCTTTAGAATATTTTTTTAAAAATAATTATTATTTTTAATTCCGTAGTGGTTTTTCTGTGGCCTGTGTACGATGTGTGGGAAACACAATCACGAACAAATGCCTAGTTAACACGTTTATTTTATGATCAGTTCGTACATTGCACCTTCCTATACTTGAAAGATGGGCTGCATAAGCTCAGATGGTTATTATGGCATTGGAATGATCTTGATGTTAAAAAACAGTTTGTGAAGACAAGTGTTTGTGGTGCTGCTTTTTCACTGCATTTTGTTGGAACCCAAAAGAAATGTATTGTTCAATTGTTTTCTTTCACTATATAGTTACAACAGTGTAGTTTGTTTTACTTTCTTTTAGCTACTGGTCACTCATTTAATTAAATGCGTCCTGAAATTATGGTACGTATGAAAATGCATACTAATTTGGGGAAGATAAGTTTATCAAAATGACTCAATTCTTCATAAGGCATATTAATAAATAATTTCTAATTTATTAACTAAATCCTTAATTAATTCAGCAAACTTTTATTTACTGTTCCCTTATGGCAGATTCAGACTTCCAGTCAGGTTGGGAGTGACCAAACTTGTTGAACACACAGATCCAGCCATTTTTGACAGTGTGAAACCTTGAGAAAGGAGTTTGGACTGTATGTTCTCCAAATCCCTTTCATCTTCACCCACTCTCTGAGTCTGGAAAGGCTTCTTGTATTGCCTGCTTAGATGGAAAAATGTAAGGAAGGAGATGCAAAACAGGATCCTCAGCAATGTTGCTGGATTTGCATTAATTCTTCATTAATGCAGAAAGTTCATTGATAACTGTTTCTCTAGATGCAGGAGTAGCTGGCTGCACATGTTTGGGGTGCAACATGTGGTGGTCTGGCCTGAAGTGACACAAAGCAACAAGACAGTGTCTTTAGGCTGCATGTAAAAATACCTATGGTAACTGCCCCAGTTGTTCTGGAAGCTACCTTACATTTGCACACTTCTCTCAGTGAAGTGGAGAAACTGGCAAGTAGGCAGTAGCTGCTGGCATCATTACCTATGTTTGTCTTTTTGAATTTATGGTGGAAGTCATGAGCTGGGGACCGAAAGCAAATTTATGGAAATTCATGCTTAAGCCTTTTTTGGGAAATAATTCTTAATTATTGTTTGCATTTCCCAATGGCAGAGATTCTTAAGTTTCTTCTATACATTTGCTGGGGCAAATTTTCTTTCCAGTTGTATGGATATTAACACTAAATGTCCCTGACTGCAATTTGGTCTGTTTAGTAGTTTTACCATGAAAAAGACCGCAGAGCGCAGATCTCTCTTGTAACAGTCTTCTGAATGTATCAAATTGGGAAATACATGCTCTTGATCTATTCTTTTATTAGAAACAGATTATTTTTTCAGTTTTTTAGTTCATTGTGTTCTCTGACTGTTACATGATGCTGCTGCTTTTCCCTGAATTCATTTCATTTTGTGCACATTTGAAGTGAAGTAACTGAAATCGGACACAGCTGATACTTTTTCTTCTACAAAGAAACAACTAAACCAAAAACCTCTGTCTTGTATGCAGCACTTCTCTTAAAGCACTAGAGAGGGCAGCATCGTCCCACTGTTGATTCAATTTGTGGTCTGAAGTAGGTTCAGGATCCTTTTCTGCAGAAAGGGGTCACCTCTGAACATTTCAGCATTAAATTTCTTTCAGTACTGGTGGCATGGTTCTTTTGTTGGCAATGGCTTTGTTTTTTGTTTCCTCCAAATCTGGAACCATTTTTCATTCTGTAGCAAAAGAAAAGGGAAGGGAGGTATCTGTATTTGAAACGCTTGATATCAGAGTTTTGAGACGTTGATTGCCTTTTTAATGTTTTTCTTCCTGTTTCCGCTCTTATCCATCCCCCTCACCCCTACCTCCCAAAATCTATGACAGTGAGAAAGATTAAAGAACAGCATTAAAGACTCTGCAGAGTCTGACTGTAGAGGTCACTCTTTTATAGAGAAAAAAATCTAAGACTTTTTTTTTTTTCCCAAGGAGAAAATGAAAAAGTTTCAGGAAAGAAGGCCGCAATGCAAATCTTTCCATTGGAAAGTCTCTGAAAAGAACAAAAGCTGGCTTAGGAAGATCAGAGATTTCTTCATTCATTTTTATGGGAGCAAGCATGGCTCTTTAGTCTTGGGGCCAGAGCTTATGGAGAAGAATACAGCTTTTTTTTCTTTTTTCCCTAGGAACATTTGAATCTATTCCTTGGGTTCTGTTTCAGATCCTATTTCCCAAAGAAACATGTGAAAAAGGATGAATACATCTACATGTAAAGCTACCATTCTGGTAACAAATTGTCATTAAAAATAGTCAGAGTCAACCCATCAGTTTCCAGAGCACCTAGTGTTTTCTGCGTCCTGTGCAGGTCTTGTCTGCTGTGACTGAATGATGCTTTATGGCAGGAACCTTGGAAAAATAAAAGTGATGAAATGTTTCCATGTTATATGGATATATGCATCCCTCCTGCATGAAGGAGGGAAAAAGCAGGGAGGGTGGAAATTGCTTGTGTAAGTATCTTGTCTAGATTGCACTTCAAATGTTCTGTAAGTCTAAAGCAAAAACAATGATACAGATTGATTAGTCACAGTAAAATTAATGTGCAATTGACTTCACTTGTGTGCAGCATTATATTAACTTTACAAGATGTTTTTCCATGGAGAAGTGATATTCATGAAACAGTGATTACAAGGCACATGTCATTTTTAGCCGCTCATATTTGTGCCAGTCAAATGTCTGAGACATGTCAGCATAAATATTATTCTGTCTGAGTCCTCATCAGAAACTTCTGTTGAAAAAGATCACTTCAGCACCCAGTGTGGGTGGGTAAGGCACACTGTTAAGTACTTTTTTTAACTTAGTCTGGATGAAACCAAAATGTGATTGATTGTATTTGGAGTTTTCATTACAATTACAATAAGATGCTACACTGCCTAATAGTTATCATGTTGCCTTGTCTGTGGCCACGAGCACAGGATTGTGTGAGGATATAAAATTGCTCATTTTTTTAACTGGAAAAAAAATCTCTGAATACCGTCCTTTTAATGAAAAACCAAACAGCCTTATTTTTCTTCCCCTCTTACAAACTGTTTGAATTTCCTATCTTTTAAAGCTTGTTATCTAGCTAAAATCACTTTAGAGACTAATATTGAGGGAAGGATAAAGAAACAATGGCATTGTTATATGAGTAAAATTGTGTTAAGAATAAAAATGGTATTTATTGCAAAAATAAACTCAGTTACTGGAAGTTCTTCCACCACCCCTCAAGTTTTTGTTGACATGCAAAACAGTTTTTAAATAAGTAAATGAATTAAAATACAAAGCAAGCAAATAAACTGATATATGCCTCTGGCCCATGTTTAGTTTCATATGAGTTCTGAAATTTGAGTTTGAATATACTTTCTTTCCCAGAAAATATTTAGGTACGCTGGTTTATAATTTATAATTTATTATTTGTGACAGCTGCTAGGTTCTGAATTTTCATAAGCCCTGAATGCTGTGAATGGTGCAATTCTTGTTTTTTGAAGGTTAGTAGGAGGTATTATTCTCTTCAATCTTCATGTTCTGTCATCAAAGGCAATGAAAACACTAGCCTGAAAGGCCATATGAAACATTTAAAACAATGGTGAACAGACTTATGTTCATGCTACTCTTCTGCATGTTTGATTTGCAAAATGGAGTCTCACTAGTCTGTCTCTCAAGGCAATATCTGTTTTAAAAATCAGACCTTTGTCTTTTTAATTCTTGACTGTCTTTTACTGCACGGACATCCCATCAGGATGGAGCTAAACACTTTCCTAACAAAGCTGAAGACAAATACTCTCTTTCTTTACTAAAGTATTTTTAATAGTGAATATTTATGGACTGATCTTATTCAACAGTGTAGGCTAATTCTGAAGCTGACTGGACTTTCCATTTTTGGAGTAATCCATGCCCTGTTGTTTTGGTTTTTCTGGTTTTTTTTTTTTTTTTTTTTTTCCCCTGTTTTCCATGGGTCATTGGATTCTACACATTTTTCTTCAAAATAACGGAAGGACAGCATTGTCCTGAATTCATCTTTTGCAACTTGAGTCCATTGTCAGATCTTACACTGTGATTCTGCTGTCACAAGAGCTTTTATTGGTGTTTCTGGAAACACAGAACTCTTGTAGTAAATCAGTAAAGCACAGCCTGGTGCCTCGGGAGGGGCTGTCACACCTGGTGCTGCTGCCTGTAGCTGCAGGCACGGGGACTATCATGACCTTGCTGTCAACTGTGCCAAGGCCAGCCAGCTGAATGCTGCCGCTGGGCAAGGAGTTGGCTTCTGCTGGCAAGCACGAATGCTTGCTCTCATCTACAGAGGTTGCAGGCACAGTCCCTTTTGTCTCTTCCAGTAGCAGTACATAGATTAAATACTCTACCAGTAGTAAACCCCCACAGAAGCTGCATGGATTTCCGTTGTTTATTAGTAATTATGTTGCAAAATTTTTTACCTCTTTCAGAAGCAACCTGAAATGCGCTCCTTTTTAAAATTGCTGAATTTTGCAATTTAGAACATATATGATAGTCCCGATAATGGAATGATTCATGTGACAGCTCAAACCTTTGGTTTATAGAAATTATTTGCATTACCAGCTACTGTGGGCACAAGTGCGAGAGAAGGAGTGATACTATTGTTACAGAGCAGGGAAATATACACAGGAATTGGAGAGACAGGAATGGCTAAGAGAGTCCACAAGGTTATTATCAAAATCTTGGTCTTGAATGTTTGTATTTCTTCACAGAAACTGACAGCAAAGAGATTTCATATGAGTTTCTATTATGACAGCTGCTACGCTTGTGGTTTCATTTTGTGAAGCCTTGCTATTTTGAACAATACTTTATATTTTAGTTCTGGAAGTTTTACTCAACAGTGGATATTTAAGTTGTTCAGCTTTTTGTACGAACTATGCCATTCCTATAGGAGATGTGTTGGCTGGTATATCAACACTGTATGTATTTCTCCTGCTGATTAATTAGGTCTAAAATAGTTCAGATGTTGGAATAACACTTCTCATTGCTAATGGATATCTGTCCTGACACCTAGTCTGAAAAGGAATCTTCTGGAGTCTTTGGCATATATTTAGGGATTACTTAGTAGACCTCTCTAACCTTGTCCCATTTTCTATGTTTAAAATATTAACAACTCACATTTTAAAATTCTTTACCAAAGTCAGGTTTTTCCCTCCTGCACCCAGTTATTCAAGACCTGTAATTTTTGTTAATGTTATTCTGGTTTTGTAATCAGATTCAAGAGTTACTAAAGCATATAGTGAAATAAGATCTTTTCATCTTCGGGGCTACTAGCATAGTATTTAATTATTTTCATAGCAAAATAATATACTGTAATAATTAAGGCCATGGTACTTCAGTGTATTTACTGCTGCAACTGCTATGGCTATGTATTTGAATGTTTATGCTGATTTCATTAATCTATTTTGGCATATAAATACTTTGAGATATAAATACCTAAGCAGAAATACAGGCTGGGCAGAGGATGGGTTGAAAGCAGCCTGGAGATGAAGGATTTGGGAGTGCTGGTGGATGAGAAGCTGGATGCAGTCCAGAAAACCAACCGTGTCCTGAGCTGCATCAAAATCAGTGTGGTCAGCAGGGTGAGGGAGGGGATTCTGTCCCTCTGCTCTGCTCTGCTCTGCACTGGTCTGCTCTGCTCTGCTCTGCTCTGCTCTGCTCTGCTCTGCTCTGCTCAGACCCCACCTGCAGTACTGCATCCAGCTCTGGGGTCCCCAGCACAGGACGAGCTGTTGGAGCGAGTGTAGAGGAGGGTCACAAAAATTGTCATAGGACTGGAGCACCTTTCCTATGAAGAATGGCTGAGAAAGCTGGGGATGTTCAGCTTGGAAAAGAGCAGGCTCTAGGGAGACCTTATTGTAGCCTTCCAGTACCCAAACAGGGCCTATCAGAAAGCCAGAGAAGGACTTTTGACAAAGGCATGTAGTGACAGGACAACTGGGGATGGTTTTAAATGGAATGAGAGTAGATTTATGGAAGATACTATCAGGAAATTCTTTACTGTGAGGATGATGAGGCACTGGCACAGGTGGATGCCCCATTTCTGGAGATGTTCAGGGTCAGGTTGGATAGGTCTTTGAGCAGCCTGGGCTAGTGGGAGGTTCCTTCCCATGGCAGGGTACTTGGAACTAGGTAATCTTTAGGTTCCCTTCCAAGCTATACCATTTTAGGATTCGATATTGAAAACAAAGTGTCATCTAAGGGGAAAAATTATTAGATTAGAATGAAACTGGAAAACATCTTGAGCTGTGTGATTGTTATATGCAGCTTGATTGTAATTGAGTGGTTTACCTTTGCTATTGCAACTAAGTTTTTGACCGGTATCTATGCTCTGAGAACAATGAGCTTTTTTTATTTGGTCTCTTTTCAAAGTCTTTCCTCCTTATTTTTTTGTGTGTGTAAGAGTTATCTTTCATTCTAAGACTTTTCTGTAATGCTTCCTCTGACATTTAAAGAGCAATTTTATTTCCTAATTGCCATTGTATTGCAATCCTGTGCAAGCCAGGCTACTTTTGTTGCTAATGTAAATAAGCTTTCCATTCCCAGAAATTCCTAGCATCCTCTTCCTGTTCTTCTGCCAACTTGAATCATATTTTTTGCAAATGGATCACCGGATTTGCCTGTCTCAGTTCTGATGAGGTCTTACTGGTACCCTGTACTGTGGTTTGCAGAGTGTTCCAGCAATTTAATGGCTGGGTTCCTGCTCTTGTCCTGTACTTTACAAGACAGTAAACCTTGTGTCATCTGTGCAGTCAGTGTTTGTGTTCTCTTCCCCTAGCAATCTGAACCTCTTGTTTGTTTACTTCCAACTTTGGGAAAAAGGGCAGAGGTATCAAAGATAATTTCTTCCCTGCTAATCTTGAGAGCAGGATGTAGAGGATTCTGTAAACCCTTGACTAGATGAAAAGCTACAGAATGAGTTTACATACCATCTGGCAAAGAGAGTCCATGCAAGAAAGAGAGTCATAAATGCCTCATCTTACATGGACCACACAAGTGTGTGCACACAGGTGCATAGCCTATTGTTACTTATTTGTACTTATTTGTTATCAGTTCATTAGCTTTCCAAGTTTTGTTTGTTTTCTTTACTTCTCCGAGAAAATTACATACTCACTCGGCAATATGAAAGATGTTTCCTTTGATTGTCATGCAAGTTCTCAGATTTTTTGGTTGTTCTCCTGGTATGTTTTTAAAAAAATGTCAAGATCTTGACTTGCTTCTAATCCAACAGACCATTTGTATGTAGTACAAGTTGCATCTGTGATACTTCTGTTTCCTTTTGTGGGACTACTCAGATATTTGAAAATGATCAGATTTGTTATATTCTGTTGAGTTGGAACAACCGGGGTCAGAAGATAATTACTGCATCTGCCTCAAAATTGCACGAGGGATTTATGTTTGTATTTTCTTAAACAAAGTTCATCCATTCATCACTTCAGGAGTAATACTGAGAAAAATGACTTACGCTTTCTGGGTTGCTTTGTTTTGCTTGTGGTTTTGTTTTGTTTCATTGGTTGGCTTTTTTTTTCTCTCTTGTTGGTACATCTTGTTGGATGGTGGATCTTGTTTCATACCTGAAAGCAAGGGTGTCTTAGATGGTAAATGCATATACTTCAGAGCACTCTAGGGTCACCTGAATCATTAGTTTAAACAAATGCCAATACTAAATAGATACATACTTGGATAAAAGTAGTTTATTAGCTATTAGAAGTGTTGGAGTGTTGAAATCTGTAGTCAATATACAATAGTATTGCAGCAACAGAAACTCAACAGATCTGTTGAGTTCTTGCACATTTTGTCACCTTTTAAAATGATCTTCTGAAACTCTGGATTTGCTAATATTTTCAGAAAAAATTGTCTTGGAGTAACATCTCTCTTGATAAAATTCTAGTTGTGTGTGAGCCTGTATTGACTCATCAGAGACATACAGAAACTCAGTTGTTCTGTATGAAATTACTGATTAAAGGAACATTAACAGGTGACTCCGTTATTTAGATTTTTTTTCATCTTTAGTAAATGGATCAGCAAGCTATTTAGCTGAAATGTGATTGAAACTCATTACTTCAAGTATAGACAAAAGAAGTTATTTTTGGTCTCAGGAAAACAGGCTGCATGTGAGGCTGGCAGTTTTATGGAAGTGACATTTGTGAACAATAGTGTTACAAGAACTCCTCTTACAAGGTAAAGACATGTTAGCACATACATATCTCATGGATATCATAATGTTTAGGGAATGCTTAAGATAAGTGTACAATCAGTGGTTCAGATTTGCTCTACCATCTTACTGAGAGGAAATTGGATGACAAATATAGCCCAGTTAGTTTTAAAAATATATCCAGCGTCCTCTGAATGGTTTCCTTTTTTTATTCTTAGTACTCCTTTGTATTCTTTATTCTTGGCATTTTGTGTATTGACGTGATATTGTGGATATTAAGAGCTGGATTGTTAAGAAACACAGATTTACCTTTGTGAAGCTGTTATGTTCAGAAATAAAGCCTCTCTTTAATATCTATAAAACTCAAGATCACCTTTTCACCTAATTTCTAGCACTTAAGTTAGCTTTCACTGTGCACTTCAATGTGCTGTAGGTCCTGTGATTCTCATGATGTATTTTGTTTTATTTAAATCTGAACTGAGACTAGAGGGCAAAACTATAATTTAACTTTATGAGGTGATCTTAAAGAAGCTGAAGCAGACTGAGTAGATGAAGTACTGTTGCTACTTGTTCTTGAAAAGGATACCTCTTTAGTTTTGAAGATAAAAAATACAACAGGGTGCAAATCCAAAGAAACCTGTGTGGAATGAATGATTGGTGTCTGTTATGATTTAACTTTTCCTTGGACACTGACCACGCTTCTAAGAATGTTTTATGAGAAGGGCTATAAGTAATGTGATAAAATGCAAATGGAGAGCCAAGAAATGCTACTTTTAGTGTCCCTTGCTGAAGTGTGAAAAAATTTCTGTTTCTGAATTCCTTAGGAATCCCCGTTGTGGTTCCCCCAAGTAGCTGGAGAGGTGCATGGCTGATGGCAGCAGCCTTTGGCTGCAATCCGGCTGCCAAGGAAAGCATCCAAGTTCGTGGGATAAAGCAGTAGGAGCAGTATTTCATAAATACAGTGCTGTTCCTGCCTCAGCAAGCCTGAATGTCCCCTTCTGTGTGATTCTTTACTCCTTCTTAGCCACCCAGCAGCTCTCAAGCCTCCACTGAGTAAACTTAGGCTCTGGGATTTTCATCTTCCTCCAAGCCATATGTTGCTTTATGGTGCTATAATGATGAATCAAATCTTCTTGTTGGAAGCTTTTTAATAAAGGTGAATTTTATGCAATGTAGTGACCAAATCTGAGAATTGTGTAAGACTGAGTGATACAGAAATGTAGCCAGGACAGTGGGGATGGCCCTAAAAAGACAACTTTACTTAAGCAGTTGGTGTTGTGAAGTAAAAGAAAAGTACTCTGGGAGCAGAAAAATCTCCCCAAATTGAATGAAAGAATAAGGGAGTGAGAAAAATAACGAGCATTTCCTTAATGAATTGCATTTCAATGGAAGATTCTGCATTTTCATAATGTGTCTTGTGTGACTTACAAAAGGACAGTAATCTTCACAGGCAATGAGGTTTGGTAGGTGCCATTACGTGTAATCTTTTTCTAGAATTGTGCCCCTTGTGCTGACCAAGTGGAATACTGCTTTCCCTAATGCCATTTTATAATCGTAATTACAAAAGTTTTCTGGAAACTCTATAAAAGAAGTTATCGTTTGGATGAAAGTGCCATATTTTACAGGAATTATTCTTTCTTAACTATTCTCATTTGAAAGTTCAAGGATGCTGTATCCTGCTGAGCCACTGGTGTTTCTATTTTCGGTACTTTGTGTGCTGCTTGAGTCATATTGATTTCCAAATACTTTTATAGTGTACAAAACAGGAAGAATGTAATAGCCTCATATGGCAACTGAGATGCTGGTGGTTCTTTTCCCTAATTAAAGTGTTTATTAAAATTGCAACAGGAATTGCTCAATGTAACAAGAAGCTGCATTTTCTCTGTTTGCCAACCAAGCTACTGCTTTGAACTGATTCCAGATGTTTCTTGGTTTTGTTCAAGTGCAAGCATTATCTGCTGTGGAAGAAAAGTAAGGGAGATACTTTCTTTTAATGTCCTTTCTAAATGTAGGAACACACAATTTGTGCAGGTCAGAAGTGGTGAAGTCTAACAATTACTGATTAAATAATAATTTTCCTTGTGTCTGTATTATCACTGTTTGATCTATTTATTTGAATGTCATTATAATAATTAATATTATGGAACACCAACTTGCTGTAGTTAGAGTATTTTTTGTCTCACTTATCCTGAATATTCTAAAATATACAACCTGGATAGAATTTTGTTTGTGAAATAGTGTTGGCAGTTCATACTTATATGTGGGTTTTGTTTTATGTTTTGTAGTGAGAATTCCTGTAATATTTTTATTTCTAAAGTAAGTTGTGAAATGCATGAACAGTGTTTTCTTCTTCTAATATATATGGGTACCAAATATTTCCCCTTATTTTAGGCAAAAAAAAAATCCCTAGAGCACCTGTTTGGTTCCTCTCAGGAGGTTTTAAGTTCTGAGATTTGATGGTTCCGCATAGCTGATCACGTCCTAAGAGTGATCAACAGTCTGCCAGATTTCCTGCACAGACATTAACAAGTCTGGTGGAAATCATCCGGTAGGATTTATTTTTGTGCTCTTAAGAGACTTGATTCATTTTTTCCCCTCATACATGCCTGTGATTTCTCTGAAGGGCAGGGACAAATACCGGAGGCTGAAGTGATCACCATGAGTGTGCACCTTCCTCCTGGAATGCAGAAAGCTTGCCTTTTGGTGGTTGCATGATCCCCATACTGGGGAGGGAGAGACGGGTTCACATCTGATGCTCAGTGTTTTGGCTAACAGCATTTTACAGCTCTGCGCTCATCCTCAGGTTTTCACATACAACTCATACACTGAGTCACGTTTGGTTAGACACATCTGTTGCATCCAAAGAGCAACTGAAGTCATTGCCTGTTACAAGCTTAGGTCACACAGAACATATCCTTCATTATTACTGGTGGAATTCTTGGTTTAAAGAAGGAAGATATCAGTGAGAATGTTACATTTGTCAACATAAAGGCTTCCGGAATCTGAGGAGTGCAAGGTAGTCTGGACCTTCCCCAAAGCTTGATGAGGTGACTGCATTATTTCTGTAGCTGCTTGTGAACTGTAACAATAGCAGCTTAAACACAGGCAAATCACAGAATAATTTCGAGCATGGGTAAGTTTTAAGCATTTTGCCCCAGACTTCATAATGAACTTGAAAGAACAGAATACGAAGTCCGAATTTCATAAGGCATAAGCCCTGCCTTTATCCATCTTCCTCTTGTACTGCTGATCCCTGATCTTTCACAACCTTTTAAATACACCCTTTTTGCAAGCTGGTCCTGTGCTGTTCTTGCATCCTCTGCTTTTCGGTTCTCCATACCTTTACTAAGATCTCTCCTTCTGAGAGAATACCTCAAGAGTGTGAACCAGGCTGTGCTGAGCAGCAGAGAAATGGGAGGATGATGTAAGGGTAAAGAAAAGGGCAATTAGAGCATTCTGTATTCAGAAGTATCTCCTCAAAGAATTCACATAAATGGAAAGAAGGATTAGGCCTCTGAATTAAGGGTCTGCCAGGAAATCTGTTGCTTTGAAGACCAAGGAAATAAATGAATAAAAGCTTCACTAACATGGGGTTAAGATTATTCATTGGTGCCCTGTAGTTTTTGAGGATGTAGAGAATAGCTAATACAAAGACTCTAGAAACCAGAAAGTGCATGATTTAATGTGTTCAGCTTCCACTACAGGATTTTAATTCTGAATTTCTGGAATCATGCCTTGCTCTATCTTCACATGCTCTACACAGCCTCTGCAGGTGCTCAAACAGCTCTGGGCACAGAACACCTAGGCTCTTTGCCTGGCAAAATTTGGATTTTTAAATAGGTATGGTAAGTAGGGGCTTTTCCCAGCACTAAGGTTACTCTTCACAAATTACACCCGACTTGCCTGGGGTTTCATTCTGAGATTCTCCTTTCATTTGCCCATTGCTATACTTTCAGGATTCATTGTCATATATGCCAGTAGGCTATTAGTAATTCCATGACACGGAGGCATTTTTGTTCATCTCTAGGGAACTTTTCCCACACAATCAATTCAGTTCAGCCCTGAAAGGAGGCATTCTTGATTCCTTGGGATAAGTATATACTCTTTTCAAATCACAAGATGCAGCTCCTCCAGGCTGCTCTCACTAACAACTCCACTGGTTGCCACACTGAGTGTTAACATAGTGAATGCAGCTGGAGTGTTTGCAAATATGTGCCGGAATGTAAATGTGTGAATGCAGCATAAACAATAACACATTGTTCTAGTTCATTCACATATCTATTCATGTATCTTGTAGCAGTTTTCAGGCCCCTGAGAACCGTCCTCTAGTCTGGCCTCTTGGCTATCCTTTCAGTATGGATTTCTCAGACAGTAGCTTTCTTCAGGAGTTCATCTTCGAGCTCCAAAGAAATCAAAAGATGGGCAGCCTCTACTAATTGCAGAGGTTTCCCTATCCATGAACCCTTGTCACTGAACCATTCCAAGAGACTGTTGGCAGCTCCCTGACTTCATAACCAAGATCCCATTGCTGAGGTGATAAGTACATTATTTTTCGTTGCCTAAGGCACAGTCTAAAAGCATCTGAGGCACCAGTGGCACATTTGAATTGCAGTAACTAAGCTTTGTGAAAATCCAAACCATACAGAGTGTTTTTTGTCATATTTATTTCCATCTTAACTTTTCATACGAAAACGTGGAAGAGAGCACTAGGCTTCTTAAAACACACCTTTTAGGTCCAGGTGTAAGATTGCTGAAGTTCTCCTGCTTCATTCCTGGGTGTGTGGCTCAGCAAGTCCATACAGGCTGTAATTCAGATGATGAGGAGTTAGCACATGAGTTGCCTTAAGGGAAGGTCTTAAGAGGAGCCAGCTGAGAAACAATACTTTAGTGAAATTGAGTTTTGAGTACTCACTAAAACCAAAACATAACAAGGGTTTGCATATTAACTTGTGGACTGTGTTTTCCAGAGTCTTGGCTGTGCCTTTCCTCTGTTAATTTTCTGTATGTGATTGAGCTGTGTTTTGGGAGAGCCATAGTCTCTGAAGCCTTAACACTTTGTATTAATTTATCCGTGGTACTTTGCTGGCTTATTATGAGAATAACGCTTGCCAATGCTCTCTATTAACTTTCATAGTTATCCTTGCAAACAGTAATTGATCTTTTGGTGAATTTACATATCCTTCTTCAAAGGCATGCTGGGAGATGTTTTTTCTGTGGCTGAGCGATAATCTTTATTATATTTACAACTTTTAACAAAGCTCTGGTTTCTCAGCTAATTAAACTGTGCAGAGATTCTTTCTTTCTTCTTTTAATAGAAATACTTTCGTCTTCACTGCTTTTTTACCTCTTGAGATATTTTTAGAATTAAAATGATAATATGAAAAAGCCACAAGACATATGTTATCCAGTCTTGGTTTAGACATTTGTAATGGATTCTTGAGCCTCAAGTGAGAATATATCAAGAAAAGTTTAATTCACTTAACCAGAACGATGAAGGAAGTTTGTTCATTTTGACACAATAGTAGTCACATTTTAAGAGAATCAACTCAGATCTGTTGATTGTGATAAGATTGTATTAATTTCTTCTTCTTCCATTGGCTGTATTTCAAGTACAAATTCTAAAAAGCTGCTGTTGAGGGGTGCTGCACCATGCTCCTCTTCTTTTATCCTGCATATATGCTGCAATATAGTTTGCATTAGTAGAACTTATTTTATGTGAAATAGTGTCTGAAAATCTATGGTATATGTGCTTCAGAATGCATATTTTTATATATATACATATATATTTACTTTCCTTTTAAATCATCACAATGTTCACCACTGTCAAACCAGGTTAAGTCAGTAAAACTTCTTTCAAACTTGGTCTGGGAAGAAAAAGTAATTAATGATATATTTTTTTCTGGATCAGGAAACTATTTCTTTAGTGGAAATGTGAGTTCTGTCTCATTAACGTCAGTATTCTTATATCAGTTTTGCATGGATTCAGCAATCTGAATGCTTTCTTCAGCAGAACAAATCAAAGTCTTTTAATTTTTTAATTAAAAGTCTTTAGGGCCTTTTCAGTATTCTGTCCTCAGAGTTGGAAAGTGAAAGTCATATACTGGGTTTTTTAATTAAGATAATTAATTTTGTCTTTATCTTACAAAATATTTTACCCATGACATACTGAACAATGCCATTTTTTTCTGCTGATAAGTGAAATATTCTAGAACTTTCTTATGTAGAGTCATTTGGCTTTGTTAAACTAAATACTTTGAGCATGTCAGCATGTACTTTGTTCTCCTTGATGTTCTATATTTTGAGGAAAGGTTCAGCAATTAAGGCATCCATGGGTTTCACAAAGTAGAGACAGTTTTTTTCAGACTTTTCCATGCTGGGTAGGGCATCAGGATTTTGGTTTAAGCATTTGGAATGCTTTGATTTCAAGGGTTAAGTTTTGAGGTTTTTTTTTAAAAATTAATTATTACATGAGCTGGATAAACAGTAAAAGGATGATGGTATTCCCTTTCTGGAAGCTGCATTTGAGAAATTTTGTGGAAAGATGGGAGCTTTATAAATTTGAGCCAAGTCTGCTTATGTTGGGAATGGGGGAAGAAGATTTTTTTGGTGAGCTGTATTACTGAGGGGTAGCGCAAGGTTGCATCATATTAAAGAAAGAGTGCCAGAAATTGGAGGTTTTTTTTGTATTTGGGTGAAAGCATATTTATGAGGGCTAAACTACAGATGGAAAAAAAGGGTCCAAATTTTGAAATGTTTGAAATAAGTTGCTCCTTACCATCATGTTCCAGGTAAGCATCCTTGCTAAGGACAGTAACCCCTGCAGTGTAAATAAAAGTGTGTTGTAATTGGAGGTGCAGTAGGGGCTTTGGACTCTACAGCTTGTAGCAATAAATGTGCTTTTCCTGATCACCCTACAGTGATAAGGTGTGGCAGCTATTAATGCTTTTCTTACCGTTCGTTTATAACTAGAGTTCTTTTATAACTAGATAGAATTTTTGGTTCTTCTGCAGCACTGGATGTGTCTCTGAGTAACCTGATCTAGTTGGAGATGTCTGTGCTCATTTCCAGGAGGTTGAGGACTAGATGATGCTTAAAACTCCCTTCCAACACAAACCATTTCATAATTCTATGATTTCTTCTCATAAGTAAGGCTAGAATTGAAAATATTTAAAAATCAAACCCAACCAGTCTGACAACAGTATATGAATTTAATCCAGAAGAAGCCTGGAAATCCCTTTTCAGCATCTGTAGAGTGTAGGGTGGGAGAAGGAATGAAGAGACCACTGCTGCTGTTGTTTGGTTGGGTTTTTTTTTATTCTGGGTGGTTAATACATGAAGACTGTGTTATGGTACAGGCTGTGCATAGGCTGCTGAGGACAGAATGTATGACTTGTGGGATAAGCAAGGTTGATTGTACTTAGCAGCATGTGTGGAGAGCATGTTGTCTCAATGTGAACGATGCTTTAGTGGTTGTATTTTGTGCTTGTTTTGTTTTCTCAGAGAAAGAAGAAAGCCTTTAACCATTTTTACAGTCTTTATTGAGGAATATTTTGAGGGAAAATATAGTCTGTGATCAGCTGTCATCTAGGCAGTGTACTGGAATGTTCTCACTGATTTTATGGATTTAGAAGTAAAGGAACTGAAACTAAGGGAGACTTTGAGTTTTATCACTGCAAAAATATTCAGCAGTTTTTAGCCAGTGTACTCTTTTGAGCTGCTTTACTCAATTTCATAAATTATTCACAGATGACTGCAAATTCTAGCCAAATTGCTTATTTAAATGCATCATTACTGGACACCTCACCAGCTTCTCATCCATTTTCAGCACAGTATACTTCTACTTCATTTCAAAGCTTATTTTGCTTAAGAAACCACTCTATTTTTCCTGGTTTACTGGCTGTGCTCAGAAACTTATGATTTTACTACTTTTTTAAGCTGTTTATGTGTTGCCCACATTGCAACAGATACAATGCTTGACTGTAAGGGTTTTTTCATGCTTATTCAGACCACTTTATATGATGATGTGTAAAGTAATCTGTTATTTAATGAACAGTTGTTTATTTGATTTTACCCTTCAGATTTGATTGGTAGATCGTTCATACAGAATGGGGCAGGATTTCTGGATCCAAGATGTCATAGTATATGTAGTCTTTTGCTGTTCAAATGTTGTAGCTGAAATGTTACTAAAACCAGCCTGAATTTTGTGTTGAAATCCAAATTTTAAGGGGCAGACTGGTTCTCCTGGGGATACTACAAATGTGGTTAAATCAGTAGCCTCAGAGAGTACAAAATTAAGTCCCAGTGAAGGGGCAAGGGAAAGAAAAGATTAATTTATTACATTTTCTTTTATATTGTTTTTATATTGTTCGAAACCCCACCAGCAACACAAATGAAAACCAGGTACTTACTGTGTTTTGTCCTTTGCAACAAAAGGCTTTATCAAGCAGGCTGAGGCTGTAGTAACTACAAAGCCTAACAGTAGGTGTGGGAAAGGCACATATAGATAGGGATCTTGGTTTCTTACAAAGGAGCTTATCAGATACTGATGTAGGCTACCCAGGGTGAGGGACCAGCAGGTGTTTGGCCAGCTGCCACCCAGAAGCACTGGTAGCCTTGAGGATCCGGCTGGCCACCAGACAGCCAGACAGGCCAGAGTTTCCAGCAGGTCCCAGAGGTGCTGCCTTCAGGTCCAGAGCTCAGAAACCCCGGTATCTTCACTGTCCATGAGCCAGGGCTGGCACTGGTTTGGAGATTCCAACCTGGGGGTGTCTCAGTATTTTTTGCTCTGCAGCAGCCCTCTGGACAAATTGGCAGAAAATTTGGGAACCCTTGTGTCCTTGACAGTCTTCAGGCCCAGGGAAGCAGGCAGAAAGAGCAGGCTTGTTTCTAGCTATTATTTTGTTAGAATTAAAATTTTTTTCAGGGATGCATCAAATTCAGCATTTTCTACCCTAAAGTTACTATACTGAAACATTCTTAACTGGCTGGATTGAAAGCTTAAGTTCTTTCAGCCTGAAAAAGAGAAAAATTTAGGAGTCTGGAAGTTGATGATATCTTGGCATATGTGTGTCTACAATAATACTGTTTATGAAGTCAGGTCAGAAAACTAAAATATTCAGCAGAAGACATAAGGATTTGGATGTTTGGTTTCCAAGAAGGAGCTTGAAACAGTATAAAATGTTTTGCAGTTCATTTAGAATTTTTTTTTAAGATTTGAGGGAGAAGAAAGATATTGGGCATAACAATGAGGTTGTAAATAATTTCTAATTCTTCTCACACTTTAATCCTGATTTACCGTGTGACAGATCACAATCAACAGTTTGCAAGGCTGTGTGCCACCCAAGTTTTTCTATATTTAATAGTTAAAACCTCAAAACATTTTCATGCTTGTATTTCTATTCTTGAGTATTTGTTCAACTTCTAAACTCCTGGTTTAGATTTTTAAAACTACAGAGCTTAATAGCAAACATTTGATCTCAATTAAATATTTTTATTTTAATTACTAGCATACCAGAGGAGGGGAGACCAGTTTGTCCTGTTTCCAAATACATTGTAAAGCTTGATGAGACTTACTGGCAATCAGAACATGATCAATGTGCATGTTCCTCACTGAATTTTTACAAAGATTACCTTGAGCACAATTGTTATCTTTGTGTAATATTAATTAAACAATGTACCCCAAAGCACATGGAGAGTGAACAAATAAAAACCCAGGTGGATTGCTACTCTCATTAGATTATCTTCCTTTCTTTCTCTTCCCTTGTCTGCCTAGAATTGATATTTCTATTTGAAAATGCTGGATCTTAAAGGGGGGATGTTTTGAAAAGTTACTGCTGTTAATGTGGCAGAGCAGATTTATCATTCTGTGAGAAGGAAAGATAGCTGAGGGGAGGCAAGAAAAGCAGGTGGCCAGAGGCCCCTTTTCTGTTGTGCTTCATGGTACTTCAGTACTCAGACTGTAATACTATGTCATCCATTGTCCTGGGGTTATGGTAGTTACGCAAACATCCACATTTAGCACTAGGGTGAATTTTAATTTAGAATGAAGGACAATGTTGAAATGTCAGTTATAGAAAAGTAAAAACAATAACAGAATAAAATTTTATAAGTCCTTCACCACCAACTGCTTGTAAAGACTGAACATTTCAAGACATGTTCAGATTTTTTAAACTTCACGTTGGTCTCACATGCTCCTTTCTTGTGTATTAAGTCTATAATGTATCTTTTACACATATTACCTCTTTTTAATCTCCTCTTCTCGAGAGATTCTTGAAAGCAGCATGTAAAGAAAGGCATTCTGTCTAGTGGCTTTATATTGTGGTAGCTTTTGACTTGCGCTGAGAAACACTGCTCTTCTTCAAATATTTCAAATAAAAAGCATAATCTCCCATTTCTTTTTCACTATGATAAAATAAGTTATTCAGACACGGTCCTACACTATGGCTTCTATGAACCACTTAACTTGAATTTGCATAGTGTTTTATTAAATTTTTCTTAGTGCTCATGGTCTCTGATGTTTGAATTTACTATTTACTGTGTGTTTGTTCAGACATGCGCCTCACAAGGCCTCACAAAGCAAGGAATTTGCTTGCTTTGTCATTGTTTTGTTTATAGCTCCTCTTCTAAATAAAAAAACTCCTAAAGATGCAAAAGATACTACTACATGTTACTTTTTTTACAAATTTGCTTTTAGAAATCAGAAAGTGCCTCACACAGGTCCTCAGTTTTCAAGGATTTTTGACGAATGGGAAATTCACTATTTGAGGGAACTTTCATTAAAAACATTAAACTTGTTTTCACTCAAGTGCAGATTGTTTAGTTAATATACAATTATTGAAGTGTGACAGGATCCTTGTACAAAATCTCCTTAATTCAGCTTTGCAGTTTAAATTTTCTTTTTATATCCATTAACTGAATGAAAGCACAAGAAGAAAATTAAAATTAGTTGCTGTTGTGTATCTGAAAAAAGCATCAGAAGACTGCTTTTAAAGACAAATTTGAATAAAGAAAGCTTCAGGGTTTTTTGGTGCAGAAGCAATAAGCTGTAGGAGATGAGATGATATGGAAACAGATAGGAAGATTGGAGATTTTTAATTTGGGCAAGAGCTGCCTGAGAATGTTTTCTTTCTGTTGTGTGGAAATCAGTGCTATGATGGTAGCAAAATTAAATATTCTGCCTGTGTTCATTTAGCTACCGACTGGCCCTTTTGGGGCTCGTCTCAAATGCAGGAGTTAAACAAACTGCCTCTGAGAGTTTTGAAGACTTTCTTTCCTCTGTGCCTAAGAGAATTAAAGGGAAAAAGAAGTAAAACATGGATCAATGGACTCCTTTTTCAATTATTTTACAAAACAATACAGATTGCAGGGAATGAATCATCTAATGATATTTCACTTCTTAAAATTTTAATGAAAGAGATTATTCTCTGAAGTAACCTGCTGTGCCTGTTTCACAGTGACAATATACAATATTCCCTGAAGCTATTTCTGACATCACCGAGTCTAACATGGTTTAGGATGTTTGATGGAAAATTAGGTGTGGGAGAGATGCTGGTTAGAGTACCCAGTTATCTCAGGGATGCCACACAAAACTGAGGGTCTGGGTAGAGTGGTTTTTTATCTTACAAGCTGTCACATATACTGAAGCAAAATAAACAAATAGACTGAAAACCTGATACACTATTCTGTCACTTCACAGTGGTAGAAAGCCTTTTCTGAGATTTTGTAGGGGTGTGATGAAGTTAAGGTACACGTTGCTATTGATGATGTGTTGGCTGTAGAACGGAAAGCTTTATGTCGTGTTGGGTCATATTAGCAACAGCATTGCAATCATTGTGCAGAGAGTAAGGTGTGTGGGTGGCTGCTTGTTTGTTTGGAGCTTGAGGATTATAAGGTTCAGTGGAGGCTTGTGGCACTAGCTGATGTTATCTGTCAATATCCAGCGGATTTTTGGTTTATTTTTAACGTACCTTAATATTTAGCATGCTTTGAGAAACTAATATTCTCTAATGCCTCTGAATTTACTTTGTTCTAATATATTTAGAGGTATAGATACGTTCTGATTTAGAGTGCATCACTCTTTAGATGAGAACTTATGAATCTGTAGCTAAAATCTGCTATTATTTCCTTGCTTTCATTAGATTTCTCTGTCATATAGCATCCTTCTAAGTTCTCTGATCTTCATTATAAAATTAATTCAGATTTTTTTGCCATGACTTTGATGGCCAGGCTTTCCAAGCTTCTCTGTCACAGTGTTTAGCAATCTTCATTTCAATCTGAAGTGAATATTTGGCTAATTTATGTCCATTTGTTTTCATGCCAATGTTCTTTTACCCTCTTCTTTCTCCCTCAAGCATATTTAAGCTCCTGTTGTATTTATGCTCTGTAATAAAATTAAGAAATCTTGCATTGTTAGAAAATTTGGGGAAGCTGAGGTAAATTCTCTTCAAACATCTCAATAATTAATTACTTCTAATTTTCTCCCAGCCTTTATACTGGTCACTCATCTCTACATTTAGTGGTGTAGCATTATATCACTGAGAGAGTGTTAAATGCAAAGTTTTCAGTACTCCTTAGGATCTGTATTCCCTTTCTCTTTCTAGATGCCCTGTACACTTCATGCTTGATCATGTAGAATACTGTGTATAATATTTCCTTCATATATTGGCACTAGATTTGCTGAAGTTTCTAACTATTCAAGCTAGCTATTGCAATATAATTTTGACATGATACTCTGTGCAGCATTATATTTTCCAGCTATGATTACGTCAATGCCATCAGCACAGATTGCTTTTGTTCAGTTCCTTTTATTTGGATGGACTTCAGAAAAGTATCTATTATGTATGACCTCTGCAGATGCACTGTAAAATCATAAGCTGTCCAAATGTTGAGCTGCTTTTTGTTGCACAAGTGCCAGTAAATTTGCAGAGTTGTCAAATACTAAACTACTTCTGTACAGAAGGACCAAGGCAGTAATGTGAATTCAACAAGTTCTTTGTTTTCTTCATTGCTGTAAAGAAAAAAAATCAAAAAACCAAGTTGTCAACAAGGAAAACTGGCTAAACTAAGAACAAAGATTGTCTCTGCAGCCTGTATTTGAGATTCTTACAAAGGGAGCTGGGGAGACACAGCAAGTTCTTCAGCTAGAATTGTATTGCTGTTGTGCTGAATTTTATAAGCATAACAGACTTGATCGAAATGAATTTAAATAACTGTTAGGCCAATCTTAACAGTTGCTTAGGTGTAGATACTGTTCCTGAAAAATGCTGTGACACATATTCTGAGAGAGAAAATCACTTTCAGCATCTTTAAATATTTCTCTATGTGTAGAGTACGTCTTGTAGACTTTTTTCCTCTTTTACATCTCATTTCTCTGCTTTCCTGCAGAACACTAAACTTTGAATGTTATTTTATGACTCAAGATTCATCAGGTCATTACAGTAAATTATGGCTTTATAGTGTTCTTGTCTTTTTTCTTGTATTACAAGAATAATAAGCTTGCCTATTGTTTATTTCTGTAAAAATGCAGTGGGCATAGGTATATGTGTCTATTAAAAATCCTGATGTTAATTAGAGTTATATTAATACAATCGCCTACAAAAATAGCAGAATTCTGTTAAAGGTGATGAAAATATTTCTTTGTTCTAATTAGAGGTTTTGCATGGTAAGCAGAAGCCTTGGTGAAAGACATCACACTCTTATGGCAGAGAAAAAGATACAAGAAAGTAAATAAATTGTTTAAATGTTGACATATGCAAATGCTGCAATGTTATTCTTGTTTAGCTTACAGTAAACTCCAACTAAGACTGAGAAATTTGAAGTGTCTGCCCATATGTCCTTTAGATAAAATTTTAGCTGCTTAGGTCCTAAAACAAAGAATCAAACAAACAAACAAAAGGAACTGCAACAACAAACTCCACAACCCCCAATCCAGTAATAAAGTGTTCTTGATAGTGTAAAAACACAAAGAAATGTAATGGGTACTAATGCTCTAAAAAGTATTTTGTGTGCTATAAAGGGTATTTGGGATTAAATACTTTTCAAGAAATACAAATTCTTTTACTTACTAAATTCAGACAAGTTGTTGCTTTATTATTGAAAAAAAGCCTCTGAAATCTTGGTGGAAGAAGGAAAGTCTGCTGCACGTTCAATTTTGGGGTGGCCGGTGCTTCTTACCGTGGGGTTGCGTACGAGCCTTGCAACGGCTTGAAGAGGCTGAGCCATTGTGAGAATGTAACATCTGACTTCATTCTTCCGCCTGAAAGTCTTTGTGGATTTCCAGAGTTGACTCACATTTACCCCAGTTTGCTCCTTATGGATAAAAGCATGTCAGCTGAACTCTCCTGAACTGTGCTGCTTTAACCAGCTGCATATGCATAGAAATCAGCTGCCTTTTAACATAAGCTGATAAACAGTTGACAACTATAGCAAGCCATTATAAGATTTGTCTGTGTGGAAATCCTTTTTTACGTTAATGTGCTGTCACCTAAAGCTGTATGAAATCTTGAAGTGTATTTAGACATGTTTAGGCAGAGTGTTTAGCAGCAGGCTAGGAATTTCTACAGTAGAGCAGCAGACTACATTTTAATGAAATAAAGGAAGCGAATAGATGAATTGAAGTGATAGCCTTGCATAGAGGGATTGCACAAGGAAGGAAAAATATTTTACCATCTAGAGAAGCAGTAGGTCCTGTGGTAGGAAAAAAATTGATCAATTACATACTTTTTGTAGTCTGAATAAGATTTTTAGTATTTTTACTGTAAATTTAATGTTTATTCATAATTAATATATTTCTTTTTATCCAATATTTAATAGAAAAAGGGCTCATTGGGTTCTTAGATTTGAAAAGTGTGAGTGTAGAAGAAACAATATGTACTAAATCTGCAGAAACAAAAATTAAATTAATTACATCATGTTTACTTAAAAAATAATATAATATTCTGGAATTCCTAATTCAAGAGGACAACAACCATTTTATAAAAAAGGGGGCTTTAGGAATGGGAATGCAAAATTGAAGGAATTATCCAGGTGTTGAAAAAAATACAGTGGAAAAAAAGCATGTTAGCAAGAGGGCTGATAGTGAGTTATAATTCTGTTTCATTACCAATATGATGATGATGATGATGATGATGATGATGATGATGATAATAATAATAATAATAATTTTTCTGAATCCACATGGATTCTTACTTTTAAAAATAGAACTGAAAGCAGAACATCATGCTTTTCTGAAGTTCGTTCACATTTCAAAGTCATATTTGGCCTATTCTTGGAGTTAAGCATGGGGTTTTTTTTCCTGAAAGAAAATGAAGATCTCACAAACTGTGGGTTCTGTGTATAGAGAGAAAACTAGATTCTTTAGGAAGGAGAAACTGGAATGAAGGTGGAAAAAAATGGAACCAAGAGTTAAGGTACTTTGGGAGTTAAAGCAAATTCCTTTTTATTGCATTATAAAATACATCTTTCTAAACCTGAGTGGATAAAATGCAGTGTAACCTTTAAGCAGCAACTTAATATATTCCCCTCAATTTGACAATGGCATGACAATTAACAGATGGAGGGAAGGCATTTACTGAGATTAGCAATACAACTGTCATTGACTCATACTAATTTCATAAACTGAGCTGATACATCAGGAAGTGTTTTTAATTGAAGCTAAAGTGTTATGGTCACGGAAGTAATAATCCTTTGGAAAGCTGTGCTCAAAAATGTGGTTGCAAACTTTTTATCTGAGTTTAAGGAAGGATGGAACAAGTCTACGAATAAGAGGTTGAAGGTTATTAGACAAATAAATTCACATGAGACTCAAGAAATCCAGCTGAATTCTGAAAAGGTGTCTGATGGGAATGCATAGATACTGTCTTTAAAGCCATTGGTTTCAGACTGGGCACAGTGAAACAGAAGAAACCTGAAAAATATATATATTTTTAATCTGGAAACCTGATCATCTTTTAAGGGAAGCTCTGCCTGCACATTTCCTTTATTTTTTTCATTCCAGATCTTTGTGCTGTAATTTCTGGGATTTTGGTCCATGGGGTGACTTGCTTGAGAATTTGTCAGGTTTTGTGTTCTGAGGTAGAATTAAATTGAAGTGCTATTTGGTCTAATTCTGTAACACTAAACAAAAATTATAATGACCAAGAGTGCATTTCCAAGTTTATTTTGTCTATTAAACCCATGCATAGAAGGGTTCTTTTGATAATGTAAGTAGAATTTGTGATAAATAAATTAGCATTTGATGACTTTTGAGGGCCAGACACATTGTTTCAAGAGGTAGTTTCAAGGACCTTTGACGGCAATACCCAAGTGTTTGAAATACTTGCCCTGCAAATGCATGAAGGGAGAAGAGAAAGTCTGAAGAGCATTTACCAATTGAAATTGGTGGAATTTAAATGGCATTGCAGTTCTGGTTAGCAGAGTGTGGCAGAAGATGTTTCTTTCTGGACCATTTTGTTGATTGCAAGTTTGAAAAGTTTGTAGAGGGCTTTAGGATCAACTTGGATTAGGAATGGAGTCAAGCATCAAATATGCCTTTGCTTTTCAGAATTCTTTGATTTCCTGATATTGCAAAATAAAATCTGTTGCACTTTCCATCCCTGGAAGTGTTCAAGGCCAGGCTGGATGGATTCCTGAGCAACCTGATCTAGTGAATAGCAGCCTTGTCCACTTTGGAAAGCCTGGAACTAGATGATCCTTAAGGCCCCTTTCAAAACAAGCCAGCCTGTGATTCTATGATGAAAATAGCTTCATTCTCCAAGATTGAATCTCTGGCTTCCATGGTATTACTAGGTATTCCTGTAACATGCTTCAAAGTCTCTTGTTGAAATAATTTCTAACACAGGAAAAAAAGCACTTTCTATCTTAGTTTTGTTTAATGATAACTTTTCCCCCATTTACTTTATTTTTTCTGTCCTCTGCCAGTTGTACTTGGGCAAAACCAAATAGAGCTATGTGTTTTAAAAATAATGACACTTACTTGTTTTACGCTGACTATATGAAATGCATGTGTCACAATTTTCGAAAAAGTAGTTTGGGACAAAAGGTTTGCATATTGAGAAAATTTGTATTGTCAGTTTGCTTGCTCTACAGACATGTGACCTACTCATGTTAAGACTGGCATTCTGATTCCATGCAAATAGGCCATTGTTATTAATATATGCTGCCTGCTTCTGATCTGCTCTGCTTAGAATGCATGTGGGTTTTTAGTGTGTGTGACATTTAAGGGTTATAGATTAAAAAAATTAAATTTTCCAAAACAAAAAATATCTCATACATTTTTAACAGCGTTTACAAAAGAGCTATTCTACATTTTCCCTCTAGCAAGATGGTACAGTATTAAATTAAGTGTTGTTATTTCTATGGTCATGTAAGATTTGATGTTCAGGGCAAAGATATTAATTGTCTTTCGAAATGGACAGATGGTTTTGCCTAAAACATGCTTGTTAATTAATTGGATTTTTTGAAAAGGAAGTAATTTTCAAATGAGGTTTCAGTCTCTATTGTAGGCATGAGGGTTTTTTTTAAGAAGTACATTGTGTGATTTAACATTTTTTTTTGGACTATGAAAGTAGAATCTAGGTAGGATAGGAGTTCGCATCATCTCTCATGCAAAAGATGTTCAAACCTGGATGGAAAATAAATAAAAATAACTCAAGAGTCAAGGTGTTACAGCTCTTTCTTACAATAGGAGGAACCTGAATTTACTGATTTACACAGATCTGCACTTTACTCTTAGTAAAAAGTATAAACTGCTAGTGGGAAATGATGTATGAAACAAGTTACCACTCTTAGAGTCTCCTAAGCTTTTTTAGGAGTGCCAGTTTTAAAACTTCAACTGTTAGTGTTGAGGGTCGAGGAGAAAATGAAGTCAGCAGAAGCGTTTGTGAGTCATTTCATCTTTCTGCAAAAGTGAGAACTGAACATCAGAGCTGCGCCTAGGTAAACTTACCAAGAAAGCATTGGACTGTACAGCCAGTCTAATCTCATGCTGTACTGCAGGTGGCACAAACCTGTGAACTAACATAGTATAGCTTTGGTAAATTCTCAGGGACGCTGGAAAGCTCACTTGTGTACATTTTTATACACTTGTGTACACCATTGCAGTTCTTTCAGTTTAACTAAAAAGTGTAGTGTTAATTCAATGAATACAGTAAAAGCTGCTACTTTTACCATGTTCCATTCCCCCCCTTTTGTCCACTGATATTTATCTTAACTATAATAAAATTATTTCATGCTAAGCATTTACATAAAATGTGGATGCCCTTGAGCACATTTCATTTTTTTTAGAAATTATCTCAAAAATGAGTTTATTTATTTCAGGTGTATTTTTCCTCCCTGTTATTCAAAAAACTTGAAGTGAAGAAAAATATTTTAAAGGACGGAATACAAGATTTTAAGTAACGAATGCTGTGTATATGCACCTAATATTTACCCACAGATTTTAGGACAAGATTTTTGTACTAGATAATGGTAGTACAGAAGGAGCCATTTCTGATCTAGCATGGATAGGCTTCATGATAGGGGCCCAAGAGAAACCTAAAAAGCCCAAATAACATGTTCACTGCTTTCACTGGAAAGCAGCTACAAAAAACCAAACAAATTAAATAATAAAACTTTTGCTAAATGTTCACTGAGAAGTAGCTATAGCAGCAAAAATACTGGTCATACTTCGAGACTTTAACATCAAGTAAATGAGAGATTCTTAAAATTTGCTTACTTAATTATAGGCGTTAAAAAAAAACATGGCACTGATGGAGCAGAAAGTTTTTATCACTGCAAAACTCATATTATTAGTTGGCTTTTTAAAAATACATTTTAAAAATATTTCTCTGTTACTAGTGAAGTATTCTAGTCAAATCCTTTTTCAATAGGAACAAGTTGATTGTAGTGCATTTTTTTAATAGATGGACTTTATCTTGGTCTGTAATTGTGGTCCATTGAAATTGCTTTTTGCCATGGAAATACAGGGACAGACTGTTACTAAGACTGGGTATCATCTAATTGGGTATTACAGGGATGGTGAAAGAAGGACTGTCTTTTCCTCCTTGCTCCTAGAACACAGAGTGATGGCAGGGCTGGACAGAAGTCACTCTTGCAGACTCTTGATCCTGAGGTCTGTCTTTTCCAAGGTCTGTGTTGATTTCTAGATTGATCTCCATGAACTAATTACTTTCTTTGTAATCCCCAGTCAAAACTGATTTCACACTTTTTTGTGATTGGGAAGCTATTGAAACCACCGTGGTCAGGATGGAAAACATTATTTGTGGCAAAGTTTTATTTAGTTTTAAAATCCTTGCATTATTTTGTGCTTTCAACTGTAGTCATTCAACTGGAGAAGATTTTGGAGCTTTTTTTAGTCAGCAACTAGAAGCAGTGGGATGCTGGGATTGTATGAAGTAACTAAAATAACTTGCCTTAAAATTTCATTGGTTTGTGTAGGCTTTGATTGTTACTCTCTGTCAGTGTTTCTTGCTTTCCATAAAACAGTGTTAGAAAAATGTATTATACAGGAAACTGCAACACTAGGGAGATGATGCCATGCTGCATTAAAGAGTAGTGTTGAAAATACAGCATTTTCTAGTAGCTATTATTATTATCATCTGAATAATGGCCTGTGAGATTCATTCTGGTATGGCTTCAGAGTAGTGAAATATTCCAGGCAACTTCTGAGTAAGAGCGTTCAGCAAGGTAATTTACAGCTCCATTTTGATATCTATCTTCACCTCTTTAGTCTCTTCTTTGCTTGGAAGTATTGCCACATACTGGCCTGTAAATAGCATTTTCAGTTCAATTCATAGCCAGTAAGTACCCAGCTGTGAAATAAACAAAGTCTAATTTCACAATTAGGTTAACGCCATGGAGTCAAGGCATGATTTCACAATCATTAATACTATATCTCTGCACTGCTGGATTGCTCACAGAAGAATTGTAATGGTGGGTACAAGATAGCCATTCTGTCACATTAACTAGAATATATGCAGCTAATACAGAGTTTATGCCAGCCTTGCATTTTTATGCTGTCTTAGATTCTGAGAGAATGGGCTATGCAGCCACTAATGCAAAATTAACGTATTGACTTTCTATTAAGCACATTTCAGTGGTTGAAGGTAGTCTAGCTCCTTGTGTTATCTGACCATAGCATTTGGCCTCTACACCAAGAGCCCTATGGCCCAGTGATGCTCTGAATTGTAGTGCCTAGAGAGGTGTAGCTGACTAATAGCAGCAATTTTTTATTCAAGAGCTCTGTACCCTTTGGGTATGCACTCTTACACTTGCTCTTTATGGATGTTTTATACTCTCTTTAAAGTTTCAGAGTTATTGAAGTTTGTGCTGGAATTCTTTAATCACAGTCCAGTTGCAGCACTTTCAAACTGGTAGTGATAAACAAACAGGAGGTCAGTAATTCTGATCCCAGACTTGACTGTTCAACTGCCTTGTCTCTTGTGAACTTCGGTGGCCTTCTAACAAATTATCTAGATAATCTTTCTGGCTACTCTCACTGCTTATCAGTCAGTATCTATTGAAATTGGCATCCACATCTAGGCCTTTTAAGAGTGAAGAACAGTGGCCATCTAAAAGGTGTGGTTGCCAACTTTAGGGATTTTGTTTGGACCAGCTCCCTGTGAGAATTATATGGAGAAATTGAATGGTCATAAATGGATTGAAATAGTATTCCTTGTAAATTCTTCAGCTAAGGAATGGTTATTATTTCCTGTCAAACATGATTCTTTGTTATGAGGTGAACTCTCTAAACAGATAAGATCTGTAGTGTTTAACAGAATAAACTAAAATTGCCTGTCACAGAAGATACATTTTAATGCTGCAGTTGTTACATACAGGTGTGTAGATTTGAGACAGTTTAAAGAGGTGGGCAGTCTGAAATGAGTAACTTCCTCCTTGATTCCAACTCATCCCTTCCCACAGTAATGAATGAGATACCAACAGATGTAAATTAAAAAATAACAGTTTAGTAACAAACAAAGTGGCAACAGGCAAGAATAAAGAAAGGTAACAGTAAATAACATCTAGATGGCAAACTGCTGCAAACTCAGGATCTGCCACACCGACAGAGAGACCCGAAATGCCGGAATATCCTTCCTGCGACCGTGCCCAGCAGGATGGCCTCGGGCTTGTAGGACAGAGGTACTTCTTCTAGTATCTCTTCATATCTGGTATATCAGGATGATAACCCTTCAGATCAACTCCCCCCACTTTCCAAACATGTTTCTGTCCTGTACTGGAGCTGTGCAGGACTGGATGCAGTGTCTCAGATGAAGCCTTACAAGTGCTGAACAGAGGAGAATCACTGCACTGTGGCTGCTGGCTGTGTTTTTGCTAGTGGAGGTAAACACTCTCTTCTCTTTTTCTTACAATGGAATATGTTTTAAAGTAAGAATCTCTTGTCATTCATATATTAATCTTGAACTTGCCTTCAGAAAGGAAAGTTTTAGTTCCCACAAGCAAAAAGGAATGGAAAGTCTTTCTGGATCTTCAGTATTCTGGATCTTTATTCACTGTTGTACAAAGGATAGCTATTGTTAAATGGCTTGTAGCTTTTGATCTCCCATGTTTATTTTCACATTTATTTAGGTTTCACATTTTATTTATGTTTATTTTCACATTTCAGTATTTTCAACACAGAAAATATGAACAACTACTGGAGAAACATTCTAGTTCAAATACTAAGCCCCATTTTAAATATTTATGAAAGTTCTTGCTGATACAGACATTCAGTTTATTCAGCTGGCTCTTTCTCTTGTAATATCAGGCTTTGTTACTACATTCTAGAATTTAATATCTCTGTAGTCTTCAGCTTTAGAAGGGTATTATATAGAAGGATTTAGAGGATATTACCAATGCCACAAAACCCCAAGTACTGTGTTTATCCGTTTGAGAAGTAGATTGCCAACTGACAAATCAACTGTTGGATCTATGTGTCCCTTAGGTAGCCTCTAATTCCACAGAGCCATTGCCTGACCATAGAGTCCTGCCTAGTTTATGGTTGTAAGCCAACAGTCAACCTGTTTATCTCCAAAATAAACAAAACAGTCCAAATAGCATTACTTTTCTTTCACAACAATGTTTTAATCCTTTCAAAATAATGCTCCCAAGTATGTTAGACTATTGTTCTCATTAAAGAAACTGGTTTGCAATTTGGGCAATCCAGTCTTCTGTGTAGGGTTTTGGAATTATTTTCTTCAACAGATAACAAAACATTTCTCATGCAATCCAGTGGCATTTCCCTTTAGTGTTCAATTGTTAATTCTGTTACACCAGTAAGAAAGCACAGATACTCTTAATATGCTCTTTTAAATAAAGATTGCTGTCACCCTGATCCTGACTGGGATCATCAGCCTGTCTTTCTGATTCACCAGTTCAGCTGTCACCCATTCATTCTTCCAGTTCATTTTTCTGCTGCTCAGAGACCAGTTTTACACCTCAAAGGCAACAGGACACTGCCTTGGGACTAACAGCTACCTCAAAGGAGGTTGTAGAAAGGTGGGGAACTAGCAGCAGCACAAGAGGAAATGTCCTCGAGCTGCTCTCAGGGCGTTCATGTTGGACATCAGGAAGAAGTTCTTCCTGGAAGGGGTTGTTAAACATTGGAATGGCTTGCCCAGGAAGGTGGTAGTGTTCAAGAAATGATTCGGTGTGGCATTTAGTGCTGTGGTTTAGTTGGCATGGTGGTGTTGGTCAAAGGTTGGGTGGGCTCAATGATCATGGCGGGTCTTTTCCACCCTTAATGATATGTGATTCTAAGAAAATAGTATTTACAAACTGATCTGTAACGTCTTAACTATTCCATTTTTCCCCTGAAGAACTCATGTGTTAAAAAGACAAAAAAACCCCACATTAAGTTTAGTTTAAATATTAATTTCTTGTCTATCTTTGTGGAAAGATTATACCACATACACTTTCTACTGCTTGCTTACCATTTTAGTCTTGCATCATACAATGCTGTCTTGAAAGAGAAAAATGTAGTTAATTGAGAGCTAAATAGATCAGTTTTTAGGGAGAAGCATAAAAAGTATCTTGGTTTTTGATGATTATTGAAGCCATTGCAGCCAGCCTGAATACTGGATTGTGCTCCTGCCAACTGTAAAATAATCTGAATCTAGTACTAAATTTCCTTCGTGTTACTTACTGTCTTTTAAAGCAATGTGTATGAAGTGTAATTCAGAAGAACAGAGACTTGAAGAAAATAAAAAGGGATTTGATGCCCTCTTTTGAGTTACTTGGTCAGGCTAGAGATGCAATGTAATTTTGTTCACCCTCTGACTTCAGTGTGTCCTTGATACAAACAGGTGGCTCTGGTTCAAGGCTTTGCTGGGTTGCTTAGGGCAAGGAAGAGATACCACCACTTATTTGTAGATTATGAGCATTGTAGCAAAAGCTGTAGATACACTACAGCCCTTAAAATACAGTAAAAATAGTAAGTAGGTGACTTCATCATAAAAATAAGTGAATTTCAAAAAAGCATAAAATATGCATTACTTTACAAACAACCTTATTCCCTAAGAGTTTTGTCTTTGATCCTGCTGGGAGCTAGACTGCTAGTTAACATCCCTTATTCCTGCATGACTTCGCTGTCTTTCAGCAGCTGAGATTTGTGTGCAAGCCCTCAGCTGCTAGCTGCTGGATTGATATCCCCACTGGAGATCAAAAACATACTTGCTGACAGCCACTAGCATCCCTTCAGCACAGAAAAAAAAGCGCCAAACATTTTATTTTGGCGGATCTGCCTAACAAAATCCAAATCTGTGATACTCTGAGTGACCTATTTCAAACAAGAAAACCTAATTTACAGATTATCTAATTGCGACATTTTGTAAATATTGAAGCAGATTTTTGAAAGGGTGTTTTCACATCAGTTACATCGATTTCATGTGGATCTGAGCTTCCTTAGATCTTTCTTCTCACTGCTGGCATATTTTATCCAGCCACTTTTCTTGTGCCTCAGTAGAAACAATAGATACTTTCAGGAATTCTGCTGGTGGAGAAAGAATGGCTCTTTGTGGCAAAACAATACAGCATTGCAGTTTCTTCCTGAACCAGGTAGGTTCAGAAGGTAATAACTAAAAAATATGCCAGCTTCCTCTATTCCTAAATGGAGGTATAAATCCTTCTTAAAATGTTAGTCCTCTACATGCCTTCACCATATAATATTAGCTCTAGATATGGATGCAGATGATAACAACCCAGGTTTCTTCTGTGGACAGGAGCTTTTATCTGGCTTTTAAATGAGAACAAAGGGGTGGCTTCCTGAGTGGTTTGGATGACAATTTGAGCTTCCTCTAAATCCAACTTCAGACCAACATTAGATGTGATTAGAACTGATTAGAACACAAAGTATTTGTAACTCCAGGTTAATTACATTAGCTGCAAGCAAGCTAATGTGTGAGAAGGTCTTTAAAGCACTTGGTGCATGGTGTTGAGCTGCTCTTGTTGCTGATACGGGGTTTTGACCATTGTATATCTAGATGCAAAGAGTTTTCAGTCTGCTTTTAATGCTGTAGGCTGAGCTTCACTGTTCCAAGATACTTATCCAAGGTACACTGTTTGTCATTTAAATTGGTGGATGACGATACTAGGCACTTAATGTTTATACTCAGTTCTGTTAGTTTGCTAGAATTTGATTATTTTATGATTGCAATAATGAAAATATTTCACAACTCTAGCTACTTGACATCTTTTTGATATGTAGTTTGTAAAATTTAATGTGGCATCAAATCAAAATGGCATCAGCTGTGGTCAAATCTATGAGATCAGAAAAGCTTGAAAGCATTTCTGGTGCCAGCATGCCTAGGCTTTCTGTTTCTTCAGCAGAGGTTATCTGTGAATACAATAACAAAAAGAAAAGTGGATTCCTTATCATTTGAGGTGAATGTAAGACTGTTGTGTCAGTTTTGATGTGAGCTATCTTTAGAAAGGAAATGTACACTCAGTGGTTTTCATGGCTTTGAAGACTTATACATGCTAGCCCTAGTGGAAATAAAAGAAACAGACTCGCAACTGCCTAGTTTTCCTTGCAGTGTTCCTGAATTTAATTTTTTTAATATCATAAGTTCTGTGGCAAGTGAGCTGTTCCAAAATGTAAAAGAGAAGAATTTCATTTCTTCTGAGGAATAAAAACATTTATCACAGTATAGTTCTGATTAAAGAAGAAAGTTGTATTTTGATAGTTACAGACAGTATAAGCAGTATGCAACAATTAGGGTGTATATGATTTCCCATTAACTCTTTTTTCCAAACTTGATACAGTGAAACTTAATAGGAAGAAAGACTGTTTTGTTTTGTTTTTTCTTTTTTAATTTTTAGTAAGATTGCTTCTTCAGAGAGCTTTCTGCAGTATATTTGGAGTACAAAAGAATTTGCAAAATTAGGTGAGAGATGAAACAGGAAAATTATAATTATTAGGACCTGTATTCCTCAGATTAATCTGTGACATTCTTTGTAATTTAGGCAGCCTTTCAGTGAATGAACTGATTTTTAAACACGGGTTTGTTGGATATACTGCTTTTGGTAATCATGCATGTTTTGCTATTGAATCCTGAAAATGCAACAATATTCATGGGGATGGAGGCTTGTTGCTCATAGTGACTGAATCCATGTGGAGTCTAGTGAGGAATCAATCAGGAGCTTGTGCAGTGTGTATAGTTATCTTCAAAGAAGGAAAGGGCATGTGAAGGTAAACACAAAATACAGAACTGACATAAAGGAAGTCAGCCTTTCAATAGATCTTCTATGAGCCATTTTCTGTACATGCAACAGACAGGGAAGTATCAATATAAAAGACATGCTTTTAAGTGATAGGCACACACTGATACACATCTACCACCCATTTCTCCAAAAAGCGTGTTTGTTCACTGTGATGTTTTTCTAAAAATGTATTTAACATAATCTGCACAGAAGTGTCAGCTCTCATCTCTAGATTTCTGGTTTTGAGAGGTTTTCCATGCAAAAGTATCATTGAAAGGCCGACCAATGTAATGATGGTACTTACAGGAATGTAAATTCCTAGGAACACTTTGCTTGGAAGCTGTTGGGAAAAAAAGTCTTTTCTATATGTCTTTTCTTCAGCAAGATGATATTTACTCTGACACTATGTACTGAGGTGAAAACTGTAGTTTTGGGGTTTTTTCTCAGATAATTCTCTGTTTTAAAAGCATTTTTCTCACCTACTGAGAAAAAATGGACCTGTCTGCCTCTAATGGTCTGTGATCTTCCTAACCTATGTGGTCTTTTTAGTAGTTGTGTCCCATTTCCTTTCTATAGTTTTGCATCAGTTCATGCAGTCGGTGATGGATATTTTTGTGGGGATGGAAAGGAACAGGAGTAATGAAAATGGTAGTGACTTTCAATTCTTATTGCAGTTTGGGAGTATGTCAGGTCTTCTGGAGGTCTCCAAATGCCTGCAGAATCTGTTGCCTTGTTACCAGATTGGACAATAAAGTAATTCTTGCCATCTTCCATGCAAACATGTTTAAACGATCCAGAATCTGCTGGAGTGAGATTCAAGCGTTACCTGTATTTATCTCCATAAATTCCAGTAACACATTGGTTACATCTCAGGAATCAACACAGACCTCTAGTTAGGATGCTTACATATAGATTGCAGAGAGAGGGAAAGACATCTTTAGTATGATGCAGATCTTGATCTCCCTGAATCCACAAGGAATTTGAATTTTTAAAGCTTATATGAAAAAGAAATGCAACTTTGAAAGGTAGAACACAGTACGTTTATGAACTGATGTTAGTGTGTTGGTCACGAAGAGTGGATTAGTATCTTACATTTTATAACAGTTACACACTGAAAGCTGAAATGCATGTAATTCAGTCATAAACCACAATTTTTTCTCTACAAAAATAGTAATTTGGTATTGCAAATGGAGATAAGCTTGGAAAAAGAATGAAATTTGAAGGTGACATTTTTGAATTATGTGAAAGAAGTTTAATTAGGAATATATTAGTCTGTATTTAACTCCCAGTGTTTTGCTGAATCCCTGAGCTGAATTACATCCATCTACAGCTGTAAGAATATGAAGAAGTTTTAATTACTGTCTTTTATATGCAGAGAATTAACAAACAGGTGTGCTTCTAAGACATGCTGGTCTGTTTTAATGCATATGCTCTTCTTAAAATTGATCTTCCTGACCAAGCAGCTCAAACTTTTTGATAAATTCTGTGAGATACAAGTAGAAAAAGGGCTGTAAGTTGTAAGTGCCTAGGTGAATGCACAGTTTTCCAGGGTCGAAGCAAGTTTAAAGGAAATCTGAATTAATGTAGCACAAAAATTGATAGGTCCAGAGGGAAATGTAGGCTAGTAAGAATCAACTGGGGTCTGTTTAGGAATGAATCCTGATTTGTCCATAAACTGATTAGCTTAGGCAACCATATCATTCTGTTATATCTGAGATTTTAAGGATATCTAATTGGAATAAATTGGAGGATGGATAGCAAATGTGAAAATATTCTTCTTTCAAACCTAATGGAGATGTGGGTCAAGATAGTATTAAAGGTAATATTAGAATATGAAGACTGGGATGTATATTAATTTCACTTAGTTACTATTAAAAAGCTTTGCTGAATATACTGTATTTTTTTACATGTGCTCAATCACAAAACATTATCATTATCAGTAGACATTTAGCTTATAAATATATTATATAATTCAGCTTATCCCTCTGTTTGCTTCAAAATACTTGGCATTTATTTTTCAGCATTGTTGAAATGGTTATAGCTTTGCAGTTGAGAACAGTAGTATCAGTTTTTTGTATGCAAGTTAGCTTTAAACCTGAAATTTATTACTTTTATTTATTACATCTAGTGTATTACTCTATGATTACACATGGCGTTGGGGACGTAGTGTGGAATAGCTGTGTAGTGTGTGAGGTTGCAAAACACTGTCACAAGTAATAAAATTTTTTGCAGTAGTACATTAAAATAGGAATACCTAGAGCAGTGTATTAAAAAAAACCCAACAAACTACTACAAACACATAAACATCCCCACTGTAAAACCAACCAACCAACCAACCCCCTAAAGGCAAAACCCAATCCTTTGGTTATAGCCAGAAATTTGCCTCTGCTTTCTGAAGTATTTTGAGGAGACAATTTTTGCTTGGTTTCCACAGAAACGTTTTGCAGCAAGAAGGTATTTGTGTTTAAAATAGTTAGCCAAGATAATGGAAATTGGAGACTCTTACATATCCTGTATATTTGTATCTTCGTAATTTTATGCTGATGATCATGTTCAGCTAAAAATTTGCCTGTTTTAGTGGTGGTTGTAAGCTAAGTGTATATAAAAAGACTGTGGCTATTTTGTAGAATTAGCCAGACATTCAGAATGGCTGTTTTGGTTAGGTGTTGGATACACTGAAATAGACAAGGCACAAGTACCTAATAATTATGACAATCAACATAACATATTAATATTGACCAGGAATACAAAGGTTTTATATTCATTTTCCTTCTTTTCTCTTTCCTCTTCCCTGCCCCCCTTCTGCCGCCAGAGGAAATTTGGTTTTAGAGACTGATGGAGATGTTATATTTTTTAAAATAATAGCAGACAGTAAGTGAGAAGATACTTAAGGGGAGAAAACAACCCTAATCAGTTAAACTTATTAGAATTTCACAGTTCTCAGGAGGCTGTAAGTTGTAAATTGATACAACCCTGGGGTGAGGGAAGAGGTGGAATGAAATCAGATTTCATCTAGATGTATGAAGGCAAAATGGCACTAAAATCTAATTTTTACACTTTAAATGCATTCACTTGTGATACATAGCCAAACATGTTAAACCACACATTTCAGAAAGCTTATTATAGTATTCCTTGCAGTGAATTCAGAGTGATACAAAGATTTTTCTTGGTGACACCTGCAATTCATAAATACCTTTTTGGTAGAAAATGCAATGCTTTGTCATGTTTTACAGTAGATGAACACACTGAACTTAACAGCAATTTTATTTAGCTAATGTGCTGCACATACTCTTTAGCTGTGCTCATTGAGCATGTTGTTCCAGTGCAGTCCCTGCCACCCTTCATGGATATTGTATCAGACAAAAAGCCTGTCTCTCTGTTTTCAAAGCAGCCCAAAGAAGAAATGTTTGGCACTTAGAGATTTCTCTGTCTGCATAAGAATAGCATGTTCAGCTGTGTTTCTCTGATGCTATGAAACTGTCACACTCAAGGCTAAAACTCTTAAAAGTAGGAGCTAGAAGTTAACACTGGCGCAGCAACAAAATTTGGGATGTAATTAGAAAAACTGTTGGACTGACAAAGTGTGACAATGGGAATAAATTCAGTTTAGTTTTCTGGTTGCTCGATTTAGTTTTCTTTCACATGAAGATGATAAAAAGAAAGAGAAAATGAGATGACAGAAATGAGGGGGAGAGTAGTGTGAAGGTGAGGGATGGGGAGATATTTATAAGGAAAGTGGAAGAAAGAATGATACATTTGATGAAAAGAAGAAGTTAGATATCCAGCAAATTGCTGTTTTCGTACTTAGGTCTGGGAAACACATACTAGATCAGAGGCAACTTCTGAAAACTTGTATGTATAGATAAAAGAAGTCAGCTTAGCTGTACTTTTCATAAATAGGTTGAGGCTTTGTCTGCACACAGTGATATTTAATTAAGTAAGTAAGCTGAAAGCAATTTTTTTCACCCTTTTAGTTATGGTTGAAATATTATTGGGGTTTGCAATTTTGTATGCTTATCTGAATAAAATTCTATAAAGTATATTAGGAATTTGCCTGCTCTGGGGGGTTTAGCAATATTCTATCTATAGTGTCGTTTTTAAGACAATTTTACTGAGTAATTGAAGAACTGGGTGGTAACCTAGTCCCGTGGCACACAGTTTTAATTGCACTTGTTTATATTCACACAGAATAAAGCAAATAAGTGAATAATGGATATCTCAGCTAAAAATGGGGGGCCATCAGCCACCTGAGAAGTAGGGTTTTCTGTAGGGATCTAGTTATGATACAAGGTTTTTGTAATTTGTATAGGAGCTCCTGCCCACATAATAATGATAATTTGTCACCTTCCTTAATGGACTCATGCTGGTGAGAAGTTTAATATAGTAAAGTAACATTTTAAACTGATGCCATACTTCTGTATGGGTTTTTTTGTGACACTACTCTCTGTTGAAGTGGTCTTGTGGATGTACCAGGATTTTACACATACAAACAAAAAATGTTTTAGCAGACGATTAAGTGCAGATAAACAGCATATTTCACAGAAGATTGTAACACCTCACTCCCATTGACACTCCTACTCCAGCCCCAGATCAGAAACATTGCCTAGCACGGCAGGCTTTCTTTTAGATCTCCGCAGACATTTGCCTGCCAAAATCCAACATAAATTTTGTCCTAGTTATCAGAGTATGATTATTAAATAATAATGGGAAGAGTGATCTCATCCTGTTCATAAAGGATAGTGGGTTTTTAAATTAAATGTAAAGAGAATCTGAATTAAAAGGTCTGCACTTTTTTTCATTTGCATACTTTATCTTCTAACTAACAGTAACTAAAGTAGTTAGGAAATATGAAAGACAAGCAGCGAGAGAGAGAGAGAATTGATCGTGCTTGCTGATCTGAAGTAGTGCCAGAGGATGCCCATCTTGAATGAGACACGCAGATCGGAGAAATGAGATCTGATGGTCAGAGGTCTTTCTCTGCCCCTCTCTGGAGGCATTGCAAAACTGTCATATCAAAATGCAGCCGACTCCCCTTCCAGAAATCATTCAAGAAATTATCCTAGCTATTAATTGTGACTGATAAACTTTTAAGATACATGATATCTTCTTTTTGTTGAACCTCCTCTTTGCTGTTCCCATTCTTTCCACTCAGTTGCCAAAATCCTTCTAGGAAGGCAGATGCCAAGCAAACATCCCAGCTGAAATGATAGATCCATTTGCTATTAGTGCATCTTTCTTCTTTCCTCTACCCACTTTCTCTTCTGAAAAAAACCCTTGTTTGCTTTCTTTTTTGTTTCTTAGCTGTTAGAAAGCCTTTAAAAATGCTTTTACTTCCCTGTCATGGCATTATGCTCTTTGGAGGGAGGATCAGCTGGAGTCATGGCAAAGAAAACTGCTGTCCTGGTAGTTTTATTTTGTATTCACCATACGATTCACAGTATTGCATTGTTCCTTCCCAGAGGGGGAAGATTGGTCTCTCATGCAAATCACTGGTCCTTTTCTAGGCTTTTGTGGCCGTCCTGAAATTGTTGGAAGGGATCCTTCTTTCTGCAGAGTGAGAAGGAGGAATTGCACCAGACAGGCTGGCCCCAGTTATTTTATCTCTTTCATGTGTCTCTTACAGCTCCTTTTGAGGAGCAGGCACCAGGCAGTACCTATACTGTGTTCCCAGGGCTTCTGCTGGTCTTGTGCATTTGGTGCGCCAAATTCAGTGACATTATTTGGCATAACTTGAGGCTTGCATTGCTTTGAGTACACGGAATCTGGCCCACAGCCTCGCCTGTATGCAAAAGTGTCCTTGCTTGCTTAAGCTGCGTGGATAAACAAGTGTTTTTCTATTGACCCAAGTGGTACATGAAGTTGCTACCAGTTAAAGAAACGTGGTGTGTGTACCTTATTTCAGCTGATAATATTTTGTGAGTAGAAGTGTCCAGAGATTCAGATTTCACAGAGCCTCGTTATTGTTTGTGGTAGTGCAGGTTTTTATCCTCAGGAATGCCTTCAAGCCTTGAAAAGTCTAAGAAAAACAAAGAGAATGTGCAGAAATAGAAATTTACTTTTAAATAAATAAAGTCACAAAGTGAAGTAGAAGAAATAAAGCTGGGAACTGTGGGGATAGATCTGCAATGTGATTGAAGGTAGCAGGCTCCAAGCAAGTTAACCAGGACAGAAGTTTTAATTTAACCCCCATCTTCACAAACATCAGCACATGCATGCAGAGGATTATTACCACCATCTGTTTTATCTACCATAGTTTTCATCAGTTGTGTTATTTTGTGGGGTTTTTAAGTGCTTAAGCACTGCTTTGAAGCTGTTGTGTTAATTGTTAACTTGAGCTGAATCTGCATGGATGCCTATAGCAGTGTCAGCATGCTAAGATTGGAACTGTTAGAGTAATGAATGAAGTATCAGCTCTGTGCCTGTGCAGTACATTAATAGCTGTGCCAGTTCAGTCAAATGCACTACTGACTTTGTCACTGTGAAATGGTATTTACCAGATCTTAGACGGACTGCTGAGAAAGATGAATGTAATCTTTCATTTTTGTCTGACTTAAAAATAAGGTAACTAAATTCTTTACATAGATTGTTTTATTACTGTTCTTCACAGGAGGAGAATAGATATATTGGTAAATCTGAATTCTTCACTTAAATGAAATATACGTGTCTGAGAAACATTGTAGTGAATAGAAGGAAACTAACCATTATCTTTCATATAGCTTCATCTCATATTCTGATTTGCTGGAGTTAATGTTGAAAAGAGAGAAATGAAGGAAAAAGAGAAGAGAGAAGAAAAGAAAAGAAAAGAAAAGAAAAGAAAAGAAAAGAAAAGAAAAGAAAAGAAAAGAAAAGAAAAGAAAAGAAAAGAAAAGAAAAGAAAAGAAAAGAAAAGAAAAGAAAAGAAAAGAAAAGTATGCTTATTCCTTTTTTTTTTAAATTTGTTTTGTCTTTCTTCTTTACAGAACTTGAAGAAAGTGTTCGTAGAATTTAGCCATCAGGAGCTATTTGAGTTCTACAACAAGGTCTGTAGATTTTACAATACTATAGTTTCTTTGTAAACACCTTATGCTGCTCAGCAGGAAGTGTTGCCTATGTTAATTAAATCTAATGAAACTGGAAAAAAGGTGGTTAGATTTCTCTGATCACATAAACTGATTCGAAGAAGAGCCTGTGCGTTCAACTTTGGAATAGGCAGGGCTTGGGTCACTGTAAGCATACCTGGCAGTTAGGTCAGGAAGAGCAGCTGATGATTGACAGTGGAGATCTCTCTGGAAACAGCATCTTCATGTTACATCTTCAGTCAAGATGCTGGGCTCATAATCCAGTCAAAATGAACTCTATTATTTTTTTCCCTTGTTATTATGCATTGGAAATTCACAGGAAAACATCTGTGCATGCTAAAGAGATAGTATTTAGACAAATGTTTCTTTAAAATTTGAATATTTAAACTGCAGCAATGAATTCTAATAGCTTCATGTAAAAACAAATATTCATGAGTACGGGATTTTTATATTGATGTGCAAATATATTTGGTATGCATAGTTGAAGATATTGGATATTTCTGTTTGCATGTTTCTAAACAACACTTTATGAGTGGAGGTTTTTTCTCTCTTTTTTTTTCCTTTAAATAGCTGGAAACTATACAAGCACAGCTGGATTCCCTTACGTGATGTTTTTGAAGACTTATTTCTCCATCACGCTCCTGCCACCTCATTATTTTGAATTGAAGATAGATTGCCAAGCTGTGTTTCCTGAAGGATTCAGCGGGCTGCTTCTTGTAAAATTATATGGCTTATCTGCTTTTTAGACCAGTACCATTAGCCAAGAGTCTTTGTCAAGGGTCTGAGGAATCTAATGGACTTCCTCTTGCTTGCTTAGGAGCTGTGAAAAATATCTTCTTTACAGTGGGCAAACACCCTGCTCANCCCAACGACTACCCCCCCCCCCCCCCCCCCCCCCCCCCCCCCCCCAAAAAGGATGCTATCCTGCTTCAGAAATATTTTTTTCATCCTATTATGTGTGTTACTTGATTCTGGCAGAAATTTGCATGTTAGTGAGAGACTAGGAAAAAATCCCTTTTTGTAGACATAAATGTAGAAATTGTAAGAAAATTCACAGCTAATAAAATCTCTATCCATTTTTAAATATTATTCACAGAATTGATAATGCTTCTTTCAGATTTGTCAAAATAAATTCAGAATTTTGAAAGTTTATTTTGGGGCTAGTCAAACTTCATTTCATTATCTTTGTTCTATTTTAGTTTGCTGGGTTTTTTTTCCTTTGAAATAATCAACAGCGTCTCTGATTTCAGTGTTTACTCTTGGCACTGAAAATAAACATATCTTCTCTAGCACTGCATGCCCACTAATCTAAGAAGTATGGTGCATAACTGAGGGGAGAAATCTCAGAGTATAAAACAAAAAATACTGAAATGATCTGACAGATTTCTGAAAGCTATGTTGATCCTTCCTCATGCTCTTTTTACCACCACACTTTTCAGTGTTTTCACACTGAACAGGAGAAACTGAAGTGTAGTGATTAAAGGCCGACTTAGTCATACTTTCACCCATTAGTTCCAGATGATTCATGGGTAGCAGGAGAAAGGTGAAAGTCATCTTAGTTCTTGTTTGTTGCTGTTTTTTGACAGGCAACTTCATTGCTGCACAGTATACGACTCGGCTCTGGGCTTACAGAAGGTGAGAGGAAATTTGGCTGTTCAGAGGTTTAAGAATTTTCTCTTCCTGATGCCTACATCAGGGATGGGTAATACCCAACTGGACAGTTTCCTTCTGTAGCTTGTTTGCTCATCACTGTAGATATAAGTATAACCAAAATGTATGTTTTGAATGGCAGGTTCTCCTGAATAGTTTAGGTCCTCCTGTACTAGATTTCCCACTTTGTTGCTTTTGGAGGGTCGTTCTGTGCCTTTTTTTGCTTTTTTGTTAGGGATTGTGCTGTCAACTCTAGAATACTGTGAGGCTTGCGCAAGTTGTCCAAACTGAAAATGGTTAGATTCAGATGATAAAGCCATTAACAGGCTATGGGTGAGTAAAGGGCACTGAAGAGAAAACACACACCATAGTCCTTAGCTCTTAAAGGAAATGCCAAATGGTACTCTAGCGCTCTGGTACAGTAACACTGTTACTGTAGAAAAAGAAATGAATCACCTGGAAGAAGAAATGAGTCATCACTGCCCAGCAGAATATCTTCAGCTAACCACTATAGCTTGTGAGGCTGGCTGCCAAAATCACGACTTTTCATTAGCCCCTGGCAACTGTGCCATGTCTTCTGGAGATACAGATGTCACATCTCAGTGTGGCTGTTCAACGAGAGCTTGCCACTTGCTCATCTCACCCTGCATGGACTGGTGCAAGTCTGTAGGTGAACACATCCCCACCATTCCCTCTGCTTGCTGGCAGTGGCAGTGCTTTGTAGTCAGTGCAGCTGAGGGAATCCCCTGCTGCATGACATGTCTTCTCTACCAGTCCTGTGGCACAGTATGCTTTGTGCAGGAACACTGCTCTTGAGCCTTTTCCCTGAGTTTCCAGAGTTTATGTTCTGGAAGTGAGATCTGAAGTGAGTTCAGACTTTCCTGTGTGGATACTGGACACAGGCAGTTGTGTGACGGGTTTAAGTTATCTTTGTGAGTGTAGGCAGTGACTGATGAATCCTGGAGGAGGAGGTGAAGGCCGGACTAGTTTGGAGAGCAAGAGCCATTGGACAAATCAGCAGGCACATCTTAAAAAAAGAAGTCAGAGTAGGAAGAAATGGGGCACAAGAAAAAGGAAGGAAAGGGTAGAGAAATGGATCCCAAGGATGGAATTTGGGTGTTGGAAAATACCAGGAAGAGAGCAGAAACACTGGAAAGATGACAAAAGTATATATACAAAGAAAATATTAAGCAGAGGGGGAGAAAACCTTATAGAAGAGTGAGAGCAAAATTGGGGAATCAAATTAAACCAGAATTAACTATGGAAACTGGCCAGTTGTATAACTGCATCTAGTATTTCAAACTAACCCAGAAGTGCCAACCTTGGTGCAAAGTTGACCAAGATCAAAGCGTGGGATAATGAAAGACAGATTTTAAATCTAGCTTTAATAGGAAATATTTTTAAAAATATAAACTGATGTTGAAAGGGACAAAAAAGCCTAAGATTGCAATAATTTTGTAAATTGATTTAATATTTATCCTTGTCTGCAGATGACTGAAAATATTTATGATTTCTTTACAGTGGCTGCCTTTTATTTTTTACTAACTGTACTGAATTCTTAGTGCCAAAAGCTTTATTGTAAGAAGTACAGTGGTTATCTTTAGTGAAGGACTGCTGAGAAATAAACATTTAGTTTAAGAAGACTTTTCTGTATGTAATGGGAAGCTTTGGGGGTTGTACATTCTTATGGAGCAAGGACATAACCTATACTGTCTTAGAGAAGAACATTGTCACTTAAATTTAAGTGCTATTGACTAAGGAGAGAAAATTGGCTGACTGAGAAAGAGCAGAAGACTTTGGGAGGGGTTTGTTAGGTCTTGCAGAAAAAAAGGCTTTTATCCTGGTTGTTTTTCTCTGGTGTGAGTGTACCTGGAGAAGGGAAGCTTATTCTTCCCCTGAGAGAAGCTGCCTCCGCTTGGTTTGTATAAAGTCCTGGTGTCTCAGAAGTGTCAGTGACCAAGAGGAAAAACTGGCACAGGCTGGGTGATGCCTGGATAGGTCTGCCTGAAGCAGGGACTCGACCCAGTGCCATAGGGGTGGCAGAAAGAAAAACACTTCTGAGAGGGAAGGCAGCATGTAGACTACACAGAACTGACCGCACCAGGTTGGTGGGAGAGCCTGGACAGCTGTGTGCATTCTGAGGGTGTTCAGGCTTTGGTTATGTGTACTGGTAAAAAACAGAACAGCGAGTCTCAGAGGTGTTTTGAAGGTTTTATTGCAGAAAACAAAAGGGATGCATCCCATGCTCTTTCCAGTTCAGGATCCTAGCATATTGGCCTGTAATATCTCTTGGACGTGATCCAGATTTGAAATTACTAAGGCTTCACATAGTGTTGAAGGAAGATATTTGCAGAGATTTATTGAACTCTAAAACTGGAAATTGGAATGAGTAAGAATTACTAAATCTTCTTTCAGATCTTTCAGTGTATTTAGAAAACATTTGTTTCATCTTTGTTCAGACATTAAAGACAGTATTTTCTCTGACTCTACTTCTTTCAAAACTATAACATCAAAATCTGCCTCAAATGGACTGTTGGCAAAAGAAGGAAATAATTTGGTTCAGGTGTTACAAACATCAGTAATATTTTGACATGAAGATTTGGAATTCTGGACCTCAGGGAAAGCCAGAGCTGCCTCAAACCCACCAAATTACTGGTGAAGAGCAATCACTTGTTTATCACTGAGCAAAACCAGCACTAATGGCACATTAATGCTTGTTGAGTACAAATGCATTAGATTATCTTTGCCCAGTTTGGACTTCGCCATGTAATTCCTGTTTTTTAAGCAAATGCAAAATGTCTGTATTTTGCATTCTATTTTTGTTGAAATAAAATACATAGTTAGACAAAAATAGCTTTGCTGTGTCAAATTTTGACTAACTGCCAGACCTGTTTTGGCTCTCCAGACAAGGCTTTCAAATTCTCCTTTAATTCCTGGGTTTGCTGACACATAAATTTTGCATAATGACCTGCAGCTTCACTTCTACAGTCTAATTTTAAGGGCTCTGAAGTCTTGTTCTTTCAAAGCATAAAGAATTTACTGACATGCTAATTCTTACCTTGGTCAAAGGAAGAAAAGTGGTTATTGTTATAAAATAGTATATGCTCCCCTTCATTCTTGTTGATATTCTCATATTCTTGTTTCCAACGTGATCAGGTAGCATTTCATTGCTTGGCTGTATTGGCATATCATATCTTCAAAAATTACGAATTCTCTCACATTGTTGTAAAATAATGACACATCTTAATAATGCCTGCTGACCAGTTAATAAGTATCATAGCATTTTATGTTATAAGCTTTTATAGCTTATTTGACCAATGAAAATGAATAACATTTTGAGCTACTGTGTGGAAGCTCCTTTTCTATGGAGCAGATAAACTGACCTGAGTAACAGTGATTTTGAGTAGGTGTGTGAACCACACTGCTGCTGACTGATGCACTATTGATAGTGTCTCATTAAGATAAACTAGTAAGATGCTTTTATCTGCAATTGCATGATTTGATTTCTCATTTCCATAGAAATTAATCAGTTTTGTTGCATCTTCCCTTGGCCTCCTTAATTGTTATCAGACCAAATTATATGCTGTGATTTTAACTGAAATAAAGTGTTTAGACCATCCCTTCATCCCTTCATTATTCTGTTTCTCAAGAGATAAAAACAATTGGGCTGTTACAAATCAGATAGTGTTCATCTGTGTTCAGCTATGCATCCAGGAAGCATTTGCCCTTCTCACTTAGAGGGATTAGTCTTTTTTCTGTTGAGGTCAAAATATATTTAATGATTATCCAACGTTTTCTCTGAAAACATTGTTGAAATCATGGGAAGGCAATTTGGAGTCCTATGCATGCTGGAAGTACAGCTGCCTTGACCAGCTGTTCTAATAACATGATCACATTTTTAGAGCACTTTTAACTTCTTATCATTGGTGTTAAACATTAATTGCCCCATTATGGTAATATGAAACATACACTCAAGAAAATGTGGATGGATGTAGTACCTGTCCCTGAGATGGCTGTGCAGACCCACAGAGGCCAGCACAGGCAGCTGTGGAGTACTAGTGCTGGAACTGGACACGCTGGAGTGGCAGATGAGCTCTTTTGGAATTCACCCTCTGGTCATTCAGCACAAGGGAAGGGAGGAGGAAGCAGCACTCCCTAAGCAGTGCTAGCAAGATTCCTCACATCTGCACTGTCTGGGAAGGATCATCCCACGAGGGTTAATATGAAGAGCTCTGCATAAGGGTGAGCTGCCTTTATTTCATTTAGTTCCCATCCATAGTTTCAGGAGGTAGGGCAGCTCTTTAATAAATTGCGTTTCATGGGCAGCATGAGAATGCTGCGCTTTTTCTGTCATGCACTTGTCTGTTTTTCTGCCTCCAGGGTTAAGAAATGCTTCTTTGTTAAAAAAAAGAAAAAAAAATCAGTTTGATTTAAGAAATTATGCAGTTAATGTATGTAGTAAGCATTTTAAATAATGTTTGCATTCTTGTGTTTGCTTCTAATTTCAAAGTGTTTGTCATAGCAATGTCCTTGCAGGCAGCAGAGAGTGAATCTCAGTGAGGTCAGTGAAGCCCAGGGACTGAGGAAAGGACCATGTCTCCCATTCCTTGCACTTCTCCATGCTGAGCCCTGTGGGGCAGCTCAGGCTATGAGCTTTCATTTTCACCTCAGACTGCCAGTTAGCTGAGCAGTCACTGCCTCTTTCCTGGATAACAGTGCATCAGGAAAAGGTCAGAGATGCTGACTGCATAGGAAAAAACTTAAGTCAGACTAAGTGTTGTCAGCTTAGCTCTTTACTCTGGAAGGGATGAGAATATTTTCTTCATGCACACTGCCGGTCTCCTCCTTGTAAGGAATGAGGTCAGAGTAGAGCTTTGCACATCAGATACCTCTGTCCTGACACCTCTGTCAGGAGCCATGCCTTGTGATGGTGGATCTCCACCATCTTCTGCTCTTCTAATTCCTAGTAAATTCTTGCTACTTCTAGCTTATACACCGCCTGCAGAGAGGCACCACAGGCCTCAAGAAGAGAAAAGGATCTTTCTCTTGCTTCATCTCTGCTCCCAAGAGGATCCCTGCTCCTCTCTCAGGCTCATGTTCAGTCCAGTTCCAGGCAGTACCCTACCTACAAGCTTTTGTTGAGCTTGTACTTGCATCACCCCAAATTTAAAACTCACTTTGAGAAAGGTCCAGAAAAGATCTGTGTGAGAAGAGAAGTAAAACAAGACCAGCCTTTCAGGATATTCCTTTTCAGGGGAATATCCTTTCAGGGGAATTCCCTTTCAGGGTTATTACTCACTATTCAGCCATTTCTGGAGCAAACTCTGTGTGCAACTAATCAATGATAAAATTTATTCTTTGCAGCTAAAGTGCCTACATGAATAAAATTTTCATTGTTTCCCCACATTATCCTTATGGATTGGAGCAAGCTAAAATATCCTTGGAATAGGATATAGGGGAACAGAAGTGAAGTACGTCAGATAAATGTGGAAAAAATGAAGCCTGTAAGTGTGAACTGATACCTTTGGAGCTGTGTTCACTCACTGTCTGGCAGGATGAATGGCAGAGATCCCAGTTTCTTAGGTAATCTGATACTAGATGTGATAAAAAAGCCACCCTAGTTAAAATATATATAAAGAGCCAAAAAGGACGCAAATAAGCAAAGCAGAGTCTTCTTGAAGCAAGAGAACATAGTATGTCATTGAGGATGCTTGAAGAGAGAACTTTTCTCTGGTCTTGCTTGGGGCAGCACAGACTGTGTGTAATCCTCATTGCAGTACCCAGAGAGTGACTTGGAGTGCTTTTAGTGTCCTGCAACTGAGCTGCATCTCCCCATGTCCTGTCAAATGTCACCCCTGCATCTACCCGTTAAAATGTGTTTGGCAGCCTACTGAGTGCTTCCTTTGGGTCTGTAGTCACCAGAAGGACAGTCTGGGGGCTCTTCTGTATGTCAAGACAGAGGATGCAAGGTCCTGAATGACCTCAAGCACTGCTGGGCAGTGCTGCTCTTAACTGCTTCTGTAAACAGGACCCTAATGAGAATCCAAAGCATCTCAAGTAATTTTAGTGTCTTTCTGTCTGAACAGGTTGTTTTTGCTAGGGTTGATAGACCAGGTTTTGGGTGGGTGAGTGTCTCTCTCAGTACTGAAGTTGGTATGTTTTAAGATCCATCTTCTGCCTGAGAACAGAGAAGTTTTAAATTAATATTGAAATACTCAATATGAAAGAGAAGCCAAAGGTGGAGCTTATTCTGCTGCCTGGAGCAAAGTTCATGCTTTAACTACTATGTTAGATGAATAAAATCTAACCTTGAGTTCTTTCCAGATGGGCCTGGATATGAATGTGTAAAAGTATCTGATCAAGAGGTCGTATCCCTGTGGTATAATGATTTCAGCATGTTGGAAGAAAGGAAATCTCCTATTAATCAACCTTATTCGTGTGCAAGGTCACAAAGCATGAACTTGGTACCTTATTCTGCATTTCATAGCCCTGCCTAAATCAAACCCAGGCTGCAGACATGGCTGTACTTTTTACTTGCCAGAGTAGCCCCGTTGTCATAAGTGTCTTCAGACAAGTGATTTCGGTGGTTTCAAATCAGACAGAGCATTCAGCTGCCACGTTAGCCCACTTCTGCATCCAAGGTATTAGTCCTTGAAAATTCAGCCCTTGAGAGTTCTGTCAACCTCCAAATAAAGCAACCATATCTCTTTCATAAAAAGATACAAGGGATCTTCTTATCACTTGTATGAAGATCTACTCTACCTCTTGACTATCAATATATGTGTGTCTCTGTGTGTGTGTGTATATATATATATATATATATATATATATATATACACACACACACACACGTATCTTTTTAAAATACTTCTACTTCTGATGACTTGGTGGCCAGTCAAAGATGGTACAGATTTCTTTGCTTAATCTTCTCTCCTTATTTCTCCCTTTCTCCTTATATTTGTCCTGTATTTAAAAGCTGATGTTTTACCCAGTCTGGAAATACAGTGCAGCAGTAATCCCCTGGTATATGGATGTAAGGATGAGGAAGTAAAGGAAAACACAGCTGTGACAGCCTGTAAGAGACTTTGTCTTCTAGGAAGACCCTGCTTGGAGGGGAGTTGATTTCCACAGATTTAGATTAGCTTATTTGAAATGGAATGGCTGTCCATGCCTCTCCCCAGGTACAAGTTAGCTGAAATCCTGCTGTTATGGATCATGATAACAGCACATTATCTGAAAAATGCAGATACCTATCTGTAGGCTCTAGTCTTTAATCCATCAGATTTCAAGAACATGATCTCTGAGGACAGTTATAAGCCCCAGTAATAAAAATGATGCATCCCACTAAATCACAAACTGGAGTTCTGGTTCTCCCTTGGATTTTGTGAAAACCTTCCTCCAAACTCACCAGTTTCTTCTTTGACCTCTTTGGTGATAGATTCTATCTTTTACTGACTTTACTTAGCTCACTGAGCTAACTGCTTTTGCTCACAATTTTCCTTACACTCTTTAAGCTGAAATTAATGTTTTGCCATGTTCTTTCCCTATTTGCTACATATGTACTCTGCTGACTTTTCAAGAGAAGGGTCAGGAGTTGCCATTTTTCTGTCAACAGTCCTCTGCTGGTGTGCACTTTTGAAGGACTCAGTACAAACCTTAAAGTCAGTAAAAAATCATTCACAAATACATTATAGTGTATAAAATTGCACTATTCATCACAGTGACACCCAAGGTCACTACTGGTGATACGGGGAAGTGGTGAAATAAACCAGCTAAACAACTGAGAAGATCAGAAAACAGTAAAATACAGAAAAGATGAAAGGAAGGGAAAGGAAAGGGAAAGGAAAGGGAAAGGAAAGGGAAAGGAAAGGGAAAGGAAAGGGAAAGGAAAGGGAAAGGAAAGGAAAGGAAAGGAAAGGAAAGGAAAGGAAAGGAAAGGAAAGGAAAGGAAAGGAAAGGAAAGAGGAAAGGAAAGAGGAAAGGAAAGGAAAGGAGGATACCATAACATCTCTGGATATTTGGACACAGGGCACGTATCTAATCCACCTTTATAAGATAATCAGTCCTACAAAATGAATGTTTCCCTTGCTTTTTTAAGTATCATGTAAACTTTTACTCTACAGATGTTTTGCTGCATTAGCAAGAAAATCTTTCTGTAAGTACAGTCTGTTTATTTGAGTACACAGTGGTTTTCAGTCTCTTCACTGAAAAGCAAATAGGTCTGAGAATGTCCGAGACAA
>VWZP01006983.1:77707-91453 GCA_013396995.1 Dicaeum eximium
GCATTAAGTTCAAAAGTACAGAAGGCTGAAAACATTGATGCTTCAGAAATACCAGTATATGAAACAGATTTTTATAATCAGAAAAAGGCCAGAATGAAACATAGCATGGCAAAAACCACTCAGAGTCTTGTCTACAAGTCTGGTGAGATTTATGATCCATGGTCCTGGCCCATGCATTTTTACAATGCTGAAAAAGCAAACACAAGGTAATGGAAAACAATTATGAGTCATTCCTTTACTTCAGAGGTGATTAATGTGACATGGTCAAGTTAAATCCTCCGAAGAGACATCAGCTATGTTTTCCATTGATGGGATTTGTAAACATGGGTTTGATACTCTTCCACAGGAGATTTTAATTTCCTGCTAAAAGATGGTTCATGATCAAAACCAAGGTATACATAAATACTAGCTGCTCAGTTTGTAAGACTAATGGTTTTCTTATCAGCAAATGATAAGAACACAGAATGTCTTTAGTTTTATGATACAAACAACTCTGAAGTAGAGGATGCAGAAGTGAATTGAAATATTCTAATGGACTATGCTGCAAAATATCTAATAGCATCTCATCAGACTACCATATTCCTGGTCTGTGTGTACTCACATTTAAAATCTGAAAATATTTGTTGCTTTAAGTGATAGAAGAGTGGCACTCAGAAACATAGGCAACAAAAAGGATGAGCTCAAAAATACAGAGGTCCTTGGAAATGCTGTCAAATAAAACTATCTAAAGCCCACATCCACACACCTGGATTGTCACTTAGTCATTGTGCTTGTATGCATTCTTGGACCCTGATCTGGCTGCCTGTGCATATTTGCAAACCTGCTGGTGTGTCTGCAGAGGGCACAAAAAGTCACATTTAGTCCCTCAGTAGTTTCCTTTGATGCATGTCACTTAAGGTGCTAACCCGAGAGCTCAAGACTGTCTTTCACCCAGTTTGTCTCCAATTTCTAATGGGAAACATGTCCTATGGATGCTTTCCCACTTGCCCCAGCACTTCAGTCCTAAAAGACCTCCACTCAGACCTTTGATTCCAATTTTGTGTATGCTAAGTTAGCCCAGCTCTTCTGTTGCCTGTCTTCAGCAAATCCTTAGTTGGAGCAGCCCAGAGGTTTCCTTCAGTGTAACTGAGCCTAGTTTTGTGGCTAGGCTGGATGGAAGTGTTCTGCAGAAGTTATTTCCAATTTTGCCTACTCTTACCTGTCATCAGAATGTCAACTCTCAACTCACATCCCATTTCTGTGCTTAGAAAGGCAGAAGATTGGTTATATGAAACTAATTTTTGATGTCTGGAGTGCAGTTGAATTCTAAGGTCAATGGGGTACTGTCCTACCACTGAAAGCTTGAAGTAAATGTGTTCCTTGGGATATGAATGCCACCCAGGCAAAGTCTGTTCACTCCTTGTTTTCCTCCATTTCCTTAATATCAGAGACAGGTGAACTCAGGGCTGTGTAGATCCACGTCATCCACATGTACATCCATGTCTTGGTTCATCATCCTCCTGCATAGGGATACATCTGTATTGAATTAACCATTTGCAGAAGTATTTAGCACTTTTATGGTCAGTTTGTTCCTAGGAAGATATTGGAAAAGCTCGGTGATCTCAGTGTTTACATGACACTTAATGAACAGTTTTTCGGACACAGTCATTTTGGCCTTTGGAAATTGATGACTCATTTATAATAAATTTTTAGGGGAACTTCAGCAGCTTGTTCCCACCCCATCAGCTCTGACTTTATTGTTCTGTGCATCTTTGCCCCCTGCTCTTTTCACAGTTCATCTTCATATTTTTTTCCCCCAGACTTCACCCACAGCTACCTATATCCATATTCCCCATATAGATATGTGTGTGATGGCTGCTTGGGTTTCAAAGGATCAATGCTGCTCCGTTCTGTGTTGCAGATGAGCTGTTGGTGGCACTTCAGGAGCTGGATTTAGCATTTGGTGGGCCTGGAAGGGTGAGAGCTGAGCAAGCAGGTGGGGCTCAGCTCCTTCTGGCATCATTCTGCCATGTGACTTCTGCTTAAACCCCTACTAAAAGCCTGTATTTGTCTTGTAGGTAAATTCCTTTTCCAAGTCACTAGTTCTCAGATTGCTCTCTGACACCTACTTGTTGTTCTTCTCCATGGAGAGCTTCTGATACTAAATTTCTCTCAGCCAAGGCATATAATTTAGTACATTCTTTACACTGGCCCTGAGTTTATTGTGTCTTCACTTTGGCTTGTTCTCTCATTAGTCACTTACAGAGATAGTTCTTATTTTCTATCAGAATTATTTTCCAGGAACACATAGTGTGACAGATCTCCGAGGATTAAATTCCTAGGTAGTCTTCCAAGGTTTCCCGGTTTCCCAGTTCTGCGTTGTAAATAAGGATCAACATGCAAATCAGATTTTTTCTCAGGTCCACATTAATCTCAGCTCTTGGGCACTGATTTCTTGCTTCGTTGGGAAAGTGTGAGGTGGGTGAGTATGCCCTCCTTTATTCACCCAACTATTTCTCTTACCTGGTGTTTTTAGCATCCAGACAGCATAACTGGAGATTTTCCTATCCTCACTTCTCTTTGCTGTGTTTTTGTTTTGTTCTGTGATGTGGGTTCTTGTTTCTGTGTGTGGCTTTTTTTCCCCTGTCTGTTTGTTTGTGGCTTTTTATGATCTTTTAGTGTTACTATTTATACAACCTTTATTCTTAACTTTGATCTGATTGTTAGGAAGTTTGCTCTGTTTTTGCAGGATCCCAAGTATCAGATATCAGACTCTACTTATTCCTCTAGTACTGCTCTGTTGCACTCACGACCCATAAAAGAAGAATTGCTTTAAATGTGCTGCCCACTAAAGATAAAGATAGCTCTTAATTCACCTTTTTCCCAAGAGACATCTTCAGGCTGTGAAAACTTTTACAGAGATATAAATTGATAGGGAGTTTCTCATAAAAGAGAGGCCAAAGGCTGCTTGAACTAAAGCAAAGCTACATGGAATTTCAGTCGTGAAGGTTTCTGCCTCTCCTTGCAAAGACCTGAAATGAAGTCAAAGGATGGAACTGAATATTGAATTTATAGACACATGGTTACAACTTGCAGACACAACTACAGAATATGGCCTTGTTGATGAAGTTTGAAGATAGCCAAGAAGCATCTCTCTGATGTGATGTCCAAGAGGGATAGCTTTTATGCTTCAGGGGTGTTTGAAAGTACTTTGGTGCTTCTGTCTTTTTCTGAAGGACAAATAGGTTCTGTGCTCTCTTAAATTGTTTTTTATATCTTTTCAAATTGATATGAATTCATAACCTTAGTCCTTGGGGTCTGTTGCTGATTTGGAGTTGGAACCAGGGTCAAAGGTGGGAGGATAAATTTTATTTGAGTGGAGTTCATTTCACCACAAAGTGCTATCAAATTATTTATCAAGTGTCACATATATGAAGTGAAGAGAAAAGAACTGTAGTGTTTCAGGGATCTGGAAATATCTAAGAGGGTGACAGAAGGGTAATAAATTGGACAAGGAGCTAAAATATTGCAGAATCCTGTCTACTGCCTCTGTTAAGATCCATTCTAAAGGCATTACATCAGCTTAAATAAAGGGAGTACTTGCTTACATCCCCTGTTGGGTCTAGAAAGTTAAATGGTCAGCAGAAGCAGGAGGCAGATGAAAAATTATTTGCTGCTTTGAATTCCACCAACATTCATCTGTGGAGTTATCTTAACCCATTGTAAAAACTTTAAAAAGTCAGTATGTGACAGGGGTGTCTAGTAATATAAGTAAAAAACATGGGAGAGGAGCTATTCTCTGACAGTAATAAAATTCACATGCCAGGCAGTTTTTATTCTTTGATCCACAAAAGCCAGGTATGCAAAGTACAGCTTCAGTGTCTGCCTCATTAGCTAAAATGGAGCCTAAATTGAAAGGGAAACAAAGTGTTTGTGTGTTTTGGTACATCTTTTAATATAGATAATCTCTTCAAGAGAAATCAACCAAGCAGGCTGGCTTTTGGAGAGTGGATGTCTGAAAGGAGTAGCGCTCACTTCCCAAGACTTCTGTTTTATAGTCATACCCCTCCTTGAATACTAAAGATACAGCTAATTGTGATAGTAAAAATAAATAATGGTGTAAGAATTTACATTGTTACAACATGAATAATAAGATTATTGCCCTTAAATCCAGTTGAGATCCAGATTTGTTATGTAGAGTCTATTTTTAATAGTGTTTGTTATGTCTTTTGAATCCAGTTTTGTACTCATTAGGGAACCTAGGATGCTGCCGCATAGGATTTCCTGAGCAAGGGATATCCAATGTCAGTTCCACAGCAAATGAAAATAAAAAATGGGAGCACAGGCAGGTCAAAGCAGTGATATGCAGAGATACCTGGGCTGGGTGGGGTGCTGAAGCAGCCGCAGAAGATCAGCCCACTAGGCAGGATAATATGTTTTGCTTCTCAGCAGAGTAGTGTAGACAGAAGCAGAAGCAGGTGAAGGCAGCTCTGAATAGGCCTGCAGTGAGCCATGAGGATGTTTCTCATTATTGCAATGTAATAAGAACCCTTTTCTGAAATTGTTTCCTCTGCCATGTTGATGTAGGGTTCACTTAGTCTTGGCGGTCTGGAAGATGTTGAAACAAGAATATTGTTTTAGCTAAAATAATGGTTTAAGATCACAAATTTTTGGAGACCAGTGGTGAAAAATTATTAATTTAAAACTTTGAAAGAATCATTTGCATTCTTCTCCCTTTCCTCTACTGGCCTCATCTTCTAGTACTTTGTAAGTAATCTTAAAACAATTTCCATTTTCTTTTCTTATGGAGCTGGTCACTCATACAGGATTCAGGATTCTGTGTGGAGTAGTTTTTATTTGCACTTGATTTTATCTGACTTGTATCTGACTTTTTATACTTTGTTTAACTTTTGGAATAGTATTGCTTGTACGATGACAGAGTAAGGCAGTCCAGATTCTGAAAGGGGCCTGTGGGTACTACTCTCTTGTGAACTGAAATAATTCTGGTTTGCACTGAGACTGCTTACTTACTTGTCAAGCTTCCAGGAGGGAAGTGGCAGAAGCAAATGCTCTGACTGCTAAACTTCAGCTGGGTGCTATTCATCAGGATCATGTTGTGCTAAGAACTGCATGTCTTAAGGTGACTCCTATACCTATTATTTCCAAAACTAGCACTGTCATCATTCTGTCTGGACCATACACATGGCAAAGAGTAACTAAGTAACTGTCAGAAGGCTTTTAAGTATATCTCTAAAATGTACTTAAAGGAAAAAACCTTCAGATGTTTCAGACTTCACTGGCTGTGTTTGTATATCTGCATGCCAGATTTTGCCCACACTAGACAGCAACTTAGAAACCTGTAAGGCAAAAGTGAAATCTCCAGCAGAAGTGACTGAAGCCCCCGCCAGGCTTTACTTCCAGGTGCCTGGGCTGATGGAACGTCCTCTTCCTCAGAGGAAATCTGAAAGGCAGTTACCTGTTTTATAGCCCAGTATAAGATAAACCTGCAATGTTCAGCAGGTGTGGTGTCTGGAGGTAAAGACTCCCTGCTGTGATGTCTGGTTAGTCACTGTACATTTAACCAGCAATCTGTAGGGTGCTTTGCATAACTGCTTATGCTTATCTTTATTGGGAGGAATAACAGCTCCATTTCTTCTCACTCTTATCTGTTACCTCTGTGTAAACCTAATATGTAGAAAGAAGCCAAGTTAGGAATGCAGGTGAAAAAGTGCAGGAGTTCTTCCAAAAGGCCTTTTTTCCCCTCTCTCCAGGAAAAAAAGAGCTTTCAAAAAAATAGATTTTTTTTTGAGAATTCTTTTTTCCCTGTAGAGGGGCTGATGTGCATTGTCATTAAAATTGCACCTCTCAGCATTGAACAGGACCATGGAGGAGGCTCATCTGTCATGTCCCTCAAACATCACAGTGAAAAGATGATGCACTGTTGCCTTGGCCATCAAAGGGGAGGGATGCTTTTCATGCCGTGTAACTCACGGGCAGCTGACAAGGTTAAAAACATGGTTTCAAATCTGCCAAGTTAGATTACAGATTCAATACTCACTTTTAACTTTTAATCCAGAGTTTTCAGGGAACTTTCTTCAGTAACTTTGCTGTGAACATCCTTCAGACCTGTTACAGAGTCTGGCAGCTTGAATGAGACACTACCCTGTCACTTGAGGTCATGAGTACATTAGGCAGACCGATGAAGTACTATATATATATTTTTTTTTTAATTTTGGTCTATATTTATTCTCTTGGGGTGTTTGCTTTCTGCTCTATAGGCATTCTTTTGATCAGTCTCAGCTGCATTTTCTTGTAAAATATAAAGATCAGAAAGCTGACTTGTACTCAGATTCCTTGTTGGAATGAGATTACCCAGGTTGTTTCAGAATTTCCAGAAATTAGACAGATTCCGTTTGTTTCTTCTCAGAACAGATGGTGGAGTAGAATTTGAATCACTGAAGTGAAAGTGGGAGAGAAGTTACAGTGGGGAAAAAAAAGGGAATTTAAGTGAAACTTTTCACACTTTCCTTTTTTTTTTTGCTGATTCCCAACTTTTGTTTTTATATGAAGAATTTAATAGATCCAGCTTTCAGATTTGTCTCCATTGTTCAGAGAACTATAAAATCAGATGAATACGATCTAGAATATTCTGTACTTTTACTAGATACTAAATGGATACTCATAAAGAGTTAGACTTTCACCTCATGACTGGAGTTCAGATCTATTTTAGTGGGCTGTTTCCTTCTTCATTCCCTGAAGTGACAGAGCTAAAATCAGGATTAATTCTCCCACTCTTTAAAATGAGATGGATGTATGAATTTAGCATGGAGTCTGAAGAAGGCACATCAAAGCCACCATCACTACCAAAACTGAAGCCCTGGATGAGAACTGAGTCTATTTCTAGATGATCCCTTTAAGTTATTTCTGTGGAGATATTTTTTAATTTGTATTTCTGTATTGTCTGCAGTTGTAGGATCACAGACCAGGCTAACCCAAGGACAAAGCTGGCACAGGGCAGTCACAGAGGTGGAGGACTGCACTCTGGAAAAGGCAAAACTGAACCCTAAGCTGCTCTCTGTTGGGTTTGATTTCTTTTTATCAGTGGCCCTTGTACATGGCACAGATGATCCTGAGAGAATACATGAATTAGTGTGCCTTGACCCTCTGTGCCTGCAGCTCTCTCTCTGGCACTAACAAAGACTCAGAAATGCCTTGCTGCAGATTAGATGAACGAGAGATTTCCCCACTCCCCACACCATAAGCCAGTAAATGCAGAGAGGGTTTTATTGTTGGCTTCTGTCATTTCTGTTGTGTTGAATTGCTCCTTTTAATGTACCATGCACAGAGCTGCAGAGGGCTGAGGGCTCACGTGCCCTGTGCAGGGGGCTACAAGCTCCTGCCTTTTAAAGGCTTCCCTCAAACACATTGGGGGAGGGCTCTGCAGGCTGACCAGACATTCACTGCATGTTTATTGTTTTCTTTCTATTTTGTTCCTGTCTCAGCCTGCTCTCTCTGCTATTAGGTGCCCAACCTCAGTGCCTTGGGCTTCCACAGAATGTCACCTCACCCCTGCAAGAAGCTGGCTGGGATACTTGTTGCATAGGTGAGACAAGGTTAGAGTTCCACCCTGTTGGGTTCATATCTTTCTTCACTTGATCTGTCTTGACTTCCATCTGAGCTTCAAACTGTGCTTCTGGGTCACTTAAGTGGCACTTGGAACTTGTCAAACTATTGTGTGGGGTAAGAGGTTTACACATGGCTTTAAAAAAATAAACCTATAAGCTTCCAGGGACAGATTCAGCAAAGTACATACAGAAAGTGCCTAAATGGAGAGATGTGAATAGCCCTACAGACTTCAGTGGGATTATGGATGCAATTAGAATTATACCTGTGATGAAATATCTGGCATCACTGAGGCCTAGGAAGGGCTTTCTCAGAGCTTCACCTGGCTGTCTGCAGCCCAAAGCCCTGGGTGGTTTCCAGGGGCTCATCTGCAGCCCCAGTGTGGTGCAGATGCTAACAGCCATGCTGTGCCATTGGCCTCCCTAGCAGCCAAATTTCATTTCAGAAACCACAGATCTAGGCTGGGAAGCAGACAGAGGTGGGAGCACGGCTTTGCACATGTCTCTTCTCTTCTTTTGGTGAATGAGCAGCGCTGCCAGAGTTGCAGGCTCTGTGGCCTGTGATGCTCTGGCAGATGCAGCCCCAGGGCTTCAGATCTGAGTTAGCCATGCTTGTCCCTTGCCACTCTTCCCAGTGATTTTCTGGCAGGGAAGAAAAGCCAGTTAGATTGATGAACTTTTAGGCAGCACTCGCTGTAGCTTCAGGAAACACGATTGTGGTCAGTTTTATCTCAGTGTACATGAAATAGCACAAAGAAAGAAAGACAAAAATGAGGAATCATAAGAGGAAAATGTAGTAACACAAAAAAGGGCAGAATTTAGAGAAGGACTATAATAGTAGTATAGGAACATAAAAATAAAGATGTCACAGTTCATCACTGTGAGGGTAAAAAGGTGAAATTATTTAGTTAACCCATTGAATACTGCTCACGTGATTTTCCACCTCTCAGATGCTTCAAATTGCTTTTCAACCTCTTTTCAATCACTTTGAAGGATAAGACATCAATTACAAGGCTGTTGTCACATTGCCTTTATAGTTAAACTTTACTACCGCATTACTGAAATGCTTCAGCATACCACTGTCACCTAAATGGTGCTTTAAACTGTAAATGTTTGTGGGTTACTGTAAATGTCTCTGCACATATAGGCTTAAACAGCTCTCTGTTGATTCCCTAATTTAATTTTCAGAAACCACTGCCTCCTCCTCCTCCCCCTGTCTCTGGTCTCTCTGATTCCACACAGCCTCATTAGTTACTAACCTTTAAACGCTCTCCCCCCGCCTCCAGGTCCAGGCCACTCTCCACTAAAAGAGACAGAGCATACAGCTGGAAGTTTTTTGCAAGAGATGAAATTATACCCTCAACTCCCCTAGGTTTCATTTCCACTTAACAAAAAAAGCAGCCTGAAGACACTGGAGTCACCAGGGATCTTGCTGTGAGCAGTGGTGGTGCCTGTGCTTGGACTGTCAATGGCAATCCCAGATAGTCATTTAGGAGACCCAGGGCTTGGCTTTTCCACTGAACAACTCAGTACTTCTGGGCATCCTGTCTGCTCCTCTGTTCAGAGCCGTGAATCATCTCTGAGGAGACTGATCTGAGACCCCCATTGCACAGACATTTCCTCAACATCTGAGGCGAGGACTTAGTCCTACTTGATATTTTTTAAATCAATATTTCATTAAGCAATGCTTTTATGGCATTTCAGTATTCATCTATAGTAATTAATATAAGCCTTTTATCTGTGTAAATCAAAACACTTCGGGAAAGCTGAAGTGCATGAAAACTCTGTATTAAAGAAGAAGAAATATGAATCATGCAGAGAGATTATGTACTTTGCCCAATTGCCTGGCCAATTAACGGATTAATTCTTAATCCAGTTCCACATCCACAGGGCCACGCTGCCAGATTTTATCTTCTAAATGTGAAATATTCTACATCTGAAAAAACCGAATCAAGTTAATGTCACAGTCACTTTGCAATTCAAGTAATACTCTATTTTTAATGAACTTAACGAAAAAAAGGGTGTTTGATTAGGGTGTTTTTCTGAAATGTCTGTATTTCAACCCAGCGTAAGATTTTCAGTTAATGACATGTTTAATGCTCGACTGTTTGGCAACATGTTTAGTTTTCCTTATTTTAGTATTGCTCTCTGGTTGTCTGCACATGCAACTAGGAGGGAAGTCTGTGTCACAAGGAAGGCTTGTTTCTAAGGTGTTTCATCACTGAGACTTAGGTACAGAATACAAGTGGAAAGAAGTGTTTACACAAACTTGATGTTCTCTGATTTCCCTGTGCTTTTTTTTTTTTCCAAGGGGCTAGCAGCTTTCCATTTCATAGCAGGAAAACAACTAAACCAGAGGGACTTCACCTACACAAATGCATTTTGTGAGATAATTATTCGGCTGACATTACAGAGCTTAAAAACTCTCAGACTTTGTGGTCTCTGAAGACTGAATTCATTATATCTTAAACAAGACAAGATTCTCCTTTGGGAATTTTCTGTCTGTCTGTTTTTCTTATATATATAGTTTACCTGCTTAGGAATGAGGCAAGGAGAATAGATCAGCTAAATTTGTTGATACTTTTGACATTGTTACTTTTTTTCATGAAAAAAGAAAAGGAAAAAAGTTGCTTGCTATTAGAAACATAACCTACTTCTCCTGATGTAGGCAGGCACATGCTTCTCTCCTCAGCTGAGACACAAGGCCCTATTCTTAGCTCCACTTTCGTTTACATTGTGCCTTGAGGCAAGATGCACAGGATATAACAGCTCCGCAGTTATGACTGGTTTAAACTATGCAAAATTAGAGCTCTCTCTAACATTACAGGCAATTTTAAGGGCATGTGAAAGGATGTTAGAAACCTGTTATAGAAACCCTATCCAAGGATATGTAACCCTGACAAGCAAGAAAGGAACATTAAAAATATTTGGAAATATTTGAATGCAGTCACTCAGATGGGTGTAGAACCAGCCTGCTGTTTCATCCTCATGGCAGCTGAGGAAGCAGGAAATGTCTGCAGTAAAGGGTCAGCTCCCCAGTGGATGAAGCTTACTAGGTTTCACTGATGTTGATTTGCACAAATTGACAAACTAGACAGATTTGACAAATTGACAGACTCAGAGCATTCACCTGTGATGGATGCACTCAACCTCCTCAACCAAACTAGCAGTAATCTGGTGCAAACTCCAAAGAAGGCAAAGACCTGGGCCATAGGCAGGACAAAATCTCCCCAGGGAAGCCACAAAGGGGCAGAGTGACCCAGGGAGCATCGATGCACATGGACCTGGAACACCAAGCATGCTGTTAATGCAAGGAGAGCAGGTGGCTTTGCCAAGACTCGTATGTGTGGGTACAAGTAGTCCCATGCTTACCTTTCTAGCTGTATGTACTTGAACTGTGAGCCAACTGCTTTATCCCATAAATATGACAGCCTAACTGATCTCTCCCTGCTAGGCAGTGTGGCTGCATAAGTGTGATCTCAACTGGAGCAGGGATGCCTCTCAAATTTTGAGATTCTTTACCTGAGCTCCAGGCATCCTTCCTTAGCCAAGGCAGAGAGATTCCTTCTTTGCAACAGATCAGTGGCTGATAGCATGCTAAATTAATACCAATGAAATGATGTAACTGATTCCTTTACAAACAAATTGATTCCTTTGATACAAACAATTGTCCAAGTCTGAGACTAAGACTGGCCCTAGGGGCAGCTAGGCTCCATCATCAGTTTAGAATGCAAGGGGGTTCACTCTGAGCCTCATGACTCAAGGGGAGAGCCTCCCATACCCTGTTGCATCTTTGGGGCAACACTCTAAATGGATTCTAACTTGATTTGCCTTTGAATGTTTTATCCATGTGGTAGGTGAACCTTGCCATTGTTTATAAACATTTTTTATAAACACATATTAAACCCATTTTTGTTGGTGGTTTGTTTGTTTGATGGTGATTCCTTGAGTGACTCTAAAGTATTAATTTGTGACATCAGCACTTGTTATTTCTCCTCTGTTGCTTCAGCACTACTTATTACCCTTCCCTTAAGATCTGCACCTTATCTATCCCTCCCGTCTCTGTATATGGATGAAAGGAAAGCAGACTAAAAACCATCTTTGGAATATGGCCTTCATTATTCCCAAAAAACCCCAAACTAGTTCACAAACATCATGGAGTACTTGGTTTTTGGTGAAAGAGTCAATTTTCCCAATAAAAATTCAACCCACATGGTGTTGAGCAGAAGAAACAGTATGGAGACAGCTCTTATTCAAATCCTGAGAAGTAGGTGTCAGCTTGGCTGGTCATGGCTTTGTAGTCCATCCCAAAATATCCAAACCAGGGGTATGCTTCCACAGAAACTTAGCTAGTGACTGGTTGTGTTTGGGAAGTGCTCTTGGAAGGTAATGTCCAGGGTGGTTTGACCTGGGATGTGTGCAGGAGACAGATGGCCCTGCTGGTGGCAGGGCCAGGCTGCACTGTGGAGGTGCAATCTGTTCTAACACCACAGTGGACACCCATCTGCTTTGGAAGCTGTATATTTCTTCCTAGCCCAAAATGGGTAGCAAGATCCCTCTCCCTCCTCATTAACTTCTTGAAGCTTCCTTTGAAGCCCCTGAGCAGAGGAACATCTCCTCCAGGTGCCTTGAGGGGACCTCACCCCATTTTGAGGGGAAGACAAGAAGAGAGAGGAAATGGTTTATTTCTCTTTCTCCCTCACCATCTCTCCAAGTATGCTGGGGAGGCATGGATGGACTGGCATCACTCCCCTCAGGCACAGCTGCTGCAGAGTTTGGCACTAGGCTGAGAGCAGCGGCCAAGGCTTGAAATATTGGCTGGTTCAGCACTGGTGCCAGCAGCAGCTATTCTGGTTCCTAGCTTAGGGATTTGGAAATAATCTCCCCCAGGTGAGGAATCTGGCAAAAAAAAAAAAAAAGCTTTTAGGCCTTCAAATGACAGGCATCTGCATTTTGAGTGCTGGGTATGTAAAGAGTTAGAGGCGACTTGATCCATGACCACGCATATCAGAGGGCTGATTAAGCCAGTTACTGAGGGGCATGTGTCTCCATGAGGAAAGACTGGCTTCCAATCAGTATCCCTGGCTGTTACTGAGAGTGAAGATAAACCATCGATATCATTACCACAAGTTTTTCAGCAATTAGAGCTATTGGCGTGTCTTACAGCTGGTGCTACAGCAAAACTGCCAGAGAGCTGGACATTTCCCTCCTCTGGGTAACAATGATAGATAAAGATGTAACTTCATGATTGACCAGGTGGGGATTTATATGCTCACTGGTCTTCGTTCACCTTGTTTCCTTGCACAGCACAAAATCGTCATCTCTTGTCTGCTTGCTCTTTCCCTTGTTATACCTGAAGATCTGTCAATGCCATACAAATAACCCTGCACTAAAAAGCAGCAGACAGACCCAGTACCATTTCTGCTGCCAGGGCATATACACAGAGCCTGGAGCATCTGCTTGGGCCAAGTCAGTGACTTGACACAGCTATGTGATGACAAAGGCATCATCAGACCTTCCTTCCCCTGGACTTCATTTCTTCAAATCTTACTGAAAGCACTTAAGGAAAAGCTGTCTGCTGTGGTGTTTTGTAATCATTAAGTAGCTCTCCCCTTCTATGTTAGCTCAGTGCCAAGACTGCTGCATGGTTTTGGAGGAACTGTTCCACCAGAAATTCATAGTTTGGGATATTATCACAGAATCACAGAATTGCAAGGTTGGAAGGGACCTTTAAGATCATCGAGTCCAACCCAGCCCTAACACTTCAACTAAACCATGGCATCCAGTGCCTCATCCAGTCTTTTTTTAAACACATCCAGGGATGGTGACTCCACCACCTCCCCAGGTAGGCTATTCCAGTACCTGATCACTCTTTCTGTAAAGAACTTTTTCCTAATATCTAACCTAAATTTCCCTTGACGCAGCTGGAGACTGTGTCCTCTGGTTCTGTCAGTCACTGCTTGGAAAAAGACACCAACCCCCACCTGACTACAGCCACCTTTCAGGAAATTGTAGAGGGCAATAAGGTCACCCCTGAGTCTCCTTTTCTCCAGGCTAAATAACCCCAGTTCCCTCAGTCGTTCCTCATATGGCTTGTGTTCCAAGCCCCTCACCAGCCTGGTTGCCTCCTCTGGACGCGCTCCAG
>VWZP01006983.1:92236-119681 GCA_013396995.1 Dicaeum eximium
ACCCAGGAGGACAGCTGTCCTGGGGACAAGCCATCTTCCCATTAAAGACAGAGGCAAAGTAGTCATTAAGCACTTGTGCCTTTTCCTCATCTGTAGTTATTACTAAGTTCCCTTTCTCATCTAGTAAAGAGCAAAGGTTGGTTTGACCCTTCCTTTTACCATTAATATATTTGTAAAAACATTTTTTATTATCCTTGACAGAAGTTGCTATTTTAAGTTCAAATTGAGCTTTTGCCTCCCTAATTATTTTTCTACATGCTCTAGCAGCCCCCTTGAATACTTCCTGAGAGACCTGACCCTCTTTCCATAGATGATACATCCTCCTTTTATTCCTAAGTTGCTTCAAAACCTCCTTGCCCATCCAAGCTGGACGTTTACCTCGTCGACTTCTCTTTCGGCACACAGGGACAGTCTGTTCCTGTGCCCTCAAGATCTCTGTTTTGAAGCACATTATCTGAAGATCTGATAAACTACAAGACCCTTTGGGAGCAAAGTCAAAGTTGAGGATGTCTGGTGAACTGGTGTTGATGTACCTCACAGCTTGTTTTTAGGTTGGTGGTTCCAGAGTCTGTTTTGGTTGCTAAAAATAGCTGTGCTGCTGCAAAAATGCTGTCTTCAGGAAATGATTTTATAAAGTATTAGAGTGGCTCTGCTCTGAAAAATAACCCAGGAGAAAGTGTGGTATAGGGGTCTGTATTTATTGTTTTTCATAACTGGTAGGGATCTGTACATGATTCTGCACTGTCCCTGGTAAAGGAAATGTGAAAGCTGATGAAATAGAGAAAACCTTTTTCTCTTGTTCTTGCTCTCAATGGTGTCAGTTTTATGCAACTAGAAAGCAGAAGGTAGTAAAAATCTATTTCAGTCACCTGAAATCAGCAAAAGTGGCAATTCACAGAGCGAGCAGGTTGGTTATGTGAGAAGGTGCTGCGTTTGCAGTCAGTTTTCAATGTGGAATTTCACCATAATTTCTCACTCACGGGAACACGTGATGATTTGAAAGAAAGGCATATACATTTTCTCCCCCAGGAGTAACAGCTGTCCAGACACAGGGAGGCAACTGCCAAGGACCTGACTGCTAGTCTCTGGTGTTTTTCAGGTAAGGACCCTTTACTGCTTGCTAACCCTCCCAAAGTGGAACTCAGTCCCCAGACTTGGCTGGCCAGGTGTTGTCTCTGGTACGAGCATTCCCTGAAAGCTCTAAGTGAGATGCCACCAGAACAGTGCAACATCTTCCCCATTGTGGCCCATCCCTGCATGCTCCTGAGGGAAATAAGAAGACCCTCCATCTTCCTTGCATGTTTTGTCTCAAATATGAATTTGCTTGCATGATGGAACTCCTCAGTTTTCAAAGAGGGAAACTCCAATATAATCTTGATGAATTTGGGGCAGCCAGAAAGAGTGGAAGGGGTCAGTCCTGGGTAAGAGCAGCTGTAATTAGCCTGAATCAGAAGTTTATATTTGAAAGACAGCAATACATTAAATGGCAACCTCTGTTTTTCAGTGGTCACTCTGCCTCACAAATGCACGTGATCTACAGGCAGAGGTGGAGATGTGACACCAGCGCTGGGTCAACATTCTGACCAGCACCAGCACTCTGACTGGCGTCCTCTGACCCACCAACACCCAGTTCAACCCTTGGGGGCCAGACCCCAGCCTGGACTTCAGCAATGTGGGCTCCCTCCCTTCTCCTACTCGCAGATGAGGTGTCATTCCTCCTGTTCACATCCATTCTGCAACAGTGGTGATCAGTGGGGAGCACAAATGTATCATTGTTTCCATGGAGCCATGGGATGCTCCAGGAAAAATTAAATCATAGGCTGGTGCCCTGGGAAAAATTTCCAAATTAGACTTCAAAGCTGGATTGGGTAGGGCTGCTGGCAATGGCAACTGGAAAAAAAAGGTGTTCTTTTTCCCTGTATGTGTGGCTGAAATTGCTGCCTCTTGTATAATAATTATATTCATTGAGGTTATTTTACTATTCCTCAGGAAAAAAAAAAAATTAAAATCCCTTAAAATATGTTTTGTGTGCTAATCTGGCACCGTGGCTTTCCTGAAAAGAAACAGTTTGCTCCAATTTATTTTCAGCAATGGGTTGTAAAATGGTTGTGGGGTTTTTTCCCCCTGACAATCAAGCAAAGTGGTCAAAAAATAAGTCAGTCCTTAGAATTAGTCTTGACTTTACATTTTATTAGGCCTAATTAAATATTCATATTAGGTCATTCTTAATTGTCATTTTTGTCATTTTGTCATCATTAAAAATGTTAAGGTTTAGTAAGTGATTTTTTATTCTATGCTTCTGTCAAAACTTAATTGTAATTTTGCCGGTAGTTTATTTAGGCATCTCTATAGTGCTGAATATTACATCTGAATTGATCAGTCTTTATATTTGTTCTTATCATTCTTCATAGAATCACAGAATCATGGGATGGTTGGAAGGGACCTTAAAGATTACTTTGTTCCAACCCCTCTGCCATGGACAGGAATACCTCACACTAGACCAGGTTGCCCACAGCCCCAGCCAGCCTGGCCTTGAAGACTTCCAGGGATGAGGCACCCACAGCTTTTGTGGGTGACCAGTACCAGTGCCCTACCACGCTCACAGTAAAGAATTTCTTCCTAACAGCTAACATAAATTTCCCCTCTTTCAGTCTGTACCCATTGCTCCTTGTCCTGTCACTGCAGTTCCTGATGAGGGGTCCCTTTCCAGCTTCCCTGCAGGCCCCTTCAGATCCTGCAAGGTTGCCATGAGGTCTCCACACAACCTTCCCTTCTCCAGGCTGAACAGCCCCAGCTGTCTCAGCCTGGCTTTGTAGGGGACGTGCTCCAGTCTTATTATTAAGTTTGTGGCCTGTCTCTTGAGTTGCTCCAACAGGTCCATGTCCTTGTGTTTGGGACCCCAGAGCTGGACACACCACTGGGGTCTCAGCAGAGCAGAGCAGGGCAGAGGGGCAGAATCCCCTCCCTCAACCTGCTGGCCATGCTGCTTTGGATGCAGCTCAGGACATGTGTGGTTTTCTGGGATTTCTGGGCTGCCCCCCAGGCCCTCATCCATGAGCAACCCCAAGTCCTTGTCTGTGGGGCTGCTCTCAATTACTTCTCCACCCAACCTGTAGGTGTGACTGGGTTTGTCAGATGCAGTTATATCTTGATAATGAGCCTGGTGAGAAAGCCTGGCAAATATGAGATAAACAAGTCATGGACATATTGTCAAGAGTGAAGCTGAGAAACAGTTAATTAGACTTTTTCTCCTTGCTGTAAATTTCTTGCTTTATCCTAGACAATAGTTGGTACTCTTCCTAAAAACAGTGCTAGCTGAATTCAGTATGGGATGACTTTGTGAAGAAATAGAGTATAGGGTGTGTTTGGGAGGAAAACTTACAAAACTCTTCAGCTTGATAGAGAAGTGAAATGCTGCATAATTTTTAGTACTATGTTGACCATGCTCCACTGCTGCTTCATTCATAAGTACCTATATTCAATGTGGTTTTCAAGCAGAAACAAACCTTTGCATGAGTGAGATCTCATGGGACGAGCAGCCAAATTAAGTTTAGAGTTCTCAGACCAAAAACAATTACTTTTTTGAAGGAAGCTGAGGAAAATGTGCCACTCATTTCCATTGAGCATCTTGACACCAGTTCAGATTTCAAGCCGACTATCCACTCAGCATGAGATATATTTGTCTAAAATTAAACATGCCAAGAATCAGACTTCAAGGGGAACAAGGAGAGTTTGTTGTTTCCACACTGGAAATCTCTATGTCTGCATCAGTGAATTTTGGCTCCCTATTTTTCCTACTTAAATTAATTGCTAACCGTGCTAAAATAGAGCAATTAGGGCCTGAAAGCTCTGATGCAGTGTTCTTGGTGAGGGAACTGGGGAGTGGGACAGGGGAGGGAAGGGTAACTAGTGGCAAACCAGCCTTTATCAGGGGTAGAAAAATAACAGGAATGCAAGAGAGCTTGGGAAAATGAGGTCTGGTCTCTTAGTGAACAGACTTTTGGGCGCGGATACAAAAGTTTACTGTGTGAAAACCTGGGATTATGCAGTGGGATGAGGGAGACGAGCCTTGCCTCAGCACGTCTCTCGCAGCTGCGATGGACGTTGTTGCTCGAGAGGTATCTGCCAGGATGGTATCTGTCATGTCTGTGTTTACAACAGGATTAGAAACACCCATTTTAAGGGGTCTGCAAATCAACTGGAAAAATTGGCTCAGATCAGGAGCCTGGCTGACAAAGCTATGGTCTTAAAGCAATTGTAAAAAAACAGATCATCTGCTTTTCAAATCACAGCAGGAGAGCAAACAAATGTGACTATTTTCTGTTTTGTGGCTTTTTTTTTTCCCCCTAGTTGTGGTTGCATAACACAGGATATTTTTTGTATTTTAAATTAAACCATCGGTTGTTGTTAACTAAAATTTGAGATGTGTGAGAAAGAAGTGTGAATGTATTTAGTGAAAAATAAACTGGTTAATAGTACAGCGTAAGCTTTTATAAATGCGGAGCTATATTTTGATGTTGTAGCCAGATTGCAATATAGTATCGAGGTCAACATAATTTGAAAACATCCAAATAGATTTGGAGCAGGAATTGGTGGGTGAAGCAGTATTCCCAGGGTATTTGGAAGATCACACCATGTTTAATGATCGTCTCTCTGGCCTTAAAATGCACCTTCTCTGAAGTTTGCCTTTTCTTGCACAGAGCCCTGCGACCCCAGAGGACTGGCTATGTCTGTGCCGTGCAGAGCAGCTCCGCTGTGCCCCGCTGCCACCATGCTGAACCCACAGCGTGTGCTCCAGGAGCAGGGCACAGGGCTCCCCTGGTCCTGTCAGCACCCTGCAAGGGACACGGCCGCAGGAGACACTGAGCCCACATAGGGCAGCTCCCAGCGCCATGGGCTGCAGGAGACACTGAGCCCACTGAGGCCAGCCCCCAGTGCCATGGGCTGCAGGAGACACTGAGCCTGCTGAGGGCAGCTCCCAGCACCATGGGCCAGCTCCCAGCGCCATGGGCTGCAGGAGACACTGAGCCCACATAGGGCAGCTCCCAGCACCATGGGCCAGCTCCCAGCGCCATGGGCTGCAGGAGACACTGAGCCCACTGAGGCCAGCCCCCAGTGCCATGGGCCGCAGGAGACACTGAGCCCACTGAGGGCAGCTCCCAGCGCCATGGGCCAGCTCCCAGCGCCATGGGCTGCAGGAGACACTGAGCCCACTGAGGGCAGCTCCCAGTGCCATGGGCCGCAGGAGACACTGAGACTGGTGAGGCCAGCTCCCAGCGCCATGGGCTGCAGGAGACACTGAGCCTGGTGAGGCCAGCTCCCAGCGCCATGGGCTGCAGGAGACACTGAGCCTGGTGAGGCCAGCCCCCAGTGCCATGGGCCACAGGAGACACTGAGCCCACTGAGGGCAGCTCCCAGCACCATGGGCCAGCTCCCAGCGCCATGGGCTGCAGGAGACACAGAGCCTGCTGAGGCCAGCCCTCGGGGCCCTGGTGTGCTGCTGCCTAGGCCAGGAGCTGCAGATGATCTGGTGGCCCCCCAGATTGGCCATGACTGCACTGTGTGAGCCCAACATCCCTGTATCACCAAAGGGATGGATGTGCCCCTCAGGAGATCCATATCACTAAGGTTATCCTTCCCTGAGCATGCACTGGGCTGGGCAGGGAGGTGGGATGGGTGTGGAGTGCTGCCCAGCTGGCATTACAGCTCCTGCTGCATTTCTGCATTAGTGCATTACTGCACCTGGGGCAAACGCCCCTATGAATATGTACTTGTTTTTCCAGCACAATAGATATCTGTAACTGGGTTGTTTGTGAACGAGTAATCTCTTTGCTCATTTAAATTCTCTGAGTAGACCTCAGGTGGGCTCTGGTGGGATGTCTGAGATCCAACGGGGTCTCATGACTCAGACGGCTGAGTGCCTGCAGATGGATTTACTTGTGAGCGAGGTCTCCTAGCAGTGTAGCAGATCACTCAGGTCTTTGTATTGCTTTGGTTGCCTTTGGCAGAGTGGAAGTCCAGGAGCCTGCGGCTTGTCATGAAGCAATGGTAAGAAAGTTTCAGAGGGCCACTCACCTGTAAACTCAGCATAACTTGTGTCATTACCAACAGAAGTGAAATCTGGGACCTTGAAACAAAGCCAGCTGTTTCTCCCCATTGTTGGCTGAGGCCTGTTTGTACAGGGAGAAGAATGGCAGCATCAAATGAGCAGGATTATTGAGGGAAAAAAACATAGCAACAGCACAGCCTTGTCACTTAGTAACAAGGTAGAATTACGATGAAGAAGGAGGGAACATATATAAATAAAATATTCAGGAATATACATATTCATTAAAATGATACCCAGAAAACAGAAAGAAGAAGGGCAATAGCCAAGCATCTAAAAATGTTCTTTAATGAAAAAGAATTTTAAATATCTGTCTCCGCTGCTCACAGCTCTGTGGTGATATTACCTTCCCACATGACACTATGCTATTTCAGATTCCCCTGGTTTCCTCCCCCCATCTCCTCACCTCAAATACATGAGAAGTCTGACAGATGAGCTTGAAAGTGTTGCTTTTTGTTCCCAGACATGCGTTGCTTTATTATCCTTACTGTGTCTATGTGAGTAATGTTCTTTATGTGTTGCCATGCCCAGTGCTGATGAATACACAGTGATATATTTCAGCTCTGAACAGCATCCCAATTAATTTGCCTCCTACAAGAGGCAAATTTGCTGTGGGACCAAGAGCATGTTCCTCGTTGTTTTGATTGCTTTCCTTACCTCCTGGAAGAGGTGAAGAGCAGAAGATGAAAAATCAGTGCTAGTAACCACATAAAATTCTTTCTGTCCTTTCCACATCTCTACAATTAAATGTATTTATGTCATCTCTAAATCAGGAAAAATAAAAAAGCCAACAAAGAAAAACCAAACCCAAAATCAAAGCATCAATAATCTAAAATTCAACCCACTTTCAAAGAAGAAGAAGTGAGAGCTTGGAAGCTGTTGCAAAACAAGAATTTGTGTTATTAGATGTTGTTCTTCTACCTTGAATATTTAATCAAATGCCCAAGTCTGTTCTCACATAAAGTAAAGGATTAATCATTGCCCTTATAAATCATTCTCCTCATCTCCCTTTCATTTGTACTGAAGATGCTCTCTTGTCTTTCAGTGCTGTAGAAGCTGCTACTCCTTATTGCCAGCTTCACTTTTTCTAAGGGCTTCAGCTGGGATTGTTAAGTAAATGTTAAATATTCACCTTTATTGCTCATTTTATGTATGGTAAACTGATTGCAGGGCTTTTGTCTTCAATCCACTGTTTTTAATAAATATTTTACCTTCCACTACTGACACACTAGTTATGAATTTTCATGAGTAACTTCACATAAATCTTAACAACTCTCCACATGAAGAGGGGCTTCAAAAGCACTGTGCTGGCCAGGCAAGGGCCATCTTGTATTTGGTTTCTTTGTCTCCAGTGGGGTTCTTTCAGGGATTCAATGGAACATTTAACACAAAGAAAGGTGTTGTTCCCGGCTTCATTCATCTCTGTTGATACCAAATGTTTGACATGACTGGAGGCTACACAGTGTGCTTGTGTAGCAGTTAGTTTTGGTAGATCCCTAAGATAAAAATTGCTCCTGTTTGGGAAATACTCAAAAGAATTCACATTTATATTTGGATGTGTACCAAGATCACATTTGGTGTTTTCCATCTGAAATTTTCATAGTAAACTTAGCAGCATGTATTTGAAGTATAGATGCATTTAAAGTTTATCTAATGTATAAATATTAATGTGATCAGTTTGTGTGTGCAGCACCTGTCCATGGTTCATAGAGATGATGAGGAGCTACAGAGGCCAATAAATGACCCCTGTGTGAAAAGATCCACTGGCAGACAGCAATGGCACTGTCAAATAGCTGAACAAATTCTTTGCATGCATTGGCATTCATTGTGGTGGTGATGCCTTGAATGGGGAGAGAGTCAGAGGAACCACCTCAAATTGAGGTGTTGGGAAAATGCGCGTTAGGACAAATTGATAAACTAAACATTAACAAATTCTCAGCACCAGATGGTGGTTACACAGGAGTCCTGAAAAAACACACACCACAAATAAGAATTTTCTGAATTGGTAACTATGTGTGATCTGGCACTACTATCAGCTCTGGGTTTAGAGGGATGCAAGTGGGAACATGATGCCAGGTTTTGAGCAGGGCTTCAGGAGTGATCCTGGGAAGTAATGGTCAGTCAAAGATTTCATTTGCAGTGGTCAGATTCGGTTGGAGGTTTGAGAAGAAACATGGGTGCGGAGAGGAAGATCAGGCTTGTAAGCCACAAGAACATATCGTGCTTGTTCAGGCTATGTAGCTTTCAACAGAACCTTAGGGAAGCAATGGCTCATAGCACATGACACTGACTATGGAACAGGAGAAGTTACAGGCTAAACCCCAGAAAAGGGAGGGGTGGAAGAAAGAAGCACCTCATACATCAGGAGGAGGTCCTACAGACACGAGACCTGGGTCTGGTGTTCAACGTCTTCCTAAGAGGCCTGGAAAAGGTGTAACAAGCAAATAGTGATGGTGTTTACAACTGATGAAATATTATTCAGGATAACCAAAACTAGTATTGACTCTGAAAAACCACCGCACTAAAACAAAATTCTGTGTTAGGGCTGTTGGGGGAAAAGTGACTACTTATATAAAATCATTATCTTTTAGCTCAGAAAAAAAGTGAAAGACAGCTTGAGTCATTGTAGAATGTTTGCTAAAAGCATCCAAGCACTGCTCAGTGGGCAAGCTGGCTGTTGGATTTGGAGTGGAGACAGAGAAGTGCCTTTTCCTGTGCTGCAGAATTGCACTTTTGCTTCTGCATATTGGGGATGCCAGAGTACCAGTGGGATGTGGGGGGTGAGTAATCTGAAGGAAGAAGCCTGTGGGGAGCAAGTTAAACGGGGCAGCATGGCCACCTTCTGGCACACTGTGTCCCAGACTGGCAGCAGCACAGGGGCAAGACAGAGGCACTTGCCCTGTTTCACATAGCCCCTCTGAAACCCTCGCTGAAAGCCTTGGATGGCTCTGTTTTTCCAGGCTAAATGGGACTTTGGTATGACATTTGTCAAGGCAATCCCAGGTTACCAGGCTTTCAAGGGTTTGAGATGAGTTATTACACTCAGGAGAGTAGAAGCAAGTTGGTGGTGGGTAGCAGGATGTCTGTCACAGCTTACATTTGTAGCTGGGCATTTATGGTTGAGACATACCTAACCAGCTGCTAGTCAGAGTTCTTTTTTGCCAGGACTTGTTTTATATGTTGGTATTTGAACCTTCATTAGATATACTCAAAGTTGTCCTGTCTTATCTTACTCCCTTCCCTGTCTGAAAATAACTTGGTTTTTTTCCCTGGGAGAAGTAAGACTTGGCTCTCTGCTGTCCTAGAATTGCCCACAAGAAGAAAATATAAAGACCAAAATGAACAATGAATGCAGCTGTTTTTCCCAGTTATTCTGTATATTATTTATTGCTTTATTTTCAAGACACGAAGAGTGCTGTTAATGCGAAGATATTGAATGGAACACCTTATTGTTTTTATCATGGTGACTTTCTCTTTTCATCATGTGGGAGAGCAGTAGATTTGCATCTATTTGACATTCGAAATGGTCTGCCTTTGGCTGATCTGCAGCTCTGTGCAGCGTGATCCAGACTAAGAAAAGCCCATTTCAGTTCTTAGGACAGGTGCAAGATTAAGCGTGAAGCATCTCGCTTCTGAAATTGCTTGTTATTGTTTTTTCCTCCACAAATGTCTGCATGGCTAGCAATTAACTGCATCCAGAGATCAAAAGCTAAATCATCTCAGACAGAAATTGCTATATCAGAGCTTAGTGCTACTTGTACTGTACTTTAACAGTCAGGCAGTTCCACTGATCTTTCTTTGCTTGAAGGTGAAACAGGCAGGCTGGGCTTGCTCTATAGCCAGAGAGAACAGAAAGGGAAAGAAAGGACTACATGATGAGCTGGGGAGAAGCACAGGTTTCATGGTCCTGAGGTTGTAACACCACAGAAAAGGGCTGCTGTTTCCTCTGTAGGGCTAGAAGAGTGAGAGAGGGCTCCTCACTGGACTTGCAGACCGAGCTTTTACAGATGCCTCCTGCGTGATGGTGCAGGGGGTAGCCCTGCACTGGCCCCCCTCTGGCATGGCATGGAGCCTGGGGCTGGCCATCTCCTCGCAAGACAGGAGATGACAGCTCCATGCCCTCAGCTGGGGGAAGACAGGACCCAGCAGGGAGAGAAGGCCTCATTGTGGCCCCCTCATGCTGCAGGCAACGTGGGCTCAGGAAAGCAGAGGGCTTGGTGCCTTGGCGCCTTTTTTCCTGTGATTTGTAGAGAAGCTCTTGATGCCTTCACCCTTAATTGCCTTAATTAGTCCATTATCCTTCTCTAGGGGAATTTTCCCCAGAAAGAGAAGATGTCACTCCTTGAAATGTTTGACTGGTAGACCAAAAACTCCACTGTCAGCTTTTTTCTTTTATTTTTTACTATATTCTAAGTTGAGCTATTGTATTGACAATTTAGCATCTAATCCTATTGCTCTAATTCAGTCATTTGGCTGTGCATTAGGATAAGAATGATTTGCATAGCAGCCTTCAGTCTTCTGTTTGGCAACAAAATATTCTGATTTTTGATTGAGTTAAGTGGGATCAAACTGCAAACAGGCTGGAGAGTGATCCCACGGGATCTGCACTGATTCTGGCACTGCTGGGGAAGATGTGGCTGCTCCGTTTTCCTGCAGACTGCCTTGCAGGGAGCTGGGGCCTGCTGGCAAATGTCCATTCTTGGGAAATTTGAAAAAAGAAATAGGAAAATGTCTTGCTTGCCCCAGTCATGAGTGGTTGGATTGCACTTGCCTGTATTTATCACTTTCTGCACCACTGATAAGGATTGTTTTAGCAAGTCTATGTGCTGTTTTCCTTCCTTAGAGCAGAAAAGGTTTGTAAATGGGTTGTAAACCTTCCACTGGACTGGCAGGACTAATAGTTTTTTGCTTTCAAGGAGACAGTCTCCAAAGAGGTATCTGCATCAGATTTTCCTGGTGAGAGCTGGAAGTGTGCACTCCCTGTTTGAAGACTGGAGGGCTTGGCATGGTCAGAGTCACTGTAGGTGCCCCCACAGCCTGTTAGCAAGCTGTGGATGCCCCTGCCCCATTGCCCAAACAATCCTGCTCCCACATGCTAAAGCACAGCCCTCATCCCACATTCCCAGTACAGTGCTTTGTAATCCTGAGATGTCATTCTTCCAAGTCACCCAAATTTTCAGTTTCTTCTGCTACGCATTTTTATTTTGTTTAGCAGCTAGATTTTATACATGAACCACTCTGTAGAAATTTTACATTAATTTTTCTGTGGCTGGCAGATAACATTTTCCCAATTGATTAAGTATCCAGACTTAGAAAGGTAGAGCTGCTGTATGTGACTGTAGGCACCTGAAAAGTTGTAACCCCCTGTGGCAGATCATTAACTTCAGATCAATAGGAAAAATCACATTTTTCCCTGCCTTTTTTGTAATACCATTTTTTTTCCCAGTGTCCAGATGCTTCTCAGGGAGGTGTTTTCAGCGAGAGCTGTCATTTCTCTAACATAAAATTGTATTATCAAAGAACTTCTGCTAGTACTACAAAAATGCTGAAATGAAATGCAAATCTAGACATTAAAGACAACTTCCTTAATAACTGAGGCAGATTTCTTCAAGCTTTCCCCTTTTGAACTGTGCTTCTTTTCCTAGGAAAGAATATGGAGATAAAGGAATGTTTCTACAATGAGCCTGTTTTTACAACCCTCCCTCAACTTCAGTGCATATTCTCTTTCAGAGGCCTGTGGGATCAGACCATTTGCAGATGTCCACGTCATGTGATATTCTCCATTGTATTTTAATGTATATATTTTTATTAGGATGTGATCTATCTATTTAATTAAAATTAATACTTTGTGAGGGGAAAAACTGTGGATGTTTTAATTTTCCAGAGGCTGTTGATAGCCTGGGGCTTGCTTGTTGGAAGAATGTATTTCAATGTTTTCTCCTTTTTCCTGCTAAATTATATGCAAACACACCTTCTGAAGCTAAGCAAAGTCCATTTTCCATTTTGAAGATAATGCTGGCGTGTCCCTGTCTGCATGTCATCTCTTCCATGAATTCCATGAATTAAAATGCTATTTTAGCATTTCCCTGTGCTGTGAGGTGGAGGTAGGAACAGCTACCAGCGTGGCTTGCACCCTGGAGAAGGCAGATCGGCTCAGGGGCTGCCCAATCCTGGCATGGTATAGGGGTTTCAGAACTTCACCCCACTGCTGGCTCCCTCAGTGCTCCTGAATGAGGGGAGGAAAACAGAGAAGGTGGTAGGTCTCTTATGAATCATTGTGTCTTTAGGATGAGCTTTATAGCATTTAGTGCCTCTGTCTCTCATTCATTACCTCTGGCCCTTTCAGACTAAGGAATTAACATGCTTGAACAGTGAGAAAGCCACATCTGCAGCAGGTTTGGATCACTATGGCACTGGTCCTATTCACTGCACAGCCACTGCCAATGGCGTGTGTTAGCACATCTCACCATCCTGGCTGGGAGCATCCAGGTCCCCACTGTATCCCAGGCCCAGGCCTTTGGCTGCATTACGTAAATTAATTACTCTTAATGGATCATGTTGTTTTTCTTCTACACTAGAACCTACTCAGGAAGACAAAGTGGTCCCCCTGGCTTACAAAGGGTTAATATTTTCAGTCTCAGGCCCTTTATTTTTATTTTAATTTCATGGTCTTAGTCAATACCATAAAGCCCCCAAACCCCTGGCAGTCTTTACCTCAGAGATAACCACACAATGAACCTATCTGCACATCACAAAAAGCCGACAGTAAATTTACAAGTACTCAGTGGGATATGGGGCCTCGTTGCTGATAACCAGCTTTGGCACTGAATAGGAGCTGTACACTTATGCCTGCTTTATTGTGTTATATTTTTCCCTGCAGATAGCAGCTCACTGTGGGAAAAGGCAAGGACTGCTGCTGGAGCACACTCATTGCCCTTGAAAACACATCTGTGCTCTGTCTCAGCTCTCCTGCCCAGTTTAGTCAGCACTGGTGTTTGTTCCTCTTTTTTTGTGCCTCCTCTCCCTTGTCTCTGCTAATAATTTCACAAATTCACTCTGTCTAATGGGTCAGAGATAATTTCTATTGAAACTGGCTTAGTTGCACAAATTGTGAGATGTTTTTCCATGGTACTCTGGTTTTAATCTGTGTTGATGTTAAGATCCTCTTCTCTGCTGAGTGCTTGTTGGGCTGTGAAGCATCTGCTTAGCTGTTATGTAAAGAAATCCATTTATTAGGTAGTTAGTGTAATTGCATAATCTTGACAGACACCAATGGTTACAGTCACAGTTCCATATTTTATGAAGTGGGAGGATATATAAGCAGGCTGGCAGCAAAGCAAAAGTAGGCACATTTCTGCTGCTGAGGGACACCTTTTCAGGATTATGTTTCCAAAGTTGGTTTTCTGGAAAAAAAATAGGGTCATTAGCTCTCTGTGAGTGCAACAGCTGAGGCAGGGGTGGAGTTATCACTCTGTGTCCAGTGTTTCCCAGCTGGAGGGGCACAGGTGTTGCAGGTAATGCAGTGCACAGGACAGGGGCAGGGACAGGGCTGGTCCACTGGAGGAAGGTGACAATGGCCCTCAGCCATCTCAGCTGGTGGGAAGTGGTGATGTCCACGTAGGTGGTGGGGATGGAGCAGGGCCAGGAATCCTTCCACAGCACAGCCAAGTCTGGATGGAGGGAGGTGAGTGATCAGGAGGAGTTTTGGAGCATCCTTGTTGAGGTGTTCAGCAGTGAGTGGCTCCTTCAGGCACAGTTGGTGACTGACAGGCCATATCAATTTGTTACTGCCCTTGAATGGAAAAGAATGCCCTTGTGCTGCTCAACCTGCAGCAGTGTTGATTTCAAATGTACACAATTCTTAGCAAGGTGTGTGCAGGAACAGGCGGGAACAGAGATGAATGTGTATGGAGAGATCCATGCACATGCATTATTGGCAGGACTCCATCTGCCTGCACTGCCCAGCACTGATGAGCGGTGGGGCCTATTGGGAATCAATTCCACTGGAACAAATCCCAGAGATTCCGAGTTAATTGTGCACGATTGCCCCCAGGGGAGGAATTTCCTCAAATCATTTCAGTTCAGAGAGCTGATGGAGGCCAGAGGATTGCTTTGTTTCCCTCATTCAGGCAGGAGCCAGAGGCTGTCACCCACAGGTCTCTGGATTCACTTTGCCCACAAGACTCCAGTCCAGCAATTGGAATAGTCTGCATTTGTGGGAGAGGTGCAGGCTGGAAATCTCACTAAGCATTTTAGTCATGCAAAACTGTCACCTTTGATTTTTAGAAAGCTGCTACCCCCTTACCATCTGCTCCTGGTGCCACTTCCCTCCCTGGAGACACCCAACAAAATAATAATATGGATTTTTGCATGTGAGCTGGAGATGATCAATAGCAATCCTTCCCACAGCAGCAGCACAGTACGTGAAGCACAGTCTGTAACATTAGAGTATAGGAGGCTCAAGAGAGACAGAAGCAGTGCTCTGCACTTCCTTGTTGCCCAGCTTGTCCTCCCAATGCTCCAGCAACCAGAAATTCTTGCTGCTGTGCTGTGGTCTGTTTCCCCAATGTAGAATGAAAGCAGGAAAGGCTGAGTTACCTGCCTGCTCTGAGGAAAGTGGTTGCTCATGGTGGACAGGCTGGAAAATAGTTTTCTTTCTGTTTCTTCCATTTCTTAATGACTTCTGTTATACTGTCAAGGACTTCAGTGATTTGCTGTCTCAGTGCCAGTCAGGCCAGCTGAATCTGTTGACTACTTTATTATACATATCCAGGGTGTTTTCCACCCACAAAGGATGTAGGCAATTTGTATAAAGAAGGTATGAGTGACTACTTTAGGCCGTTCCTTTATTTAAAAATTCCTGCATTACCTGAAATTCCAGTATGCATTGCCAACATTTCTGAGATTTCTGGAAGGGATAACATTGGCACTGAATAATTACAGAGAAAATCAAATGTGTCTATGTATTTTTCTAAATTATTCAAAGATGTAAGAGTGTTTCATGGAGCATGAGTGAGCTCTGAAACTCTGCATATGTGAGCCTACCAACACGTCGGAGTAATGGTGTACAGAGCTTTTGGAGGTGTTTCTCCTCTTTTCCTTAAGCTGTCGTTGTTGATGATGAGAAGGCAAAAATATTTCTAATTTCTTTTTCACTTTGCTGGTGGTATAAAACAAGACAACCCACCACCCCATGATACTTTTTCTGTGCTCCCCCGACACAGTAATGAATGAAACTGGAATATCTCAAATGGATGTATCAAATGGTTTCTCTCGTGTCACATGGTGGTCAGACATGGCATCCAATTCTTTCCTCACACACCATATTAATCTCTTCCTGAATTTGGAATTAATTGTAATAAGATGACAGAGCTCTAGAGATTTCTGAAAAATAAATCAAACATGTTCTCAGTTTGCTCTGAATTTTCCACAGGTCTCTAGTGCATGATGAAGCTAAAACCCTTCAAGTATGTTGTAATCTGGTATCAGACATTTCTCAAATTAGCATTTTCTGTAGCATCATGTATGAATTAGAATTCTGTTGATACTTATTTTTTATACTAAGTTGTTTGTGTGATACATTAGGTGTATGCCATTGTGTCCATTAGCATGGATTTATTTTCACTAAGTAAAATGTATGCAGTTTAAAGGATTTTGCTAGCTAGTGATGTTCACTTTGGTATGCATGGATGGATAGTGAAGAAGGTGTCTTTTCATTTAAATGTGTTATCCTTTGGATAGGTCTTAATTTGCTTCACTCTGTTTACAGGGTGTAAATACATCTCTAAGTAATTCTTTTGCCAATCAAATCCTCTTTGCAGTACAAAACCACATAATGAAATAACTACAGTTTCAGTAAATATATGTTAAAATTAGCACCACAATTTCTAACATACCTTAATATTTTTGTGATTTTTAGTGATGTCACACTTCATGCCATTTTTTTCCACACTCCCACTTCTACCCTCCCAATAACATGTGCTATTGTTCTAGAGAACGTTACAAACACATCACAGAAGGATCTGTACTCTCAGTTCACCTGCCACATGCTGAGTAATAACATCAAAACAGACTAATCTTGTGGAAGTAAACTGACTTTCTGTTTAGGGAAATATTTACAGAGATGTGAAAACTGCAGCCAGCACTCTCACCAAGTGTGTGAAGGATGATCTTTCTGCTGCCTCTAGTTTCTCCCCTCCAGCAATTTTGGCTCTGTCCTCCAAGTTTTACCCAGTGAAGCTGCAAGAAGGGAGCTTGGAGCTGCTGCGGGAAGGTAAACTCACACTGTCAAGTGGCTGACAGCCACCATGGCCGGCTACAAGCTGACAGTGGGCTGTATGTGTCTATTCCACATGGATGCTGAGGTTTGAGTGCATCAGTGGACACATGGACTAGTTTCAAACTTTCGGTGCAAGTGGGGAGAGGCGCTGCATTTGGAGAGGTGAATGCTTTGGGGGCCAGGATATGCCCTCTTCTTTCACTAGGTGAGTAGCTGATTAACTGACCAAGTCCATAAGACAGTGCTTGGCCTTGCAAAACCTTGTTTGTTCCTCTGAGGAGCTGAAAAATATTTGTTTTGATTAGAGCGTGGCAGGACTACCTCAGGAACACATCACAGGGAGGAGGGAAAGAGGCACAGCTGTATCAAAGGGAAAGTTAGACTCCCTTGGAAGAGATTGACTGTAGGGGTTCCTGTGTTTTACCAAGCTTGGTTGCTCTCCAGCCAGCTTTGGAGGAAGGCCAGAAGGGAGGGAGAAACACAGAGACCTTACATATTTTTACTAGCTGAATCTTAAGTATGGTTTTTCTTTGTGTCTTTACCTATGTCTTCAAAAGAATAAACTATCCCATCTATTCTGAAGGCTGTGATTAAATGTTTCTCTATTCATGCTGCTTGATTTAAGACTGGTGTGAAAGTAATTGGACAGTGAGCTCTCTTCCAGCAAAGTGCTGCCAAATCCATACTGTGATGCAGCAGCAAGTGTCCATCTCCCCTCTCTGTGGCTTTTGCTTGCTCCCCTTCACATTATCAGCTTTCAGGAGGGAGGAATGTCTGTCCCTGAGTGTGGTACCTAGGAAGGCTTTGGCAGCTCCCCATGTGTGTGTGTGTAAGAATCCATACCCTGTCATGGCATTGACCACAGGAGCTCTCCCCAAGGCAGAAACAGTGAGTTTCCTGGGTTGGCAGCCTCAGAAAAACCAAGCCTGGCAGGAATCTCAGCTTGTGTCTGGATGTTATGCCCGTGCTTTGCACCAGCTCCTGCACAGAAGACCCTTGCTGTAGAAATGTCTGCCCTCTTATTTGGCTGTCCCTGGGGATGTGTGTGGGCCCACATGAGGCTTCAGTCGCAATACAAGCAGCTGATGGGTAGATTTTGTTTATCCTGAGGTAAAGGTCAAAACGGCACTGGCTTTGGCAGAGCAGTGCTCATAGCTTGATCTGAGGAATGTATCTGTATCATTTTCCTTTCAGAAGAATCTCTCAGTGCATGTGTTGTCTGCTAGTGCACCTACTAGTTGTCATTGGAAAGCTAAAACTGTGGTGTGCTGTGGAGTGTATGAAATGATAGTCATAAAAATAAGGGGTGGACTCAGGGTACAAGGTGAGACCCTCTGGAGTAGGTGGGGGAGGATCCCTGCAGCACTCAAGAGCATTCAGTAGTCATGGCCCAGAGATGATGGAATGCTGGAAAATGGCACCTAGAGACTGTACAACACCTACTCTGGGATGTTCATAGGGTGGCTGTGAGGATAGGCAGGCTTTATGACTGGGGAAGAATCAAAGACAGAAAGAGAGATCAAGGATGATTGAGAAGGAGCAAGTCCAGAAAAACAGAGGGTAAGGGATAGAAGGGGACAGCAGTATGTGGGCAGGAATGACAAGTGTACTTTTCACAGTTGATTGACTCGTCTGCATGCATGTGCATGTGTGTGCTTTCAGTGCCAGCTGTGGGAGTCAGCCCATGGTCAAGAGATCACCTGCCCAACTAGGATCCTGGCGCCTGGGAAGGGCACACTGTGTGCAGTTTTCCTTGGGTGTGTTTGTCTGTGTGTGTTTGCACAAGAAGCTCTGAATAGGAGCTGGAGTGGGGCTGGGGCTTGTAAGGCAGCCAGGAAGCCTGGGGATCCAGGACCAGCTACAGCAGAGACTGCCTAAGGCCACTTACTGGAGGGAGAGGAGAACCACAACCAGGCCATATGCATGCTCCCCAGCAGCTATGAGTTTACTACTTATTAAGTAATTCACTGATTACCTGAATATTGGAGTAGGGATCAGGTTTATCAGTGCTGCTGCAAGGAGGTTGAAAGTCTGGATTAGCATTCCACATAATGTCGACAGTAGAGATATGGACTGAAAAAAAAAAAGAGGCTATAACTCAATTGGGGTGAATCTAAGGTGAGTGAATATATAGATTTAAATGGAAATAGACAGCAGTACACAGACACAGTATTGAGTTACAGCCCACCTGCTTACAACACATGAATTGGACTGTAAGGTGGCAAGGAGACACATTTTCTACTTCATACAGAAAAGAAGTTCCTGAAACTACTGGGTCCAGTTCTGGACACTGCATCTCAAAAAGAGACTATCTTACTTGATTAAAGCCAAGAGGACAGTGGGAGTAGTACAGTAGATTAGAAAACATGAACAAAATTTGGACAAACTGCTTCTTTAGCCAGAGGAGAAAATTCCAGCTAGAGATAGGATGATCTTGAATCCAAAACAAGTTGTGGTAAAAGGGCTGTTTGCACTTGGTGTTCTTGGACAGGCAAGAAGTGCTTCATTGGCGCCAAGAGAGACGTGGAGATTCTGGAGCAGGTTCAGCAGAGGGCTGCTATGTTGCTCAAAGCTCTAGAGTACATCTCTCATCAGGAAAGGCTGAGAGAGTTGAGTCTATTGAGCCTCAAGATGTGAAAACTGAGAGGGGACTTCATCAGTGTCCCTAAGTACCTGCAGGAAGAGTGCCATGAGGATGGACCAGGCTCTGCTCGATGGTGCCCAGGAGCAGGACAAAAGGCAAGGGGCAGAAACAGATGCAGAGGAAGTTCCACATGAATATGAGGAAGAATTTACTGTGCAAGTGACCATGCACTGGAACACATTGCCCAGAGAGGCTGTGGAATTTGCCTCACAGGATATACTCAAGAACTGTCGAGACACAATCCTGTGCCATGCGCTCTGGGATGATCCGTCTTGAGCAGGGCAGTTGGACCAGATGACCCACTGTGGTCCCTTCCAACCTACCCAGTCTGTGATTCTGTAAGCCATACCCCTGGAATGGAAGAACCACAGAACCACGGAGGAGGGGAGGTGAGGCTGTGGAGCCAGCTGCCAGTTCACAGGGCTGGTGGGGTCTCCAGTGCCCCAGCACTGGCGTTATCAGGCAGACATCTGCCAGGGATGGCCCTGACACATAGCACCCCTCACAGCCTATTGTCCTCTGTGGGTATCTTGAGGAGGTCCCACTCCACAGTCTGTGCATGCCATTGCTGAGAACGCAGCCAGGGTTTCCTGTCTTCACCGGCAGAAATGTACAGACCGCAGCGAGATCAGTCAGGCAAGCACCAGGCCTCCCAGGCTCTGGGCTCACTGTCAACTGAAAGTCATGCTTCCCTCTAAAACTCTGCCGACCTGATGCTTTGTGGGAAACAAAGGGCTATTGAAAGCTGCTTCTAGCAAGAGACAAATGCAGAAAAGTGTTTGTTGCCTCCAGGCTTAGTATATAGGTCAGGTAAAAAGTACAGCACTAACCCTTTGTAAATAAGTAATTAGGGCACTTAATGTAATTGAGCGGCATAATGAATAGTAGCAGTAGAAATGAATTGCAAAACGTTTCTGTCCTTCAGAGAAATGCATAGGTATGCAAAAAGCATTCGCTGGTATGTTACCGTGTTTGTGAGTGAGAGCAGTTATCGGAGAGACAGAAAGAAATCTTAGGTTTTCCACTCCAGTGTCCTGCTGGGGCAGATTTGGTTCCAGCAATGCACTTTACAGTATTTAGTTACCAGAACTATCAAAGGTGGGTGAAATATATACTTTTTAGACTCAGGTCCAAGAGGCTCAGTGGGTGTAGGCTGACAGATCGCTGCTGAAGGCAGCAGAGGTGTGCCAAATTGTGCTGTCTGAATTAGCTAATGCACACTTGGGGTAACACATCCTGCTGGGCTCCCTCCCCCCCAGCCTCTGCGAGCTCAGCAGATTTTGTCATCAGTTGGAAAATACGGTGGCAGGTTTTGGCTGTGTCCTGCCTCCAGCTCCCCCTCCACCACCACCACCACCACCACCCTGCCTTTCAGTTTCTTCCTGGCTCTGTCCCCTGGCCCTGTAATGGGGTAGACTCTCCCTTACTCAAAAGCTATTGTTATGAGTCAGTCTGTTAAAAGGATCATGAAGTGACTGGGTATCACAAGGAGAGAAACCCTTTAATTATCTAATGTCAGTCTATTGGAAGCTGTTGTTGGGTATCAGAGGGTTAAATATATCTGAACTTCTGTAGGCTGAATTGAGAAGATATGGTTTCTGGCAAATAATAAATGTTTATAGAATTTCATAGACCTAGCTCCTGAATTATTATGAGACTGGAATATTCATGAAGTATAACCCTTAGGGAAGCAGAGTATCTGGATAGTTAGCCACTCCACCTTTTTTTAAAATTAAACCCCACCTTTTTTTTCCTAATAATATTTCACCTCCTGTGCTTGCTGAGGGTCTAATTCAGCTACTCTTTAACTGTTCATGTTTAGCTGTAGTCAGTTCTGCATAAGGATGAATGGGGAGTATGGTCCCAAGAGTGTCCTCCTGGTGGAAAACCAGAGGATGGTCCTTCTACCTGCAGACAGGTCATGGCTTGTGTCACCTCTCAAGCCTGGGCCCAGTCTTTTGCACCCCAGTGATGTGCTCACCAAGCCCACAGATACTCCAGAGCCCAAGATGTTGCTCATGACAAGGACCAAGTATAACCCAGGAGAGCTGGCAGTATAGTACATTTGGGACAGTATTTTATGTGCTTATCTTTAATATAGTCCCCTAGGCTGACTTATGTATTTCTAATTTATTTTATGTATTATCTGCTGTGCAAACTACAATTACAGATTTCTGTACAGTCCAACAATGCAGTTGTAAAGCACGACAGTAAATAATATCTGAGTGAGTGAGAATGTGTTTTCAGTTCAGATTTGAAAAGAGATGGAGTCAATCAGCCATGTAAATGTATCTAATCTTCATAAAGGAACTTGTGTTCCAGAAGGATTTTGCCAGTTACTAAGGTTTCTGCTTTAGGCTATAGAGGATCCAAACTGCCTGGAGTCCTGGGATGCAGCCAGGTTGCAAGCAGTTAACCCACAACATCATCCATCCAGGGGAAGGAGCAGGAGAGACTTCAGAGCAGGATATAAAAAAGGTGCAATGTAGGGCAGAAAACCTTCCCCCGCTGAGTCTCTCCTTCCTCCACGGTGCAGTCTCATTGTCTCATTGCTGGGAGTGGTCTGCAAAAGAACATTGCTCACCCTGGCCTTTTTGCTCTGGTTTCTAACAGCTTATCAGGTGACTGACTGCAGCAGCTCAAGTTGCAAAGATGGGGGAACACTCAAGCCAGTGTTAGGAGTAGCTGTGCACGCACATAAATCATGCACGTGAGTCCTGAACTATATATGGAACTGCAACAGACCAAAGAAAGTAATTTCTACGGTTCAAATAATGACTATTCTATTTTTAAAAAATATCTAGGTTGCCTAAGGCTTATTTGAACCAATCTTAAAGGACAAATAAAATCGTATGATGAAATAAAATTAAGCCTGCTAAATGGAACAGCATTTGGCAAATAGCCTGTTTTATAAACCAAAAGGGTGGATAATTCCTGTCTGATGCATAATATTGGTCTAACAGGAAAGACTCTCAATTTAACAAAGAGCTAATTCAAGATATTTGTGAATACAAATAAGGCTGTTTCATGGAAATTTTCAAAGGAATTAGTACTTTTTTCTTTCTTGAACTTTTAGCTGAACGTGGGCTGAAGTATTTCAGGACTAGGTTAAACATTGTTTAAAATGTGCCTTTCTAAAGCTTTCCATCCCCTAGGTTTTTGCTGTCATGTCTTTCTGGTTCTAAGTAAATGAGAAATTTTTGAACTGCTCTTGTTGTGTGGCTTGTTTATGTGCTTTTGTAGGTTAAAACCTTCTGCATTCACATTTAGCTGTGCAGGAAATGTATTATTTTCCCTGAAATAAGCTTAGACAAATGCTTTCTGTTCTCCCAAGCCTGGAGTCCCTCAGGTATTTTATGCTTTAAATAATCCCTCTGAATGGATGAAATATGCCTTGTAACTTCCCAGCCAGCAGGGCGGGTGAGATAGTCTGGTGGGATTTAGGCACAGTAGTTTTCTCTTGATCTGGGCTCTGTTCTTGGGTTCCCAAGGACAGGAGAGGATGGTATCTTGGCACTTTGTAGGAGCCACTGCTGATGCCATGGGGCTTTGAGCACTGCCACCATGTGTGTTTAGACATCCTTCTCCTGGCTATCTTCTGCTTTGTTTTTCCTATCTATCTTTCTGCTCTGTTTTCAGAGGCTGCAGCACTGTCCGGGCAGGTGGCAGAATGCACACGGCGAGATGCGTTCAGACCCCGCGGGGACGAGAGATCTGGTTACAAGGACCATGTCAGTCCCCAGGTTTTCTCATCGGTCTGGCCGCAGCTGTCTGTGCCCGCTCTCTCCCTCGCCCCTGCCTGTGGGATGGAGATGGGGGATGTGAGGTGGGTGGCAGGGAGCAGAGCAGGGATGCACCATTAACAACACTGTGAGGCTGCTGTGAGGAGGGCTTTGCTTTTCCGGTGATTTGGTCCACGCAGAGCGATTTGATGCAGAGAGCTGCGCCTCACCTACCTCATGCTTTATTAGGCTGCTTTCCAGCTCGGCTGTGCATGGTTAAACAGACTTTGAACCCTATTACATGACCTTTTGGGTCCTTGCCTGTCAATTGAATTGCTTCCCACGTGCTGCTCTCCCCATTTGCAGCTAGTGCCAGACCTTGCCCTCTCCGTAAAGTATCACGTGAGTGCGACCTGCTGCCATTGTAAATGGAGCTTGGCTGTTACCAGCTATCCCTACCCATATTCCTCCTTTACTGAGAGAGCAGGCAAAACCAGGTGTGTTCACAACTTGGTTTTTGTGTTCCTTCCCCGAAACAGCCTTAAAACTCAGACCTTGGATTTTTCTCCTCAACAACAGACATACTGATAAAGAGAGATTATTGTTTGCAAATTGGTCCTACTGTGCTTTGCCTTGCACCAGTGTATAGCACTCTGCCTAAATTCAAGGCTCTGCGGGCTGGCTAGGGGCAAAAAGCCATGGTGCCTTATGTCCCTCATATCTGTCCCCCGGAATAACCGGGTTATAGGTATTTGCTCCCAATGTGCAAAGGCATGGAAAGAAAAAAGGGAGCCAGCTAGGAGACTGCTAGGACCCCATCCTCCTCTGCCTGGGTAGCCTCCACTTCACTGTGGCATTCCCTAGGCTTCATGTGCTAGGAATGATCCATGGTTTATATGCTTTGCATTTCTTAAGGACTGAGGTGTGTGTTATAAGCTCCTATACATACCCTGCTGCAATTTACATGTTAAGCAATAATAGGATAATTATTTGGTGATGCTTTTTCTTCCTATTACATGTGTTGAGGTTTAACCTGAGTCAGCAGCCAAGCCCCACACAGCTGCTCATTCACTCTCCCACCAGTTGGATCAGGAAGAGAATCAGAAGGCTAAAAGCTTAGAAAACCCGTGGGTAGAGATAAAAACAGTTTGATAGGGAAAGCAAAAGCTGTGCACAAAAACAAAACAAAACAAGGAATTAACTGACTGCTTCCCAAAGGGCAGGGAAGTGTTCAGCCATCTCCAGGAGCACAGTGCTCCATCACAGTAATGGTGACATGCAAAGACAAACACTGTAACTTCAAATGTTCTCTCCCTTCCTCCTCCTATCCCCCTTCTTCATGTACTGACCATGATGTCACACANTTGGATCAGGAAGAGAATCAGAAGGCTAAAAGCTTAGAAAACCCGTGGGTAGAGATAAAAACAGTTTGATAGGGAAAGCAAAAGCTGTGCACAAAAACAAAACAAAACAAGGAATTAACTGACTGCTTCCCAAAGGGCAGGGAAGTGTTCAGCCATCTCCAGGAGCACAGTGCTCCATCACAGTAATGGTGACATGCAAAGACAAACACTGTAACTTCAAATGTTCTCTCCCTTCCTCCTCCTATCCCCCTTCTTCATGTACTGACCATGATGTCACACAGTCTGGAATATCCCTTTGGTCAGTTGGGTCACCTGTCCCAGCTGTGTCTCCTCCCAACCTCCCAGGCACCTCCAACTCCCTCACCAGCATGGAAGTACAAACAGCAGAAAAGGCCTTGGCTCTGTGTGAGCCCTGCTCAGCAATAACAAAAATATCTCTGTATTATCAACCCTGTGATCAGCACAAATCCAAAACACGGGCCTGCACCAGCCACTTGTGAAGAAAATTACCTCTACCCCAGCCACAACCAGCACAGCATGAACATAATCATTCAAAAAGACCTAAGCAAACAAAGTCCTTTAATGTGAGAAAATAATATCAAAATTGACATCAATTGTACTGTTTTCAGTGAGTCTGGAAAACAAATCAAAGTATATTCTAGATATTTATGGGTTTTACCTTTGAAAAGTAAAAGGAACAAGCCCATAATCCAATTTATAGCTTTCTTTTTTTCTGCACATCTACAAGATGTTAGTGGTAAGTGAAAATACTGTTGATTTGAGAACAAGTAGGAATGTTCTTTTCTGTTCCGATAACTGGTTTGTTTGAGATGCACAACAAATGCCAAAAGAAAGCAATTTTTCATAAGAAAAATTCCCATTGAGAGATCTGCAGTATTTATTCTTTTGACCATGATCACTCTTTGTATTCATGCGTGTTACAAGATAAAGTCAAGAGCACTTTTGCTTACTGTTCTGACATATATCGGTGCTTGTCCACCCCACAAAATGTTTGGTGTGTCAGAAGGGCATGTCTGTCCCAGTCTGGGATCCTCTTGGCGTGGTTTACTGTGGAGGAAACAATTTTTCTGCGTGATGAAAGCAGAGCAAACTGGTGTTTGCATTAGTGTGCCATTAATGTCTTGTTTCCTTGTGATGAAACAAGTCCAAGGCTGGCCTGTTCATCAGTGCTGTCAAAAATACCTTTTAAACAATGATATTTTTTCCTTTTTACTTTTCTTTTATTTTTCTTTTTTTTTTTCCAACTACATATTTTGGGAAGGGGGAACATGAGTAACATGATTCCTCTGGGTCTGAAATGACCTGGTACACGCCCAGCCCTTTCGGCAGGCACTGCTGCCACAGCAGAGGACTGGAGGTGCAGCTTTCTGGTTTTTGAGGAGCCCTCCTGTCCAAAGAAGGCTGAGTCTTGGCCTTGTTTTACATGAGCTGACACAATTAGCCTGTGTGGTTGAAGAAGTTAAAGTGTAAAGTTTTCTGTAAATAAATAATAATAAAAAAAAGAAATATCAACAACAACCAAAGGGTTGACAAAGGTAATTGTGACTTGCAAATGAAGAATTGCTTTACAAGTTGCTAAAAACTACTGTTGTGTTTAAAAAAACAGCTTGATTGCATAAACTTCATTAAAAGCTGGTTTTCTGTTTGGTGCCGTGGCTGCAAAGACTCAGCTTGGGGGCAAGGCTGGGAGCAGGGAAAGCAGCTGCTGCTTTTGACTTGGCTGCTAACAGAATAGCATTAAACTAAATCACTAATAGCATTGAACTAAATCACTTATCACTGTTTTGCCTTCCACCTCCTTGGATTTCTGACCTTGATGGGTGCAGCTTTGATATAAGCTATAGCATCTCAGCAGAGCCCTGCACATTTTAATTCTTGATCATTAAGTGATCTCAGCATGGCCCCTGGTAAATCACAGGCTATTAAGTTGTCTGGTGGCCTCCCTGCTCATCCTTCAGGTGGAGGAAGGTGCTAGGGAGGCTGAGCCACCTCATACCCTAAGGCCATATCCCAGCCAAATAGCATGCAGCCCAGGCTTTGCTTGGTGCAGAGGTGTTGAGACACTGCTGTGACATCCCTGATAGCTGGACTGTGTCCTTCAACAAGGTCAAAAACCACCCCACTTCCTCTTCTGCATGCACTGGCCATGACCACCACCTCCATGTTTTTCTACAGAGTCACAGCTCTCTCTATCTCCCTTCAAGGTGAAGTGCAGACTGAGCCCGTATGGCATGTGGGAGCCAACCTTTCCATGCATCCCACCTGAGTTACCCAGTTAGGGTGGTAGGTCCCAGCAAACCCAAAAACTCCCTGGGATGTGGCATTCAGCTCAGTTCATTTGGCAGCCACAAACCTGTCCTGCTCACTGCTCAGTGCTGCGTGACCAGTACAGCATTTTCAGGCATTTTGTTGGAGATTTTATATCATTTTTTGGAATATTGATTGAAAACGTATTAAATAAGGTTGGCCCAAGACTCAGTCCTGTGGGAACCCTGCTGGATCTAGCCTCATTATTAATCATGCTTTAGGATCTACCAGAGATCCAGTTTGTCATTTGTCTTTGTGTACAATTAATGCAATATTGTTTTGGAACCAAACCATCTGTGTCTAGAATTTACTGGTGTTTGAAAATCATTGAATGGCAGGATGGCCTGGGTTGGAAGGACCTTAAAGGTGGGAATTAACATAGCATAAACCACAACTTCGTCTGAAGGCAAGACTTCTTTCCATGCTCTTAACCTCTCAGAAAGACAAGTGAATAGAAATATGGCATGTTGTTGTATAGGGTCCGCTAAAAGTCACAATGGTCTGTGCTGGGAGCCTGCAGATGGTGTGAGAGCAGTGCAGGAAGAGCAGTGTGAGCCCTCCTTGTCTGTCTTATACTTACAGCATAATTAGGATCACATAAATGCCACTGCTGTTAACAACCATGGTGATGACTGTTGTATCAGAAAAATCCCCCTGCCGTCTGCCTCCCAGGTGTTTGCACTTACATATCACTTCCCATTAAAATGGTCTGCAGCAAGCGCCGGGGGTGTCAGAGCTGGGTGATGAAATTGAATTAGTTTGAATAACTGAATAAGTTTTAGATCTTGGACTGACAGCTTCTTCATATAGATCTTAAATGCCCAGCAGCAGCAGCATAATTTGCATTATCCAGGCACGGCTGCTCAGAGCGGCAGGGCAGGGCTGCGCACGGCTGGTGCTTGTTCTGAACCTCGCTGCCTTCAGGAGCCCTGCCTTGCAGGGAGAGACACAGACTCAAATGGAGTAATGGCAAATAATCACCTTCCCTTCCCTTCCCTTCCC
>VWZP01006983.1:119788-190902 GCA_013396995.1 Dicaeum eximium
AAAGGCCTTTTGTATAGCTCATTCTGAAATCTGGCATCAGCAGATGAAATGCAGACGAAGGAAGCAGATTTTGAAGAAATATTTAATAATTTATGATGTACTTGGCACTTGCATAGCACCTTTCATCCATGGTTCTTAAAAGACTTCAGAGATGTCAATAGATGATACAAACAGAATAATGTCTTATTATAATAAAAAATGTTCATAAAGAGGCAGAAACTGCATTCCTAAACTAATGAACTGTTTTATCTATAACCAAAAAAAGGAGAGTCTGTAAGAAAGTGGGACATAAAAGTAGAAATCTTAGTTTCCAACTATTCCTGGTAAAGTTTTTGAGGAAATAGAAAGCTTTAGGCAGAATAATTATTTTTAAATTTTAAAAAATTACCTGCTTGAGTGGCATTTATTATCCATGCTGCTTTTAAGGCCTCCCACACATGGTGGATATTTGCCCTCCTGCTCAGTATTCTACCAGCTGAAGGGGTTTTACCTCTGTATAAAGCAGCAACTCAATTTCCTTGTAATTAGGCTCACCTTCAAATATTTATGTTTTATGTTACCAATAAATAAGAGATTATCTTTAAAGCCTTTTTCCCCCAAATGCAAAACAAGTAATGGATGATCACAAAAATAAGAGCCACATAACCTCAGTCTCCCTGGCATTTCATTTTTTTTGTGGATTGCAATATTTCTCTCTATCATCCAAAGTATATACAGACAGATTAGATTAGATGATATTAGATTAGAAAGTGTATGAGGTTTTGCAGCTAAAATTTCCAAAAGCCCTTTCAACTTATGACAGTTTAGACTTTAGTAAGGCCTAAAGAAACACTGAGAGGAGAAGTCTGAGACTCAGAGCATGGTACTGTCCAGCAATGTCCACAATGTTCAGAAGGGCTGGTCACACTTGATGTTGCTATATACTAGAGAAATATCCTTTAGCTGATGGTAAATACACCAGAAGTTCATCAGGTGGTAATGTGGTGAATGTAGCTGTGAAGATGGGTTCAAAAAAGGTCCAAAAAATTCCAAATGGCATTCAGTGAGATTTTGTGATTATTTTATAGTAATCCTTTACCCAGAGGATAATATAAGTATCTGATTCTGGTTTGTGCATACTACTACGTCACATTGAATTAAAAGAAAACTTAGAAATGAAAAGGAACTATTCAGAAGGAAAATTCCTTAATGTACAAAGCCCTTCAAAATGGAATGCTACATGAAGCACTTACCATTAAAAACATTGTTATTCACCAGTACTTACCACATAGGTGTTATTCTGATATGCTATCCTAAACAGTTGGGTTGACTGTGGTTTCTTGGAAAATGAGTGGGTTTTAATTGCAGTAACATTACCTGCATTAATGGCACGGCAGGATGTGGGTAAATGTGCACTTGTGCTTAGGGCTGTCCAGTATTTTCCACAGCAAGAGGCTGTTTGCTGCTGTTTATGGGTCAGCAGGCTTTGTCCAGCAAGAGCAGCGTGGCCTTAGCCAGGTGGGTGCTGTGGAAGTGCCACGAGCAGGGGGCTGTGCAGCCACTGAGGTGCGGCAGCTCCTCTCTGCCCCATCTGAAAGCCTCTAACACCTTCTTGTTTTGAAGTTTCAGATGTGCTTTCAGCAGTGCAAGATTTTGGAATGTAGTGAGGGATTAAGGAGGTGTTAGGCCAGTGAAAAGTCCTTTTCACACTGACTGAAACACATACTTTAGGACATATGCAAATACATAATCTGAGTAAGTTTGGTAGCATCTGACAACAAATCTTGATGCTCTTATATGCAGACAAGCTTACTATGTATTTTACCATGTAGCTTTGCATTCCACTTTTGCTTTCCTGGCATTTTGCCTCTCTTTCTTTATGTGTTATTTGGCTCAATTCTTGTTTCAGTTACAGAAGTCTGCTGTCATTTTTCCTTTAAACACATAGGGTATTGAAAAAAACACATTAAAAATATACAAATACCTGATGGGAGGGAGCCAGGCTCTTTTCAATGGTATGCAGCGACAGGACAAGCACACACTGAAATACAGGAAATTCAGCTTAAACATAAGAAATTTTTTTTTTACTGTGAAGGCAGTCTAATGCTAGAATAGGTTGCTGAAACAGTCTGGTGCCTTCACCCATGGAAATACTTAAAACACAGGTGGGTGTCTAGCTGACAGTGCTTGGGCAGGGGAGTTGGATGGGATGGCATCTACAGGTGCCTTCCATCCTCAGCTGTCCTGTGAGCCTGTGAATGCATCTGGTTTCTGTAACAAGCACAAATACATGTTAAAAAATGAAGACTTCATTATGTGCTTTGGGGACCTGAGTTTATCTTGGCCAGTCCATGCTGCTGCTCAGAAGAGTTTGGCTAACCTGTGTTGGGGGGTGTTTCAGCTCTCCAGTGCTTCCTCTCTGGCACAGCCACGGTCACAGAAGGGACTGAAAACATCCTGAGACAAGAGGAAGGAGGAAAAGGATGTGGTTCAGCTCCAAGTTGCTGGGATTGAAGATGTTCCAGGCCCTCTTGGCAGAGCTGCTGGTCAGGGATGGCAGGCACCCTCCTCCCCTGTGCTGAGGGGCACACATGACAGGAAAAGAGAGCAGGAAAAGAAAGGCATTGCCATGTGCATCGTGCCAGTCATGCTGTCGACTTTAGGGTCCCATTCTGCAGGACCTTCCCTCCACTCTGTAGCCAGGAGCACAGAACAGACCTGGGAAAGGGACAGCAGCTGAAAAAGCTGTAGGTAGTAGCCATGGCACTAGCTTCCACATAAAATAAAAATGAACATACAAACCCTCCACAAATAAATGAAGAGGAAGGCTAAGTGAAGAACATCAAGCTGCTTTGACAGCCGCAGTACAGCTGATGACTGATTAGAGATGTATCTTCACTGAGGCCCAATTACAATCGAGTGTTTAATTGCTTCTGGCCAGCATCAGCCCCCTGGGCAGGAGGCAGCTGGTTGCCTGCAGTCCTCATTCCCCGGAGGAGTAGGGGAAAAACTTTTCTGGCTCTGTGGATTGTTTGTCTTTGGCACAATTTGGAAACAAATCAGTCATCATTTTTATTGCTCTAAATATTACACTATTATTTTTCCTCTAAGTGAGGTAACCTTTAATTAGCTGCATGAGTAAAACCACACCATCTCTCTTAAATTACTTCAATTCAGTCTCATAAGGTTTTTTTTTACGGGAAGGTAGCAGATTTTCTAACACCATCTATTCCTACCCCACTCATTGAAGAGTCTGCTGCTGCAAGTCCTTCAACCCCTGATGTTGCTTCTCTCATCACTGTGCCCTTCATACTTCATTTCTGAGGGACAAGTGAGATCTCTGAGACTACTGGGTGCCTTGCTGTGCCTCACCCCAGCAGCAGTGCTTCTTGAGGAGGGAGTTCCCTCTTCACATCCACCACAGCCAGGATGCAGAGTACTGGGGAAGTTTGCAAGCACTCACTGCTGTGAGCAAGTTACAAGTTACTATACCAAGAACTGAATATTAGCAGTTAATTTGGCACATAATCCCAAGAGGAGTACTCTTTTTAATAGACATAAAATATATTTAATATAACTTCAATGTATCTTATATATCATATATGTAAACCACATGAATATTTATATCTGTGTTCTATGTTTTTGCATATTCTCTCTCTCTCTCTCTGTATATATATATATTAGTAAAGTTGGAGTTTTAGGATCAGTTTGCCACAGGAAGGTTTCTGAAAGCAGAAGTTCCTTGATGCTGGAGGCATCCCATTTGTCTGCCTGTGCCTTGGCATCATGCCTGTGAGCATCCAAACAGTGCCAAGGGCAGGGCAGGAGCTGTGGGGCAAGTGGGGCTGGTGTAAAGTGGTGGTTCAGCTCGTGCCTAGCCTGTAGCTGCAGGTGGAAAAACACCTCACCAGAGAAGGCACTGAGGGGCTCTGTGAACCCCTCCCTGGAAACAGACTACCTGTGGCACTCACCCCCTGGGGCAGCAGTCTGCTTTCCTTTCTCCTCGCACACCAGCAGGTCCTCTTCTTATTCTTCTTCCATGCTATGGGAAGGTTCAGTTTTGTTCCTGCCTCTTTTTCCTTGAAACAGGAATATTCGTGTGGCTGCCTTGTTTGTAATTTCTTCAGAAAAGAGAATTCTTTTCCATCCAGCCCCCTTTCCTTTGATTCTCTGTTTCTGCCACCAGACTCTCCAGGCTTGTGGAGTTGTGCCTTTCCTCAAACCCACCAGTTACGCTGGGCAATTCAGAGGAGGATGAATGACAGTGACCTGGGACCTTGTGGCTGCCCTTGTCCCTGCTGCTGGTTTGCAGGTAGCCTGGGACAAAATGGTTTCAGTCCTCACTTTGCCTACTCATAAAATGTGTTTTCCAGCCTATTCTCCTGCATCAAAGTAGTCCCAGTAGGGCAGGTAGCAAGATAAGGGGGAAAGGAGAGAGAAAAGAAGGATTTAAAAAGGAACAGCCTGAATCAAACCCTTGTTGAAATACATGAAGGTTCCCCATGTTCTCCAAATCAGGCAGAATGATCTGTGGATGCAGGCACACTTCTGGGCTGGAAGGGAGCAAAGACCACTTTTGTGTGACCACCACAGACGACTGGGAGCATCCTTGACAGAGGCTTATTTTTGTAAGCCATACCCCTTCCTGCAGCTCTCACAGCACCTGTGTTTCGCAGTGCCAGCCACAGGAATGGCAGTGACTCTCAGGTGTTCCCCTTCTCATGTTCACAGACATGCCAAATCCATCTCAAGAGCTGCCTCGATGATCTGAGCTAATAGGGCAGCTTTTAATTTCCATTATTAAAGCAATGGGGAAAGGCCACATACATCTTTGTCTAGGTCAAGGGAGAGTTTGTCCTTTCTCTTGTATAACATAATCACAGAATCCAAGACAGAAAATTAGCTTTTATTGCTTTTAGACCAGTTCTAAGTAAAGTCCTTTCCAACATTAGAGCTAGTAGCTCAAACTTCAGGTAGACTTGTTTTTTGTACTTTCATTAAAAATTTAAGGTGAACAAAAGAACTACTATTGAGTTGCTTTTGTTATAAAAAATGGCATCTGGAGTCTATTTAGTTTTCTGTCAGTCAGCCTAATGCATTTCATATTCTGTGTACCAAGTGAGATCTTGTATCAGCTGTAATTATGAGTGAGACTGCACCATCTAAACAATCTCTATTGTTTAGATGGCCCATTGGAGATAGAACCAAAATTGCAGCCTGTGCAGCTCAAGATTCCTCCATTCAGACAGCCCCTTCCTGAAAATCAGATTTACCTTCACTGACTAATATTTGGTATTACTTATATAATTGTGTTTGTCTGCACAGGATTTTAAACTCTAAATGCATGTGTACTACAGTTTGGAGATATTTAAACACACAAGTTAGACTAAAGGAGAGCTATTTGAATGTAGATGTGAATTATTTAAATCTTTAGTAACTGGGCACTCTGAGTAAAGTGTTTAGGACAGTAAGTAAGTGGGATGCATTTCTATTCAGGAATTGTTTATATAACTGTAGTGCATCAATGTGGGCTTAATCTCAAACATGAAATCTCAGTTAAATGCATTTTAATCCTATTAGTACAACAGAGCCAGTACAGCAGAGGATGAACAAAACAGTGTTACAGGCTGCATCAGCCAATCCCTATTCCTTTGTCCTTGGTGTTTCCAACACGCCCATGAGTACAGCCTCTGGGTGCCACCTGGAGTAACCAATATGTCCACACAATTAGCGGGACGTGAACAAGGAGAGTGGAAGCAGGTCCTGAGTCTGCAATATACCTTCATAGGCATGGCATGGTGTTATGCTTGTTCAGCTCTGTCAGGTAGCTCCTTCAGATTTACTGGCTTGGAGGGCAGTTGTTCTTATGGAGAACATATGGCTGTCTGGCCTGGGTTAGTTTGGAAGAAGCTCAGCACCGTTCTTAATGTGGTTGGCAATCTGGTTTCTTCAGGAGAGGCCCTGTGGCCCTGCCCAGAAAATCTGTCATTCTGTCCCAGTTTTAAAACAGGGGGCTCACTGGATGAAATTGTGTTTCAAGTCAAGTCTTTCCATGGGTCAGTATCTGTGTTGCCAGCAGTAATGCACTCTAACTCTTCCAGAGCGCACATCTGGATCCAAATGCTGCTCTCTCCATGACCTGATAAATTCAATAGTTCACCAAAGTTCACATTTCTGCACCAGCAGTAAATGTCAGCTCTTAGCGCACCTGCTGTTTGGATTATCCTGTGCTTATAAACATGAGGTAAACTCTCTGGACTCTGTTCTGTGATTTTTCCCCCCATTTGTGAGTTACCTGCAGACCAGAAATTCTCCAGGGACCAGAGACAAACACATCACCAGGCACAAAGCAGCTTGCCACTGTCCCAGACTCTGCTTGAGGAACAAAGGACCATCCTCTGTAACAAAGCAGTAAAACTGAGCAACTGGAGTGAGGAGGCAGCAGTAAGGATCAGTGCACTGGGTGTGTGCTTTCCAAAGAGGAACTCCAGTCAACTCAGGGAGGTTTGCTGGCTGAGGTTGACAGGGACTACCAGTGCTGCCCCTGTCACCTATGTATGACACTCTGCTTAAATCCAGTGCAACTGTTTCTGAAATACCTGCTTGCCCTTTCTCCAAACTAGGCAAAAGGAGTTCTAGGAACTAAACCATATCTCCAGCCCAGTTCAGAAATTTCATTTAGTCTGTTGCAAGGCAACAGCTTCTTTTAAAATACCCTGCAAGAAATGGGATGTTTTTGCTTTGAGCCATGCTGAACCTTTGGCTCTGCTGCCTTGTATGCAGTGCTGTAGTGCTTCTGCACTTGGGCCAGTATGCTTTTGTAACTGGACATAGTTCTGGGCAGAATTGCACAGGTCTGAGTGCCCAGACTGCAGCTGGGAGGATGACAGACACAGTAGCAGCACTGCATAGGGCCATGCATTGTCTAGCTAAGGACTTCAGCACATTGAGGTCTTGGGAATACCTGTGGCTGGGGCAAAGTGTTTTACACATCAACATTTCTGCAGTCTTTAACATGTACAGGAAGTGCTCATAATGCTGCATCACTATTAGCACCTCTGAGAGTAGGACAACTAATGAAAGGGCAGGCAGCCAGGTAAATTCAGAGAGTTACCTCATGTGTGGATAAACAGCTTAGTTGTCCCAGTTAGGAACTTTGCATTTCTGGGGACACACTGCTTGCACATAGGGAAGAGCAAAGTGCTTGTCTCAGGTGGGTGGATTATTAGCCTTTAATTAAGGAAGATCAGACACATGCCCAGACCTCTGAATAGCTTTGGATAGCTTTGCAGGCTGTTGATATATGCTTTAATCTTGTAAGTATATGTTGTTTACTGTAGGCTCCACAGAGATGGGAAAATACACTGGGTCAGCCATGAGGACTATCTGAAACCTGAAATTTGGCTCTGGGCAGTTTCAGTCATTGTTTTTTCCTTATTTTGAAACCACAGTGCTACAGATGAAAAGACTTGGCTTCTATCAACATTTTTCTTTTCTGTTTAGAGAAGATTTGATTATCAAAGAGGAAAATGTCCTTCAGATTGTGGGTTGCTGTGGTACAGGCCTATTCTGTTCTTGTGCTACCATCAGAAGGTAAGATTGGACAGCAATACCATACACCACACCAAGAAAAGGAAAAAAAAAAAAAAAGAAGGTCAGGAGAAACACACACTAGCGCACACAAGTCCTTGAACTTCCACAAAGAGATATCATGTTACATTTTGCAGTGTTTCCTAGGAAACCATTTTAGTGTAAAAGGAACTCTTTGTCTCCTGCTCTTTGTAAAATTGTTTGAACCACCATACCTCGTAAAAGGCTGCTTCACAGACAATTTATGCAGCATTTAATAAAAGCTCAATCTGCAGTTTGCTGCACCATCAGAAGCAATATTTCTATCAGCAGTCTGAATATTTTAGATGGTATTTGTTGAGAATTGATAAGATTGTGTAATAATTTTCAGAAGTCAGAGAAACAAAATATTCTAGTTTTCCTTTTTCTTTTTTTTTTTCCTGACATGGAGTGCCATTCTCTAGCAGCAAGGCTGTATAGATACATATTAAAAAAAAAACCAAAAACCCCAAAAGGCAGAAATTGCTTTAGGAAACTCATATCAGCACCTTTTTACTGACATGTTCCCTGAAGCAAAATGCATTTGGTTTCTTTTCCCTGCAGGATTTGCACAATCCCGGCTCCCGCTCCCGGTGCGGGCTGTTGTGTGGCGGTGCCCACGCTGCCGCGGCCACCTGCTAGCCCGGATCCAGCAGCCTGGAACAAAGGGCTCGCCTGCCCTCAGCTACTGCAAGGTGCTTGCCCAGAGCAGGGCAGTGTCTCAGCTGCTGCTGGGGGTTTTGCTGGGCAGGAGAGGCAGCCTGCTCGTTCTGGAGGGTGCCAGTCCCACCTCTGGGACCATCCCGGTCCCGCTCTGCAGGGAGGGTGGAAGCCCTGAATTAGGGCAGGGCTTGCAGGCTGGAGAGAGAGGTGGCTTTCCACTGAGGTCTTTGCCACTTATCTTCCATTATTTATCTCCTTCCTTTAAATCCAGCCCTTGACGTCTGCTATTTCATTTTAAGGAGGATAAATGTGAGGGCTCACAGGGCCTCCGTGGCTGCCAGCAGGCTGTCCTGCACTTCCCCAGCACTTTGCTTAAAGAGCTGACCTAATGAGTTTTGTTCCCTCCTGCAGTCCCTGTCATTTACAGTTCCTATAATTTCCTGTCATAGCTACTTTTTTCCTCCCCCACCTCCTTGTGATATTGCAGGATTCATCTATAAGGCTGATGTGCTCTGACTGCAGCATGCTAGATTTGTCTTCGTCTTAATATATTATTTATGATGCTATTATTCCTTGCAGCGGACTGCCTGCCACGCTCTGCACACAGTTGCTGGTCTTCCAAATGCATCATGGCCAGCAAAGGAAAACACTTACCTAATTGAATTAACAGTGGTTCTGTTAGCCTTAATAGAGTTTGTCATGAAACACTAAGCAGATGTGACAATGATCTTGGTTAGTCATATTTTTGTGCCTATTCCTAGACATGGTTACTGTTAGCCAGATCAGTGGGGAGGATAATTCTCCTTTGCTGATCAGTAATTGTGCTTACCCAGACATGTGGCAATCACTTTGGACTGATGGCTGAAATAAGCCAGGGACTTGAATAGCAGAAAGTTTTATATTCTGACAATAAACTTGGCTAATTAAAACAAGATGCAGATGGTACTGCCACCTAGCAATTTTCACCTCACTTACTCTGACTCCAATTATAGCCTTTCCCTACTGACTTACACTGTTTAAATTACAGTCAGGGGATATGTGACTATTTACCTGTTTCTAATCATACAAAGATGTCTAACAGATCATTGTTTTTTGCACAAGGCATGTGAAGATGGACTTAGTACTTATTCTGAAAAGTATCTCCACTTTTTAAAAGAAAGGGAAAAGAGTAATAAACAGATTACTTAGAGACTCATTAGCAGACACATGCATCAGCAGGAAGCATATGAATATTACACACACAATGTGTCTCTCTAACACTTGTTCATTGGAGCAGGTGCCATACTTCTGGGAAATTAACTTTAATTGGATAAATAGAAAACTGGCCTTAACTAAGCCAGTCCAACTCACTTTCTTAGCTTATTATTTTCTTTAGACACTCCAAAATGCTTGATATTGATCCCTTGGGTGACTTTCACTGCTCAGAGTAAAATATGTTTACAAGGAAAGGGTAAGGCAGTCAGTCATCAAGAATGAGTTAGGTTTGCTTGATCCTGCCTCAGTGCACTGGAATGGATTAAACTACCACTTGGGGTCCTCCACATTGCTTTAAACGAGCTTTATAAACAAGCTTTAGGGAGCAAAAATCCATGCTTAATCCAGGGAGAGAACAGCCTGCTAATTCTGTGGCAGAAGAATTATTGGAATTGCATCCCTGAAATTAGTCTGGCCATCATCTGGACCATGTGTTACTGTTAGTGCTGATGCATTACTGTTATGGCACTATATTCTGGCAACCCTTTCCATGCAAACCTGCCGTGTGTACGGCCATCCTGCTGGCAGCAAAGTGCTCTGAGCTGCACATGCTTGACCTGGTTGCCTCATTTTTCACATGGGGAGCTTTCAGGTGCAAAATATCCCCTGATGTGGAAGCTACAGTGGGGCAGAACTTGCAGATATCTTGAAATGACACTCTCATGTAGTTTGAAATGTATGTCTGTTGGAGGGAGAGGTGAAGAATAGGGCAGTGGACCAGGATTTATTTAGAGGCCTATTGTTTTGAGTTGTTCAGCTGGGTTCAATTCTGTGTAGAAATACGTATGCAAATTAATGCTGACTGGAAGGGAACTTCCATGCATCCTCGATGACACGCTAAATGAGGTCAACGTGAGTACCATTAATACAATTAATAAGATGACACTAACTTGAGTGAAGCGCTCAAAGCGTCCTTGCTTTCTCTCGGCTTTCTTGTTTGTCCTGTTCAGCCCCAGGGAGCTTCTGCAGTGTGGCACCAGCAGCCCCTGTAGGGGACAGATCTCATGATTCAAATAGACTGTGAGTAGCTCAGTGGTCTCCTCCCCTGTCAAAAGCCACCACAGTGTCACTGCCTCTTCTGGGTGGGGAGCTGTGTGTTCTCAGGGGAGGAACCATTCCTCGGCAGGGTGCTGCCCTGGGTGCTGCCCTCTGCTTGGCTGGCCAAGGCCCCACCAGGGCAAGGTGTTTCCTTCGGGTCCTTCCCCGATCCTTCCTGCCCAGCAGAAGGTAAGGCAGGTCTCTGTCAGAGGATCTGTACCTGCCATCTGGAAGTGCACCTTTGGGCAAGTGTTGCAAGGGAATAGTGCTTCAAGGGGCTAAGTACAAACCTGCCCTCTGGCAGCAGGTTTTGGATGCATGAACAGAGCAGTTACAGACCCCAAATAGCTTCGGGTACATCAGGGTGCTTTCTTGCCCTCCCTCCTTTATGCCCATATTTTAAATGGACTTTCCTTTCACTAGCAAGAAGTGGAGGAGTTGTGCAAAATGACACATGCAACACCTCACTGGGCATTATTAGGCCCTTTTCTCCAGGCTTGTCATTGCTTATGGAGGAACATTTATATTAATTTTAAAGTAGAGGTATATTAATCTTTGAATAGCTTCTGTAGGTGCTGCTTGTACAAAGCATTTCAAACAAGTATAGACAAAGGAATTTCACAAAGGATTGGCTGCAGGACTGAAAACAACAGAGGTCCCTAAGCACCTGGAGAGCTTTTGCTTTCCCATTTGCTGTAGCTCTGGGAGCGTGCAGGTCAAATGCAGCAGGGAGTGGAGCAATGTGTAACTGTGTAGTCCCCAGGCTGGAGAGTCCCTCAGCATTCCTTGGGGCATGTCCCAGTGCTGGCAGACACCCTCCCTGTGTGCACACCACACATCTGCATGCCAGTGTGCCCAGCTTGAAGGGAGCCTATGCTGAGAAAAAACCAGGCAAATATGTGGGCAAGGCACTGAAAAATGATGTCTGCAATGCTCTGCATTTGTGTTTCACATATGTGGCACATATCATGAAGGCAATAGGACCTGAACAGAGTGTACTGGCAGGGTAGAAAAAGCCCAAATGTGATCTGAACAAAGGTAAATTACTGGATTAGATCCCTTGTATCTATGGGGTCACATTTCACAAAGCCTACTCCTCTCACAAATCAAGTCCACTAAGCCTAGTAATGGACATAACCAATGTTTATTTGTACTGTAGTCAAGGGCTGTGTGTGAGTGATCCCATTTACAGAAAATCAAGGTGTAGAACTCAGGTATGTTTTAATGACTCTCAGGACTTTTCTCATTACTTTTACACTCTTTCGTTATTATCTGTTCAGTACTATTTTCTCGCAGAATAAATCTCAGACATCATCTTCTAAATCAGGCCTGTGAAGTACAACAGGTTTATGCCTGCTGAAAGAAAACACAGGGTACTCTTATTAATATGTAAAATCTAGAGATAAGGTCACATCTGTATGAGGATCTATTTTGGACCACATGTTCTTAAATCCTGGCCATGCTGTTTTAAACGTTTAAGTCTGTCATAAATATTTGATGATGAACAAGCTTATAAAAGCAAAATGCAAAATACGAATAGAGGGAGAACAAATGTGTGATTTAATTTTTAATTAATTACCAGCACCTTACACTAAAGTCCATCTTCTGTAAGAGGCAAAAAGTAACAAATTTTCTCCTCACTGTAACCTGATCTAAATGATCAGCATTGCATTTATTTGTATTTTTCAAGGGAAAAGGATAAATCGTATAGAAACAAGAGAACCAGGAAACAAGAAACAAGGTAGAACAGTCTGGTTTTATTACCATATGTAATCAAGAGCTTTTATTTCCCATCTCTCCTCCTTATTCTTTTCCTTTCCTGCCTTTTTTTTTCTTTTACAACCGACATTAAGTTGTGACTCATATGTTAGGGGGATGTGGAAATGAAGGGAAACTGGTGACATCACAATACTTTACAACTTTACAACAAATGAGAGTCTGAATTTGTTGCATCTACCAGTGTATAGCAAGGGTGGAAAGCAAAGGCACACATAGGTTCATGAATCCCTCAAAACAGAGGGTGGAAGAGAATTGGGGTTGGGAAAGGATGAAAACAGAAGACCCACCGAATACAAAATGAACATTTCAAGGTCAACCCAGTAACTGTGGTGTATGTTGTGAAGGCAGATTGCTGCACAAGCTGTTGCCATGATTATCCATCTCTATGTTTTGGGAGAATGTTTTGAGAGATATCATCAAGGGAACCCTGCTTCAGGGGTTGGAGCTTGGTAAAAAGGTGTTGAGTTGGTTCTTTTAAAAAAAAATTACCTTGCTACCTACTGTTTTCAAAGGGTTTTCAGTTTGTTTTTATTAAAACAACAACATTGCTTTGGATACAGATCTATCTACTCCAGTCTGCATAGTTCACTACGGGTGAACAAAACTGTTTCATAAAAGAAGCCATGATGAAATGAAAGAACATGCAAGCACCCTTGTTACACACTTTGGTGTAGACCATCCAGACCTTATATATACCATCTATAAGCTAGTGGACTTAAAATATGTCTTTTCAATCATTCAGAAACAAAACCAAAACCCTGAAAAACAAATGGAAGTATAAAATTTTAAAAAACAAATTGAAACAGAAACAACCACCATACTCAAACATACTGTTCAGTAGATATATATATATATATATATATAAAAAGCTTAGAAGCGATCCCCATCATTTTTCTACAGTATGTTGACACAGTTATTGTAACAGATTAAAAACACAGCTACGTTTTTGCATAAACTGAAAGACTGGAAAGGAACTTACACACCTGCGTGCGCACACACACACGCACACACCTGTGCGCACGCACACTCCCACACTAGCTACATGCACAGTCACACAAAAGAAACAAAGGAAAAAAAGAAAACCCACGTTTTTCCCCAGAGAAGTATATGCAGCATCCTTCTGGAGCAGCAGGTAGCTACAGCAGGAGCCTGCCTGCCTGTCCCAGCTCCGTGTGCCCTGCGTGCTGCAGGATGTGCGGCTGAGCGTTCTGCAGGGCTTGGCCCCTCTCACCAGCGCTGTCCCCGGCCAGGGGATGTTCCAGCTCCATGGACAAGGGTGTTAGTCATTTTCCTGCTGCCAGTGAGAATGATCTCCACGCTGACATGCTGTAAACGGGGAGAGGGAGATGGGGGAAGGCAGAACCCCCAGCATGGTGCCTTGGGAGCATCACCACCTGTGGGTGGTTTTGAGAGAGGACTTGGCACAGCTAGAAAGTAAAATTTGGAGGGTATGGTGGTAGCCTAATTTCTTTAGGGATGTGGGGTTATGAAAATAACCACCACATTCTTCTTTCAATGTCTTTACTCCAGTTTTTGAAGGGGCTTGGAGGAGGAAGGATCAATAAATATTTGCATTACTCAAAGGGGAAAAAGAAAAAGGTTTTACATACTACAGCTCACAAATATACACAACTGAGGGTGTAAGGCACAAATTTACATGTGGAAGAAAACAGGCTATTCACAGATATATTCCCACGAAAAACCCGTGTGATAAGACCATAATTTATGCATGGTAACAGCCGGCATATTAGCTAGTTCACACTGTTTGAGGATTTTGTTTGCCGTCTCACATGCAAGGTGAAATGAGATGGCACATCACAAGCTGGTGCCTTCACAGAAAGTATTAGCTACTGACAAAGCCATGTTGATAGCAATGGTGCACAGATGTGCAGCTTTTAAGTTTCTCTTGCAGCTGCTTTAGAAGTTATGAACTTGCCGTATTTGTTGCTGTCTTAGGTCAGAGGCCCAGCCAGCTAATTAGCTGAGAGACTTAAATAGATATCCCCTTTTTTTTTCAGCTAACCAGGCAGTCCAGGCACAAAGTTCAGAAATCCAGCTCCAACTTATCTAACTCAGTGAATTTCTTGGAAAAATAAAAGAGTTCTAATTACTCCAGTTAATGGGGTTCACGTTAAATAGGTATAACTTTCAAGGTACTTCTCTGAAAAGCTGCTCACGGGATATATGCAGGTCAGTTCCTTAGGAAAAACAAAAGTTGAACAATAAATAAGAGGAGTTACTTGTGTTAACAGTCACATGTTATTCATTAAAAGAGAAGGGTAGCAGAAATCTATGACGTAGTTTGCCCAAGCCGGCATTTAACTGCTATGACCAAATGGCTGTAACACTGAAGGGCATCATTTCACAGTACCTGCTAGTGGTAAACCTCTGCCATTGTTAAGTCAGAGTTAGCTTTATCAAGTGTGTTTTTTCTACATTTGTTTTGCTTTTCAGAGCACTCTTTCCCAGTTCAGGAATGCACTGTGCAGTTAGGGGCAGGGGGTGAAATGTCACAGTCATTTTCACCTGTGTGCTTTTGGCTCAATGTTTTTGATGGAGGGTTAGTCTTTTGAGCAAAGAACTGGCAGGTTGTGGGGACGAATCCTGCAATTGCAAACCTTCAACCATGGGTCATATGGCTCGGGTTTAAAAAAATATTCCACTTTTCCCAGAGAGCAGAAATCCAACACATCTTCAGCTTGCAACAACCATCTTCTCAGAGGAGCGAGTGATAACAGTTGCAGAACACTGGCTTTCAAGGGCAACTTCTGCTTAATTGCCATCCTCCTCTCGCTCCCCCTGCCCCTCTGATTATGTACATGCGTCGTTGGGCTTCATGGACGTGGAAAGCGGAGCAAAGGAAGGTTTGGGAGGTACGTCCGGCTTTAGCGAGGGCGTGCGTTTCAAGCCTGACCGGGTCAGTGAGTTGTAGGCAGTGAGACTCGGCTGCCGGGATACAGTCACAGCCTGTGCCTGAGCAGCGTGGACCTGTATGGAGTCCACTCGCTGCGGCGCCGGCGGCGGGTTGTCACCCCGGCCGAAGCTCTGATTGCGGGACAAGTGGGACGAGTTGGAGGAGTTAGTGTTGTTTCTCTTGAGGGTTGATGCCTGGTGACTCCTGGTGAGTGAGTTTGTGGGGTAGCTTCTCTTGTAGTCCACGTTGTAAGCAGAGGAGTGCATCTCCAGCCGCTTGCTCAGCCCGCTCTGTGACAGCGAGGCGCCCGGGGGCCCCAGGGAGGCCTCCCGCTGGGGGACTTTTGGCGGCATGCTGTCGAGATTTTCCACCAGGTTAACTCCATGGCTGGGGCTTTTGCTGCTGAGGTGGTCCTTGATAGTTTTGTACTCAAGGGTGGCATTCTGGTCCTCCACAGACATCTGAGCCCCATCGCTCATTTTCGGCTGGTCAACATACTCGTGCTGGTAGCCTTGCTGGGCTATGGGCAGGACCACGACACTGGGGATGTGGCTGGGAGAAGCCCTGAGCGGCAGGTCTGTTGGGATCACCGGTGAGGCCATCGAGGGGATATCTTTTGTGCAGGCATTGATGAGGTTCTGGTTTCTCTCCCACTCCCTACTGCCTCGGCTGGGCTTTCTCTTCTGTTGCAGGGTTGGGGTGGACTCGGGGGTTGGCAGGGCAGCCAGGTCCAGATGGTGCTGGTCAGCTTTGATTAGCATCTTGGCAGTGCTGCCTGGGGTAGCCAGCTTGCCATTGTGCATCAGAGGCGTGAGGATAGCTTCAGGCTTTGGCTCCTTGGACTGAGCATCCCCAAAGAGGCCACTGAGCTTGGAAACACTGCTCATGGAGCCGCGGCGGGAGTGGGTCAGCTCCTTGTCCTTCCTCTGCGTGGCAGCCATGTCTCTGCGGCGGTGGTCGCAGATGCAGTACACTATGATTCCCGAAAAGACGGCCCCCATGACAAAAGCAAGAATAACAGCAATGGCCAACAGGGTGACAGGCACCAGCTGATCGTGACCTTTCAGGTAACTCTCCCGAATCACTCCTGCAATAGACAGCATACAGAGGTTAAACAAACTGAGGACAAAGGGGAGATGGGGGAGGTTACTTATGATAAACTACTTTATTCAAAGGCGTGCCCCTGGGAGGTTGCTTTGTGTTTTGCAGGGTGATTTTGTTTATCAGCTTGCTCAGATTTGGAGACATACTCTATCTGCCAGCTACATCATCCATGTGCAGAGCTTCCAGATCTGGAGCTGAAGACTACAAAGTTCAGGGGGCGAAAGGGAATTTACTTGCAGGACAAGAACAGTTGTTTTGAAATCCTGGCCCTGGGCAATTCACACTGACTTCAGCAGATCTTTTAGCTCTCCTCCTCTGACATACTGCTCATTCCTCACCTTCCTCTTTCTGATCTCTTCTAGGTGAATACCTCTTATTTTTACTATGGTAAGTCATTCACATTCAAGAGCCTTTAAAAGGAGGAGAGGAGATAGAATCTTGGTGAATACCAGAGGAGTATCCCACATTGTTTAAGGCTTCTTTCTCTGCTCTTTGTAATGTGTTTTATAAGTCAGTGTCACATGCCTGAGTTTCAGAAGGATGCTTGAATAACTACGAAAGATAGAGCACAGTGTTGAAATTTATTGAGCCTGCTAGGTGACTGTCCCTGCTATTTTAATTTTAAAAGCTCACTCTTTTCTGAACACATGACTAGATTGACCTCTATGCTGAAGCCTATGCTTTCTGTTCTAAAAGACCTGACCTAGTGCCTCATCCTGTTGTCAGGGGTCACTGTCAAACCCTACTTGGCCATCCAAGCCCCCGTTGTCTGAGGAGGCACCTTTGGCAGAGTGTACCTCCTCCATCTGAAGTCCTTAATGCAGCATTAGAATACCCTGAATTTCCAAAGACAGTTTTTTTCAGGTATGGGCACCAAGCCAGCAGCACAGAAACACAAGCAAAAAACCTGTAATTTTTTTTTTCTTTTTCCCCATTTCTGGTTTTGTTCTTACTGTTTACAAAGAGAAGCCACAGTTTGACAAGGAACTGCAGGAACATTTCTCCCACCTCTTCTTCCAGAGGGGGCCCAAAAAGCCCTCTAGAAAGGTTCCACATGCTCAAAGGAAATGTAATAGTTGTCCTTGTTATAGGAGAGACAGCAAGGCAGAAGATACAACTCCAAGGCTCTCCTGAGACTTTATGAAGATACAAAACTTTCATGTTGTTAATCAACTTCTAAAATAAGGTCTTTGGCACAGAAGGTCATTACAATCCAGAATTAGAACCAAAATGCTCCTCAGCAAACTCTGTTAAAAGAATATTAAAAAGTTGCCACTATCTCACAGAAGCCTTTGATAAGTATTCTGGCTAGATATAGTATTGTTCCCATTTTTCTGTCCCAAGCTAATTGCAGCATTTAGGTGGACAAGGGATATTTGCATACAAGAGATTAACTTTATCTTTAAAAGCAAAACAACGCTTGAAATCATAAGCACCTGCATGTGACATCACAGCTGGGTGCCATAGAAATTATTGTGCTGTGACAACACAAAGGATTATGATTTCTCAGGGAGAATAAATAGCAAGAGCAGATGATCACTTAAGAAAATAAGATCCAGCATTCATATAAATGTCCTAATAGTAAAATGTAAGGGCAGGAAAGTAAAACTCAGAAAACAGAAAAATCTTCAAATTAAGTGTTTGTAAGAGAACTCTTCTTTAAAGCTCAGAAGCTTCTTCAGAGGCAGACTTTTCTATTCTTTGTCATCAGCACTTAACAAGCAGCAGTAAAACCTAGTTCTGTAATTTAAATCCACGTACAAAATTGCTGTATGAAGAAGCACAGTCTAGTGGCTATAGCACAGTCAGCAAGAACTGTATTTCACTGCAAAGGTGTTGGTCTCCTGTGATCCTTCACCTGCTGACTTGCTAGACTGCAGCATTTTGTGGCCAAATTTATTTACACTTGTAAAAGTGTTTGCAGTGATTAACCAGAGAATCAGATACAGAGTCTTAAATTGATGGGAAGAATGGCCATGAAGTTAAGAAAAGCTTCACCCTAAAAAGTCTAAGTTAATGGATTTCTGTGTTCAAACTTCTCAGGCATGTCCCTTTGAGCCCTTATCCAATGTGTTTTGCATGGAAAAAACTCAAAATCCCTGCTCAGTGCCTACTTAAGGGTGTAAGCACCTACAGTCAAAGCCAGCATGGGTTCATGACAGGAAAGTCGTATCTTACTAACTTAATATTCTTCACTGAATGGATGGTCACTCATTGAAACAAGCTGTCTATGGAAGTGGTAGAATTATCACCCCTGAAATTGTTGAAAAAGCATGTCAAATGTGCCACCTGAAGAGATCAGGGTGGTGGTAGGTTAAAGGTTGAATTTGATGATCTCAGAGGTATTTTCCAACCTAAATTGTTCTGTGATACCATAATTCTAATATTCTTTTATGTATAGACTGGTAGCAAAAGGCTGGAGTGCAGACCTGTGGGAAGGGGCATTTTTGGCTCAATATGACTCAACCATGTGCCCTGGTGGAAAAAAGGGCCAACCATATAAAAATATTGGAATATGTCTAGAGAAGTACAACAAAAATGGTGAAAGACTACAGGGCATCAGTGATGAGGAGTGGCTTAAAACACTTGGTTTGCTCAGCTCAGAGGAGACCTCATTGCTGTCTAAAACTTCCTCACGGTTGGGAGTGGAGGCAAAAGTGCTGTTACCTCTCTCAGGTATCTGGTGATACGATGCAAGGGGAACACCTTAAAACTCGTGTTCATGCCTGAAATTTTTTACTGGCTGAGGGAAACTTCAAGCTCTGCACTCTCAGTCTTCTTCTTCAGGCTAAGTCCTACTCTGTGAGTGATAGCCTTAAGCACAAACCTGCATCACTGCATAGAAAAGCAACGTAAAATCTTCAGCTTTGGGTTACCAGTAGATATCAAAACATTAGCACTCACAAAATTACTACACAGTCCAGACTGCATGACCCTTTGTGTTCATGAAATGGGTAGAAATGATGTTGTGCACACTGCAGGTGTTTTATACGCAGAAATTTATGACTGTCTTAAAATCTCCTGATTCCAGCTATTTCCACTTGAACTCAAACCTTCCTGATGTTTATAATGTTTCCTACACTAAAGGATATTAAACATTAGTGGCTTTTCTCTAGGGAGGCAGATCTTCTCTGGAAACAAAGTCAGTTTAATGACATAGTTTATTTTTTATCAGGGATCGCTTCCATGTGTCATTAGTCATGCAAACAATCCCACTAACTTAAATGTAAATAAAATAAAATGGGCAAGATTTGACCCTGCATCAATGTCCATGGAATAGATAAAACTAAATAATAAAAAAGTAGGAGAAATGCTCAGCATCCTACTGTCATGACCACAGGGTGGGTGGGGGTGGAATTTAACATCATATAGGCTGGTAATTGCAATTGCTGTCCATCAACATGTCAAACCTTAACATCAGCAGTAACTGCCTGCAGTGTGGGATGACTGAGGAAGTGAGTGATCCCAACCACATTAAGTTTGAGGCAAACCGTCCATGTCGCTTTACAGACTGCATTCTGTGTGCTTTTACTCATCCTGCAATTCTCAAAGAACAACACAGTCCACATGGCAAGTCCAGCAGTCTTCATTTGCACTCATTGTTCAAGGAATTAAGGAGAAAATAATCAGAAAAATGTAGGGTCTATATTTTTGAAAGACAAGTAAAGTATTCAGGCTCCCAGCTTTGAGAAAATACCTGCTATTGAATAATCTTACAGCTATTTATTATCTGAATATATATATTTATATATATATTTATATACTTTTAAGTCATCATATACTGGAAAACTGACTGGGCTGGCTGCATAGAACCAGTAAAATATGTCTGATATAAGTATCCCCATATTATATACATATTCTTTAAAATAAAATGATTATTCTATATTAAATACTTTAAAAATGTTATGTCTAGCACTTTCCTGTTTGTAATACATCATTTGCAAAAGTGAAAAGACATTGCTTATTTCATTTTATGTGGTCTGAATCCATACCCTTGACTGTTTCTCTAGTGCATTGAGACCTAACACTTTGGATAACAACAAACTATTCTTTTGAAAGGGATGGTTTTGACAGAATTATCCGTATTAACATTGTACTCCAGAGATGCGTGGTGGTAAAAATAAAAGCAAACCTGAAAATGTTACACAAAGAAGTAGATGACATCAAATATTTGCATCTTCAAGGATGAGATCTCACATGTTGTGCCACTAATGCCACGAGCATGCTGACATTACTGACCTCCCTGGACTCTTAAGTCAAGCTCTGTCCCTTACAAATCACTGCTGGGCTTACAAGTTCAGGGTCCTCCTACATGTGATGCAATATTATTTCTGGCTACTAAAAGAGCCGGTCTAGTCACCTGATATTCTCCCTTTTCCATAGCTATTCTGAGTCCCATAGACAACCTGATCCTTCTGCCTCCATTAACTTTCTGTAATTTCATCCCATGTGCTTTTGTCTGCATCTCCTAATGTTGCCATTCATTTTCTCAGTCAGTATATCCAGCACTGTAGCAGTCTGGAGCGTGCAAAATCACCTCTTCTTACTCAACTAATGAGAGAGAAGACCTGATAAGGTATTGTGTTATGCTGCTATGCATAATTAATTCCTTCTTCCAGCAGAGCTTCTAGGTAAGGTACACAGTTTGGGCTGGCTGGTTGGTTAAGAAGACACTTAGAAAAATGTTTCCAGACATTCAAAGTGATTATACTCTGAAATGAGCTAGGACATGTATAAATCCCAAGAGCAGAGCATTGATCTGGCTAAAGGTAGTTGGGGAATGAGCAAGGAGATACCACATTTTATGTCAATAATACATATACTATTGTTAAAGTTATGGAAGATGGGAAAAGAAGACTTGTGGAATGTCTCTGGGTAAAAATAACACAGAAAAGACCAGAGATTATGCAAACATATACATCTCCTGTATGCTAGATTACGATAAGCAGGAAAGTGAGGCTCCTTCTTTTCACCAATTAACAAAAGTATTCAGGCTTTTGGACATTACATATGCTAAAAAAACCCAAGTTAAAAAGCAAGATGTGTATGAAAATGCTGAGGAAGCTATTCTGGAGATGCTCTGCTCCGTCTAATTCTAATAGGAAAGAAATTCCAAGGGCAGAAATGTAATTAAAATGGAATAATCACAAAGGGATTAAGTTCATTCTAAGGAATACATGGCATGAGCATAACTGAATAAGAATAATGAATTTCAACACAAAAAACTTCATTAAAGGAGGATAGATAAGGGAAGACATGGAGACTGAACTATTTAGTCCTTTTCCTGCTGCTATTTTCAACAAAAATCCCCACTCTGATCTGTAATCAGAACTGTAACAAAGTTAGGGAGTAAGTGTTGACCACAATAGAGAAAAGAGGTAAACCTACTTTGATAATAGACATTTTTAAATTGTCTTTAGGATTTGTCTCCAGCTGATTAAGGAGCAGCCAAAGCAATTTTTAGACATTGTATGGTATCTTGGGCAGCACTGGAGGAAGCACAAGCATAAAGAGCTCTGGAAAAGGACAAGTACAAGGCACTACATGCCTGTGAGAACAGTCAAAGGGAGGGCCCAACAAAACACAGACCTACCAGTGCAATTTTTCAAATGGTGGTGATACTAGAACAAGTAATAAACCAGTCAATTTTATGAGCACCCAAAGAATAAAGCAATTTAAAAAGGAAAAAAAAAAAGAGCAAAGCAAATTTTTCAATAGTAAGTTACATTAAACCAGACAAACTTCCTTGCTTGGCAGGATAAAGGCTTATTTTTTGTGGGGAAGGAGTAAGCATGGTAGCCTTTGACTTCTCTAAAGCCTTTGACTGATCTTCTCAGAAGTAAATGAAAGCAAGCTAAAACCTGATAAAAAAGTTGAAAAGTGCTGATCAAAGGTCCCTCTAGAAAGAGATCTGAAGTGAGGTGTCTGTCTCAGGAGAGCAGCAATTAACAGGCATCTGCAGAAAGGAGACCTCGACTCCGGAGGCCCAGCAAAAGCTCTGCGCCCTTTTAGCACAGCATAAAAAGATACATCTCATGATGAAGCCGGAATTTCCTTGCCTCACCTGTGATCCCTGTGTGACACAAGTGGCAGGACATCAAGGAAAGCCCCACAGTCACATTCCTTTCAGTCTAAGTTCTGGTGTGTGCTTTGCAGTGAGTACAGACTGAAATTCCAGCTTATAGCCCTCACAACTGGTTAATGAACGAAATCAAACAGCAAATTACTTCTCATTTTGAGTAGATTGATGGCTTCTAGTGATACAAGAGTTTGGATGCTGCCCTCTTCCACAGCCAGGCTGAAACTGGTATGGATAACTCACAGGATGGACAGCAATGCCTGGTCTCCACTGCAAGCTCCTGTGTGTGGATGACAGCTGCCTGTTGTGAAAAGTAACCCCTTCCAGCCTGAGCAATGCACTTTGCTGCAGCGTGGAGACAAAGAAATGGTTTGTGGCAGGCAGAGGTGTGCCCTGGCAGTGAGAGGACCACGTGCCACATGCACCACGATCGCTCTCCGGTCGGATCCACAGGGAGCTGCCCTTGTCCGTCTCACCAAAGCTGCCTGCAACAGTTGGTAAAGTAATAACCCAAACTGGTGACGCACATGAAACTTGAAACACTGAGGTGGGAAATGAAGAATGATGTTTTGGAAGGGAAATGAGGGAATAACTATCAGGAAATAAGGTAACATTTACCTCCAGACCACACATCAGGAGAGTTAAGGCCTGAGTGTCATTGCTGTGTTAAATGTCACCTCTCTAGCTAAATGGGAATAAGCCCACGTCCACCTCCAACAGCTACAAAATCACTTGAGACCTTCCACTGAACAAGTCATTGTTCCAGAAAGGCACAATGATTTCTTTGCTATTGTTATTTAACGGGAAAACTCAGCAGTTAATTTCATTCTTCAGTGAAAGCTTCTCTGTAGGATGTACATCTCCCTCAACTTAGGCTTGCAAGAAACACTGGTAAAAAACCTCATTATGAATGGAGGTTTTTATGGGCTTCAGAATGTCTTTTTAAAATACCACTGAATAGGTTTCCAACATGTGTCTCCAGGTGTTTACAGGTAGTCTCATGCTGCTAAAAGACTATTTCAGACTGGAAAATCCCTGCAGGTATTAACAAGCTTTCTTCCTATTTTTTAACAAGCAATAATAATTTTTAAAAAAACTCGAGAAAACCACCAAACAAAAAAATCCCCAGACAAATTTAGACTGAACTCTGAGATTTCAGTGTCAGAAAAACAAAAGAATGACCAAAGTCTACCATGCACTTCTGAAAGCTTATCTCATCTTTTCCTGAGGGAATCATTTAAAGATTTGATATAAACCAACCACATTATTATCCCAATGAATCGGTGTTTTCCACTTAATGGAATTGCTTTGTTGAAGGCAGTGAGAAAGCTTTTTCTTCATCTTTGTTCTGGCTGCCATTGTGCTGACTCAGTGCAATACCACCCAGTACCCATTTTTCTGGACCCCTGGTGTCACCAGCTAGAAAAAACCCCAGCCCAAACATTCATAGTTAAAGCTGCTGGAAAATGCTTTCCCCTGCCTTCCCTCTCAGTAAAGCTGTATAGCTGACTCATAAAGGTCTACAACTCTTAAGTTTTGCATGACTGTGTTGAGAAAAGCAATCCATCTTCTCTCATGCTCTACCCCAGGGCTCTCAAAGCCAGTTGTCTGAGCTAGTAATCTGAGGTATGCAGCAAAGAAAAAGTGGGTGCATGAAGTTGGAAAGAGAATGAATTTGTTAAAGAAAAAACCTTCAGTTACAAGAAGCCTGGGGATTATTGGAGGTATGAGGAGAAGTCATACTTCAGAACTGTGAAAACAAAATCAATAAATAATGTGACTGAAGTAACCTGCAACAAAGCCTTGAAAACTACCTAAGCAATCTGATCAGCCCTAGTGGCCTCTGTAAGGGTTTTCTGTCCCCTTATCAGACCTATTTCAGAAACAATCCCTCCAAGACAAGTTTATCAACTAATCTTTAACAGTGGTTTAATTTCTCCTTTCAGCTGGTTCGTCACTATATAATTTCTCTCTGCTTTCCATGAATGACGTGACTCTATAGAAAAAAGATGGTTGTAACTTACAAAAGGAGGGGAGATCAACATGTCCATATGATAGAACTTGTGACTCGTGAAGCAACATTTTAAGAATGGATTTCAATTATCTGGTTTTAGTTTGACTATGAGCCTGCAATCAAATTTTTCTGCATGCTACAGTGGCCATAGAAAACTCACACCATGGCCTTGTGAACTCACACTTATGAATTTTGAAACAAGCGATTATTATAGATGAAAATCACAAAACCTGAACCAGAAAATTCATGCTCAGACAATTTCCACCTGCAGCGGAGTGGAGTGGAGACAAGACCTGAAAAAGACTGGAACACCAAACTCTTGAAGCTTTTTTAATTGTGTTACTTCTGACTAGTCTCTCTGTAAATGAACCAGTTTATTAAGTTTGCAGGTATGGGAGAAGGTTTGTTTGACACAACCTCCTGCATATATAATGAAAGTCACTACAGTCCTGAAGCCAGCCCAATTTTGTTTGTCCCAGAGGCTAAGCTCAGAGCCAGCTCTTGCACTAGAAAGCATTTTACAACCTTTCTCCCACTGGCAGGTGGTACACAGTGGCTGATCATTTTGAACTTTCCTGATTTCAATATTCTCCTTCACCTCTCACCCTTTCCTGGTGAGGGGTGATAATTTTAGATGCCTCTGCATGATGGGAATAAACAGATATATCAGGTCGCTTTAAAAAAAAAACCATAAAACACAGGCATTCACAGTAGTTAAAAACAAGATGTATAAAATCCAAATGTCAAGGAAAATTAATTCTTTTGTAGCTTGTCTCAGCAGACACAAACTTTACGCTGCTTTGCATGTTAAAACACAAATTTCCTTTAAAGTCTGCAGCATTTCCTGTAATGACGTAAAAAAAGCTCAGTGCACATTCTGGGACTTTTCTAGTATGCCTGGGATAAGCTTAAACATATACAGCTGCTCTTTATTAGCTTACTTCAGGGGATCTTTCACAGCTGGGTTAAAATAGATTTACATATGTTTGGCTGAATATGCACGATTTCAGGGCTCCAGAGAAGTTGTTGTAGCCTGCAAAGTGAATCTCTTATCTTCACAGTTCCCATTTCACTGCATGGAGCTCCTCTGATGGCACAGAACAAGTGTTGGGTGTTTCTTTTTGTTTTTGGGTTTTGGTTTTTTTTTTTTTTCCCTTTTCCTGATGTGGGCATTATGTATTCTGAGCAGCCCAGTGCCTTTCTGGAAGAAGTTTTATGAATAGTGGAATAGTGTCAAGGAAAAAGAAGCTGTCACTGAGAAATTCTGTGGCTTTTCCTCTCCTTTTATACAGCCTGTTTTGAACTATGGCCTTTCTGCACAACAGGGAAAAGTGAAGTTTGCAGAATGTCAACATAAGCAGCTCTTCTTAGTAGGCTGAAGCTCAAAGCAGCCTTATGGTAGAATTTGGGTTAAATTTCAAGCACCACATGTAATCTAAAAGCAAAAATTGTTTCCTCATCACCTCTGATCTCCTTTACAGACACAAAAATGTAAATGCTAATTTTGAGCTAATAGGGCAACTGAACACATCACAGCTGAACTAACAAAAGAGTCATCTATTAAACATTCAAAGACAAATAGTAAGACACTACCCTATATTTCCTATTCCCCAAGGCTCCTGGAAATTATAACTAAATCGTTGAACAACTATGTGACCAAGCCAACAGTGTTTATTCATGCACACAGACTGTAATTCTTAGGGCTAGTCCTTCTGCCCACAGCTGGGCTGGGCTGGTGCATGCTAGGAACGTGGCTGGACCCCTTGTTAGCTCTGTCTTTAGCACAGAGGAAGGATGAAACCTCTTCTGTAATTAAAAATGCCATCACTGTGTATTACACGACAGAAAACAAACACTGTGGATTCACTCTCCATTTCTCCTACGTGAACACAGCAGGTGTAGTCAAAAGGCCTGGACTTAAGAATTAAAACGTGCCCCTGCCAGGGATACTGAGAAGACTGCTTCTTCCAGAAAGATTTGCAGGGCTGGTGATGTAGGTAAAAAAATAGATTATACATGTCTGAGATTAAGTTTACCACTTCCCTTTGTATTGCAGTACCATTGCCTCATCTGCCTTTGCATACATTAAATGACTCTGGGGATGTGATGAGTTTGAAACACAGGCTGTATCAGTCAGCAAGACTAATTTTACTGCTAGTTCTTCTTCGATCTCTCACTACTCTTTGAGTGTAAATATCAGAACCTTTCTTTCCTCTGTTGCATTAATTCACATCCATAGTATGTCCAGTAAAGCAAACGTAGTTACTCCAGCCATGTCCTGAGGTAAAAGACAGCATTGCCCTTATGGACTTTGTGCCCAGATGCTGCTATTGTCTCACTTACTTTATTTTCTATCTCCAGTGGTACCTTCTTTCATGCATTTTTCTGTCTTGTAGTTCTCTGCCTTTTTTTAAACCTAATTCCTTTTAGCACCTCCCTACCTTGCAGATGCTAGTATAATGTGTGTACATTTGTAGTTTATTGTCATAACTTCATTAAATGTTTCCTGTGTACAGGAAATGCTCAGTTTTAAGATGCTCAGTAATTACTTTGGCCAGTCTGGTTCCCTGGATGAGGTGAGCCTGTACCTTCAGCTCAGAGGATATATGTTGGCAAGCCATGTTGGTACCTGCCCCAGCTCCAGTAGAGCTGTCCTGAGTCCAGCAGTAATTTAGTGTGGGCAAACAAGTGTGCTCTCCAACATGCACTCAAATCCCATGCAGACACCCTCTCCATTGCCCAGCAGCAGGCCAGGCAGACACACCTGCCTGTTTTACCAAACACCTCACAAACAGCAGTGTGCTGCAAATAACAACTCCCCCAGCCTTGCAATCAGTTCTGCTACTGGGTCAAATTTTACTTTTCTGGATTTACTGCAGTCATTTGTCCAGTTCCAGTTCGTGCTCTTACTTTAACCCAGCATTTTCCAGTGCTGCAGGAAAACCAGGGAGCTTACACAGCTAGTTAGTCAACATGAAGGTTCCTCCTGCAACAAGGAACGTGACTGGCATTTGTAGACTACCTCTCAAAACATGTTTACTGATCTACAGATATACAAACTTCCATATAAGAGGCTAAAGCCTAATTTATTTTCCTAGCATTGGAACCCTATCCATTTTTATCATGGTTTCTTTTCACTTGGTGACATATAACACAGTGTAGATGAGATCAAACCTCTCAGGGAAGCACTGCTGATGTTATCAAGTTGCCTTGCCATGAGCAAGTAGAGATAAACTGTATTGTCTTCCCAGGTCTTAATGCTGGGTATATGAAAGTAGCTGATGATTTGATATTAGTAATTTATTTCAATGAGTGTGAACTGCACACTGAGAAATGAAAAAACCCCTGTGTACACAAAATTAATTGGTGTTAGTGGATGACTGCCTCAGGACATTGCCTGTTGCTGGTCATATTTAGACAAAAAACATATAAGGTGCTGCAAAACTCTAAGGCTTCTTTAAGACACTGAATAGAGGCTCCTGTTTTGTAGAGATAGAGCTGAATTCTATCTGCAAAAAAAGTGCAGTGCTCTTTATGTTCCTTGTTATGAGCCATAAACCTCTGCACAGGCAGTGGTGAATGCAGGGGGTTCAGTTTGGACAGCAGGCAGAAGAAGGGACAGAGGGAATTCCTGTACTGTGCCCTCCTTTCAGAGGCTCTGAGTGGGACTCATTCAGCAATGAATGCACTTGGAGAATTGCTCAGCTGTTTGATAGGAGATATGAGCTGGTAGCAAAATTAAATTTCTCCAGTGCTGACCACGGCCTCAAAGTCACTACTGATGGCGTCTTCTGCACCACTGGGTAAGACCACTTCTGTGAGCATCCTTAAAAACCAGTGGTGCTCAGTGTCCACCCAGCACTGTGGCTTCTGTCACACTCACCCTGCTTGCTTGCAAACAGGAACTTGGTATTTGTTTAAGAATAAGAATTTACCAATTTAAAGAGTAAGAAAACATCAAGAGCACACACGCTCCTCAAAAGACTTTTGGAATTATTTTAATGGAGTCTTTGGTCAGGTGTTTCTGCAGATGCTTAAATTCCCTGTATGTGCTGTACTATTTGTGTCCACCAAGTGCAGATCTTTCAGGCTCTCCAAAAATACCCCTCTGTTTCTTTCTACAAGGACATGATAGTGCATAGCAGTAGCTTTGTAGGGCTTCAGAAATGTGCCTGCTTTCCCCCTAACCGCCTTTTTTTAATAAAACAGCTGCTCTTTTATTTTCTATCACAATTGTGGGTAGGATGGGGGTGGAACAAGAACAAGATGGCATATTATTGACAGCATACAGCTGGTGTTATTTTCCAATTAAAAAATCCTTGATGAGCATATGAAAGAACTGTCTACTTTATGCCCAGTTGTGACAATGCTATCAAGCTACCCCTTCAGCTGAGATTTTATTTCACAGGAGATAAGCAATCTTTGGTTGTTGGTAGAAGAACAACAGTTTAATATCCTGGCCAACACAAAGTGGGTGATGAATATGCTGTTAGCCATTTCCAAATGCTTGCTGTATTGTATAGCTGTCCCAGAAATTCTTCTTAATGTTTCCTGAGCAACTACTCAGTTGCTCAACTATATCAACTCTATAAACTGCCTTAAGCCCTTCTAATGCCAATGGAGCTGTTAAAATCTACTTGAGCAGGGACCCTGACTTACTCTGCTCTGCTGGGGCAGGGAGAGCTATCAGACTATCAGCTGGTGGTTTAAGAACACCAATGCTCAGTGTACACAGAGTTGTTTGTGTATTTCGTTGTCTAACTGTGACAAGTCTTTTCTGGGCATGAGGGACTGAGATTTAAAAAAAAACAAACATACAGCTTTGCCAAAAAACCTCCTTTCCTTTTCCCTCACAGGGATATTAAAATGCACGTTTTTGATACACTGGTAACTTTGCACTATCTGCTTCAAAACTTCTCAATAAAGTGTCGTTAAGACACATTTTTGTAACAAAAGAATAACAACATATCTTTTCCCTATCCTCTCTCTCAGCCACTGGCACAATCTTAGAGTACATGATTAAAGTCTAGAAAAACAAGTAGCAATGGTAACCAGATAGGAAAGACTACAGTGCCTCACTAAATGACTGTCAAAGAGCTGGAAGGAACACCTGCCTAAACACCTGACTAAGGGAAGGAAATTCAGAGGAACAACTGCTTTCCAAACACAATGACATTTGCTATCTGTATTTAATGTTCAATAAAACTGAGATTGCAAAATCTAAATTATGCCCTCTCCAGGTTTTTAATTTTTTAATTAACTACATGCTGTTGATCAGTAAGCACCAGCCCATGCTGACACAAAGAATTAACTGTGCCTTTTACCAGTCAAAGAAAACTAAGAAAAATGGAAAAGTTATTTGGGATCCTTCCTATTTAATTAAAGAGATGTTGAAAACCATTAACCAAAAGTTAATGAATATGAGAAAAATGTAGGTGGTGTTTTTTACAGGGCAGGTAATTGGACAGTTGTCAGTTTACAGACCATAGTAACAGTGCTCTGAACCAGGACTGTCAATGTTTAGGTCATTGTAAAATTACTATATCACATCTGAACTATTAATTTATACAGTAATTGAAACTAGGCACAGTCTATATGAGAAAAATTAATTATTAAAATATCTTTAACAGCATATTGACATTTTAATTGCACACTGGCATTAACAAAACTAAAAGGTGCTTTAAATATCTTTCAGCTACTAGATTTTCTGCTGTTAAATCCCTTTGAATTGCAAAGCTGTTTCAGAAGTCTCCTGTTTAAAGGGCTAGACTGTCCCCACAGTTCAGCATGTTTATATGGCACAACATCCCCTTATAATCAATATAAACATCACAAAAACTAAACTGGGTATCCTGTCCTCCAATTATGCCTTGCTATTTCTAGATGGAGTAGCGGCTCTGAGGAGCAAGCACACCCTACAGCGAATTCCCAGCTCTTGATAAATCTGTCAGTGCTACAAAGGTCAGAGCAGAGCACGAGGCAGTCTGTGCTCCTCCACTGAGCCACCCTCACCGGGTGACAGTGGCTGGATGCAGCTGGGGACCTGGTCCCCCACACAATAGCTCTAGTGCCCTGAACCCTGAGCAGCTGCCTCGGCAAATTAGACGTGGCCTCTTTTATTGAAAAAGCACATCAGGATCCTGGGGCAATGGCAGTTTTCCCCTCTTTTAGTAAGACAAGCCTCTACAGCTCATTGCAGCCTGGAAATGGATAGCCTGACTTGAAATCTATGCAGGTGGACAATTATGGGTCAAGGATACCTGCTGTTTCCAGAAGCCACATTTGATAATACCTATTATAAACTTCACCATTCTTTTATTTGTAGGATCTAATGTGGGAGCAGAGAAGCTCTGTTTTCATAGCCAGATCAATACAACCTCTTCTGTTACCAATGATGTAATTTTTTTTTCTCTACTAAACAGCAAATGGCTCTTGGTTCTAATCTTGCCACTCAACGTTTCCACTTCTGCTAGGTAAATCTGAAATCTGTACTGTTAGTGAAATGCAGAAATGTTTTGAATTCTGAAAATGTTAAGTGAGTGTCAGTGATAAAGAATAGGCATTTCTTTAAATGTGGCACAGGCAGTTGGTGTGTGCTGGAATATACTCCCCCATTATCTTGATTTCTTCATCCTTGCCTGTCTTTTGCAGTTAAATCTGTTCCTTTCCTTACACTTTCAGATGGCCACTACAGAAAATCTGTGACTAAATGACCTGCAGCTTTCTTTACATAAGGTTTGAAATGAAGACTTAGTCACAGAGAAGGCACAGTAAATCACTGCCCAATACTCTATCATAAGCCCGTGTTTGACTAAATTTGGCTTAAAAATGTGGCCCTGCTCAGGGATTTAGCTCCTGACATCTTTTCTGAATGCCTTATCTCTGCTCTGTCTCTTCACTCTTGTTCTCAGAGAAACTTACTAAAATATCACAAAAACAAGTCTGAAGAAAGCCTGCTGTCAGAAATACCCTTCCAGCATTCTTCTTTCATGAATTTTATATACAGTTTCCATTTTATTAATTAGCATCTACTTTACGACTGTCACGGTTTAAACTCGAGGATGTAATCTGAGATGATTAGCTGTCTCTAGCCGTGGGAGCAGACAGCTCATACATGCAAGACAGAACAGAAGAAGGATCAGTGTCATTTCTCTGGACAAGTCTGGTGTGTTCCCTTAATCCTGACTGCACAGCCCTCCTGGTGCATGTCACAGGATACCAGCGATTCCAGTGTGGTGAGATCATCAGTCTTCTGGCTGTTTGTGAGTTGTTAGCCTGGTCTAGTGACTCAGGTATCTAAAGCCACTAAAAACTATACTGTGAAATTTGGTCCCATTCAAATGCTAACAATGGCTTTCAGGTGTTTATCTGATGTGGTGCTGAAACAGGGCTCCACAGTAGGTATGCTGGGATTAGTCTATGAGACATCCAGTTCCTGGACAAGTTGTTCATTACAGGCATTTTAGGTAAATATAGGGTTGGTTGTTTGTTCTAAAAAAATATTTTTTAAAAAATTTCAACCAAATAACCGGTGTATAAATAAGGCCTCCCTCTGGAAGCAGGGATGTTTACAGTAAACTGATGCTAATTTACTTAAGAACATTTCAGAAAAAAATCCACAGACCTTTGTTTAGCACAGACTCATCCAACCAACCTCTGTTTTCATCCTAATGAGAAGTCAGTAGGTTTTAATCTAGATGTGGCTCTATACAAGTTTAAATGAACTAAATCCTGTGTCGTGCTGTCTAGATAAAATCACTTTGTAACCATGACAGCTCTGAGTTACCACAACTCTCACCCCAAACCTCAGCCATGTGCTACAGAACCATAGATACAATCAGAGCAAATTCTCTACTCTCTTTCTCACAGTTTACTAGGCTCTGGGCAGAAAACTTAAAAGTATAGTAAAGGAAGGATCTGGTCTGATTTAATCTTCCTTGTTTCCTCAGCACTTGAAACTTAGTGATCTGCAAAGCGCTTGTAACTGTTTTATATTGGTGCATACAATGATTTGAGCTATGGGAAAGAACAGCAGTGTTTGCACATGCTTTGGGTGAAGCCATCTCTTCCCAATCCCATCCAGGCACAGCTGCCTGCAGTGCAACTCCTCCCACTAGCCATACACTTGTTTTAGGATCAATCAGTTCCTTCTGACAGTGTCAGGATGATGACACTGATGAAATACTGAATATTTGCTTCACCTTGACACACTGAAAGTCCAAGCCCTTCCACTCAGACCTGCAAACACTGACTCAAAACATAAATTTTGACAAATTTTTTGGCACTTTAATTCCTCATTTCCTCATCTGATTTATTATGTAATGCCAACAACATAATAACATTCCTGTTTTCTCTGATATAGAAACTGCTTTGAATCTTCTAGATCCTTGTACATATTAGCATATAACAATGTTTTTGTGTAAAAACGTACTCTGCAAATGTACTCCTTGATGCAAAACTCAACTCTGTTTAATGTTTAATTGTTTAATTTATGCCAAAAAAAGTCTAAAGCTTTGTTTTGCCACAGGTTTTTTCCCCCTGCTCATTTCATGTCTACTTCTAAAGTATCTTGTTATATCAGCACTTTACATTCTTTATCATAACTCTACCTGAAGTTTCTTATAATTTTGTCTCACTGCAGCACAATCTGCCTGAACATTTGCAGACTCTCCAGAGACAAGCATTGTCAGCACTTGGCACATCTTTCAAGTAGTGATAATCACAGTAAAATTTAGTAACATTGCCACTTGTGTACAGTATGAAATATCTTCTGGAGGCAGGTTTTGAAAGGAGCACCTCTTGGGCTCCCCAAGAGCACAGCCCTCTCCAAATAGAGGAGTTGGCTATTGCTAGCGACGTACCAGAGGAAGAGCTGCACTTATTAATAATAATAATAATATAGATTATACAATCTATAAAATAATAGGTAGTTACCAGATTATGTCTCTGAAGGAGGACTCTTGATATCTGAATAAACCAGCAGCTCTGAACTCTGTAAACTGTGTTCATCACATCTCAGCTCTAATCAGCTTTTTACCTCAGTTACATGGATATCAACAAAAGGCTTGCTAAGGAAAGGAGATACCACCTCTCAATCTTCACCTGAGGGCTGCTGAGCCAAGTAAGAATACAAACATTAAAGACTGCTAACCACTACACTTTTGTTGTTCAGTGCCCAGCTCAGCCACTTCCACCTGAACACTGTGGAGAAGATGCTGTACCAGAGCCAAAAAATCATAACCTGAATTTTCAACCAATTTATCAAAACAGTGATTAACAATCACAGATTTCAGGCAATTAGGGAACGAGTGAGAAAACTGAGCTGTTGGCCACATTTGCACCAACAAACCCAGGGCTAGAAGAGCACTAGGCATTTCTGGATGGAGGCGGGAAGGACAGGAGGCAGCAGAGAAGGGCAGCAGGTAGTGAGGGACAGGCCCAGCTACTCTGGAAGAGAATCCCGTTGCTTTCCTGGCGGAGGTGTGCGGGAGAGCTGCACATCTCTACTCCCCCCCTCGTTAGTAGGGCGGCTACAGGGGGACGCAGCACTAGGGCACTACTGGGTTTGGAGGGTAAAGCCTTGGAGGGCTCCACAGGAGGAGCTTCCTGACTCCCGCTGTGGAGGGAGGAACACCAGGTACAATGGCAGCAGGGGGGAGCGTTAGGCAGCAAGGTCAGGGAAACTGTTTCAACAAAGGTGAGAAATGCACAATTAAATTAACACTAAAACACAGCAAGAAAGAAAACAAAACATAAACATACTCTAGAACACGTGCTGTTCTTTTTTTTTTTTTTTTTTTTTTTTTGGCCTGCTATATAAAGGGCAGATTCCTTGATGGCCAAAATGAAAACGCTAATGGGATGGCAAAGCACAATTCCCACTTTATGGGTTAGACTACACATTTTCATCTTGGCAAGAAATGTGATGTAGCTCAGAAACAACAGTCCCAGAGTATATTTAGCTACTAAAGCTGTGGCACACAAATGTCACATTCCCATGAGTCAACCCTTTTAAAGAACCCCATCTTCACACCCCCACAGATATTCCCCAAGATGCCTGCACTGAATTAAGAGTGAAGCATATGGATGGATGTGACATCATCAAAGCAACCGTGTTGCAGTAAAGAAAACAGCAAGTGGATTCTATACAATTAGTACAATCAGTAAGGAGCCATTTGTGAGCACAGAAAAAGAAAGAAAACACTGCTCAAAGGAACAGACACAACCAATGAAGAAAAACACAAAGCACCTTGCAAAACAAGGAGAAAACATTAAAAAAATAAAATTTTCTTTGTGAATGTGTGAAAGCAAAAGAAATCGCAGCAAAAGTGGAAACAAAATCTTGATAAAAGGATTGTAAGCGTAACATTTCTTGATTTGATTTTGTGTAAGAACTCTTCCCTTTGCCCTTTTGAAACAACAACTCAGTAGAATTTTGGAGCCAGCTGGCTCTGACTGGGCAAGGCAAGGAGTAGCAGCACACGAGTGGATGGTGATGGCACACAACCATGCGGTCACCTCTGCCGCCATTGTTCTGATGCAGGGTGTAGACTGCTTCCAGCTCTGCCAATGTTCATAATTAGGCACCAAAGAATGCATGATATTTAAATGATCCTGCCAAGTGCTTATAAGGCTCTTTGGTAACCATCACTCCCTGGGGAGGGAAGTATTGAATGTAAGCCACTTCATCAGTCAGTGAATTGAAGTGAAAATTGTTGGAATTCAACAGCTATACATTTATTAATATTTTCACTGCATGCTCTTCTGAAAGCTGCTAGTGGCACACAGGATGCCTTTAAGAGCTAGTTTTCTATCTATTAAGCATTGCTTTTCAAAAGACTTGTGAAGCAGGGACCCACACACAACAAACAGCGCTATTAAAATGCACACACATCTCTGCATTCCTCTTCCACTTTCGGTGGTTTCTGACACCACTCCTTTGTCTGGCAGCAGCAGAGGAGTTGTCCATACAACAATCCCTCTATCCCTTCCTCCCTGCCTCCCTCCTTCCCTGCCTAATTTGATCAACCCCCTCAACTGGAAAGCTGCTTCAGGCTTTGTCTGCTGGGCCAGCCAGGTGATGCCCATTGCCTTTATGGTAAGGGGCTGTGAAGGCTCTTTGAGGTCAGTCCTGGTGAGGTCAGTGAGAAACCCTGATATCCCTGGAGTGTGGGAGGCATGGTGTATCTGGGGCTGTTGTGAATAACAGGCACTGAGGTCACAGTCTGGGTCCAGACCACCAGCAGCCGTTCATGTAGCTCTGCTGGAGACTCTTCTGTGATGTTAATGTGCTCATGACTCCTTGCTGAAAGCCTCCACAAGCCTCCACAATCTTCAGAGAACTGAAGATTCAGTGGGTCAGATGGAGGGGAAAGAACAGGGGAAACTAGTAACCTACTAGTTTGGGCAGACAGTGCAAAGCATCAGGTCTGGCGTGCCAGTAGCTTCTCTAGGAACAGCTGATGCTTCTGTCTAATGAGTTTTTCATATAAAATGCATGAACAATAGAGACCGGAATCCACATTTAAATTAATATTTTAAGTGTTTTATATCAAGTATTCATAGCAGAAAGAACTGAACTCATGTGTTCCTGCCCCTGGTGAGTGCCCTAACCACTCAGCAAGGGAGTTTTCCTCATACTCATCTTCCTTCTGACACACTGAGTACTTAATTAGTCCACACAGAGAAAAACATCTTCAACAGAGATTGAAAGAAGAGATCTAAGAACACCCTGGAGAAGAATAACAAGGATTCAGATCTCTCTAGGCAGTGGAGCTATTTGAACCTAACTCCCCTGTTTAAAAGGAACCCTATTAAAGTCTCTGAGATACAGATTAGAGGGAGCTGAAAGAATGATGAGGGTCAAGATGCAATGAGGGGCATCACCACCTCTACACAGGAGAAAAGGTTCTTCACTATGTCCAAGCAGAAAATTTTGGCAATTCTCTGCCTAATTCTCTATATGTATGGCAAAGGAGGAATGGAGGCCAAAGGACAGGATTTGTAGTAGACACCTGCACTTCAGCACTGGTCTGAGCAGTGTGAAATGACGCTTAAATCCCAACCTTTTGGTGCATGAAAAACAAAACATAGAACCTCTCCATGAGCAGTCATTTATGCATTGTTTAATGTACACTAATGACCACACTCTAAAAGGAATTTTTTGCTCCGGTCTCACTGAAGACGGTGGGACTGAGGCCCAGTGAGTAGGACTACTCCCAGTTTACTCAATGGTTAAACTAGAGCAGGCTTTCCTTCTCTGTCCTGGGATACTGGAGCTGATGGTCCCCAGCTCAAGTGAACTGATCAGTGATGTCATGAGTGGCAGCAGCCTGGGCTGCAGTGATCACAGTCCTCAGGAATATGGTCAGGCAAAGAGTAAAGCCAGGATCCTGCATTTTAGAAGAGCAAACTTTCAGCTCTTCAAGGGGGTCAGTAGGACCCCCTGGGAAACTGCCTCAAGGACAAGGGAGCAGAACAGAGCTGTCAGATCTTTAAGGATATCTCCCAAGAGGGAACAGCTAGTGAAACCCAGGTGAAAGAAATTGGACAAGAAAGACAAGAGACTGAGTGGCTGCATTGTGACCTGCTAGCTGAACTAAAGGGCAAAAATGAAATGCACAAGTGGTGGGAGAAGGGACAGGTGTCACGGAAAGAGTATAGGAACACAGTTTGGCTGTGTATGGATGGGGTCAGGAAGGTCAAGGTGTAGTTGGAGCTGAACTAGGCAAGCGATGCCAAGAATAACAAGAAGGGCTTCTACAGGTATGTCAGCCAGAAAAGGAAGGTTAAGGAAGATGTACTCCACCTAGCAAGCAAGTCTGGCATGAGGAGAAGGCTGAGGCACTCAACAATTTTGCCTCAGTCTTCTCTTGCAACCTCTCTTCCCACACCTCTTGAGTGTTTGGTCCACAAGACAGGGCCTGGGGGAGCAAAGTGCCTCCCACTATAAGAGAAAATCAGGTTTGGGACCACTTGAAGTACCTGAACATACCCAAGTCTATGGAACATTATGAGATGTATCCCAGAGTCCCAGGAATTGGCTGATTTAATTACCAAGCCACCATCTATGATATTTGAAAAGTGTAGCAGTCAGGTGACTGGAAAAAGGGAAATGTTGTACCCATCTTAAAAAGGGTAGAAAGAAGGGCCCTGGGAACTATCAGCTTGTCAGTCCCATTATCTCTGTGCCCATGGAGATCATGGAACATATCTTCCTAGAACCTCTGCTAAGGCACATGGAGGACAGGGAGGTGCTCAAGAGAGCCAGCACGGCTTCACCAAGGGAAAATGCTGTCCGACCAACCTGGTAGAGAGACTCCATCAAGGGATCATATGTCATTCATCTGGACTTTTGTAAGGCCTTTGACACGGTCCCCCACAACATCCTTCTCTCTAAATTGGAGAGATATGGACTTGTTGGGTGGACAATTTAATGGATAAGGAATTCGCTGGACAGCCTTATTCAGAGGATAGTGGTCAATGGCTGGAGTGGAATGGAGATGAATGGAGATCAGTGACATGGATGGAGAATGAATGGGGATCAGTGACAAGTGGTGTCCTTCAGGGGTCAATTTTGGGACCAATGTCTTCATCCATGGCACAGTGGCATTGAGTGAGCCTTCAGCAAGTTTGCAGGTGACATCAAGCTGTGTGGTGTGACTGATGCACCTGAAGGACAGGATGTCATCCAGAGGGACTTGGACAAGAGATTGAGAAGTAGGCCTATGGGAACCCTGGGGTTTAACAAGCCAAGTGCAAAGTACCTGAGTCAGGACAACTCGCAGCCCAGAAAGCCAAATGTACACTGGGCTGCATCCAGTGGCCAGCAGGGCAAGGAAGATTTTGCCCCTCTGCTCTGCTCATGTGGGACTCCACCTGGAGTGCTGTGTCCAGCTCCAGGGTCCCCAGCACAGGAAAGACACAGGACACAAAGATGGTCAGAGGGCTGGAGAACTGCTCTTATGAAGACAGGCTGAGAGAGATGGGGTTGTTCAGGATGAGGAAGAGAAGGTTCTGGGAAGATGTTATAGCAGCCTTCCAGTACCTAGAGGGGGATATATAAGAGCTGGAGAGGGACTTCTTACAAGGGCATGTAGTGATAGGACAAGGCAAATGGCCTCAAACTGAAAGGGGGCAGATAAAGTTAGATATTAAAAAGAAATGATTTACTCTAAGGGTGGATGGTGAAGCAGTGCAACAGATTGCCCAGAGAAGTTGTTGATGGCCCATTCCTGAAACTGTTCAAGGCCAGGTTGAATGGGGTTTGGAACAACCTGGTCAATTTGAAAGTCCTTCTGGTCATGGCAGGGGGGGTTGGAATAAGATGATCTTTATGGTCCCTTCCAAATCAAAGCACTTCATAATTCTGTGGTTGTTGAGAGATGGAAATAATGTGAAATTAGCTGAGAAATGTCGTGCTGCCTTGGGAATTCAGAGAAAGGCAATATAAAAATGCATCCTTAAGAACAATAGGAAGTCATAGATCCTGCTTTGTCAGAGAACAGGGCAGATCAAATTTAAAGAGAGATAAATCCCCCATTTCCCTCCTTCCCGTACACTTGCACAAAACTCTCTATAAAAGCATACACTTCTGTTTGTTTTGTGTGGTTTCCTCAGGCAGTGAATTATCTAGGACTGAGTCTAAGATTGGCTGTTTAGTTTTAGACTTTACGATAAGCTTTTAATTATAGCACGGGAGTTTCATTACATGTTACTCTGAGCCAGCTGGAAGCAGTTACACTTTAGTCCTCCTCCCCCTCCCTCCTCACCACAGGATGTCATTTCCAAGGCCTTACCCTTCTTGTCTTGATGATTATGGGATGAAACTGCCACATATGGATCTGTATTTTCAGATGAACCAAGCGGATCCTTCCAATCCAGCATGCGTCCCCTAGCATCATAACCCTGTCGAGCGCGAGAGTCAGAAGTGGTGGTGCTTGGGACTAGGGAACTGGAGTGTCCTGTTCACATTATAAATACAGGTAGGGAAGACAAGTCTCATTAGTCACTTACCACGCCACCTCCCCGTGCTCAGGGGTGTACGCACTGCTTTGCTTCCGTGACGGGGGAGCCTCTTGTCTTAGGCTGAGCAAGGTTTCAAAGGCCCTTCAAAACATGACTCCAAAGGAAGAGGGGATTTGAACCTTCCAGATCAGAGTACTAAAAGGTGCTGCCACTGAGCTGGCAGTTCCGTGCTTCTCAACAGAGTTAAATGCATATGGAAGAGGGTAAGCACACTTCATCTGAGTGGAGCACCCTTTGGCTGGATTCAGCACACATGTCTGACTGAAACTGAAGTGCCAGTCCATGCTGTCTGATACTGGCTCCGCAAAAAGCAAATAAAAAATCAGTGTAAAACAGAACAATGTCCAAAATGGCTGAAACTGAATGGGAACGCCAGGAGAACTGCAAAATGGTGACATCATGAGGCACTCTACCTCATGCCCCCAGGGGAAGGAAGGACTGCCTAACAGCAGCGAGCTCACACTGCGGCATTCCCTTCCAGATGGGAAATGTCCTGGGCTGGCTGCTCGCACCCACTTGCACCATCACTCTTGGTCCTGTCTGAGCTAATGGCCCAACGTGGCTCTGCAATAAGCACAAGACTGAACACCATTTCTACTCAGAGTGACAATGCAGACAATGCCTTACCACGTGGATCTGCCCAAGAACCCATCACTCCAGCAGCATCTGAGACTGAGGTCTCACATGCCTTTTTCCCATTACAAATGCTCTAGACATTGTTACTGTTGACCTGATCTGCTTCTTGCATATCATATACACCCCAACAAACAGCACATTCACAGGACTTGCCCCACTGGAAATACAGCACAATTTGAAATGTGGTTTGGATGGCGTTTGTAGACTAATGCGCTCTTTGCACCTGGATCTGGAAAACACATCAGCACCTAAAATGCTTGAGATGCCTGGAGTCTACTGTCTCTGGAAGACAGCTCCCACACAGACTTTCCAGTGGCTCAGCTGCTTTGGGGAGAGGGCACCAAGTGCCATCCACACCACAACATTTTGACCTCAAAACCATTCTGAAATGTTCCTTTTGGCACACGTGAAAAAGTGAGTCAGTTTCATCAGGATTCAGAGTTCTGGGTCTCCTTAATTTGACGTGGAGTAACTATGTCCCCTTACCTACTTTTCTTAAGGAGCCCATTAAAAAAAGGATTTTTGACACATGCTCAAACACAAACTAACAGAATTTAATTATTCACAGACATAATGGCATATAACATTTTTCGTCAGATAACACTTGATAGATTGACAGCAGCCGTCCTTTCTCCTGTCTCCTTTTGAACAGCCCAGCAAATTAATTTTCCTTCCTTAGATGAATCTCACTTGGAGAAGAGTCCAATCACCAGGCTACAGGCTCACCAGGCTCTAGCAGGGACTCTCTCCCTGCTCCTTTTCCTGATCTTGCTTCACTGCTCAGAAAAATAATCTGAGATTCACTGGGCCAGGTTCAACACAAGGAGCTGAAATTTAAGCCTCACAGAGAAGGCACAGAGCTGGGCAGGTAGAGCCTGTGCTTCTGTAGTTATTTGAAACAGCTTCTGGATAACCACAAAGCTTTTGAAAGCTGTGTCTCAAAAATGCTGTTTTAAATGGCTTCTAATGCCATACAGCCCCAGCTCTCAGAAGTCTAGAGAGAGATGATGAACCTAGATCCTCAATTCTATTCCAACAATCAAAAATCTAAATGTTGGCCACCAATGTCCCCAGGCTTTTAGATGCACCCACATGCTTTTTTTTAATCCAGCCCTTTCACCAGCTTAATGGTGTTGAACTACTGATGAAGTCAGTAGAATGCTGCAACTTCTATTAAGATGCTATGATTTAAAGATTCCTGTTGAATATTAATGACTTTAGAGTAAAAAAAAAGTCTGTGCTCCTCTATAAGTTTTCAAGGAGCCCTTTTGATTTACTGATTCAAATTATATACGGGAGCTCTTTGGACTATGTTTTGTATAGGACATAGTCACAATGAACTCCTTTAACTTGCATGCTTAGAAAGGAAAATTGGTTAAATTTACAGTGTTCTCACCATGAAGCCAACCTTAACTACAGCTAATTGTGAACACAATTTAGCTCTGGATGTCAGTCTGAAGGTTTTATACTGACAAGGGCGGTGGATTATTTTTACCCTCTCATGGTAGAGAGTGTGTTTTCTCCCAGCCATTTTTCTTTAAAACAGCAAATTAAATGCTGTGTTTTGTTAAGACAGAGTTTTGAATGTCACCCAAACAGAAAAGAGAAGCCAAATGTTATCCTCTTTTAGAAGGTCTCCATAAGCCCCATCATGGCTGGGAACGTTGGTAACACACAGATAGAGGACTCCATTTGAACTCCAATCCAAGTGTGCTGCCTGCTCCACAGCAGTCCTGCAGCAGGGCTGTTTGTGTCCAAAGGGACAGGTAGAGGTCCAGCAACTGAAAACATGTGCCCTCTTGATGCAAGGATATGCTGGATGCTGAAAGCATTCACTCCAACACTATTTTACGCTTGTCAACTCCTGTGCTCATCCTCAAGGAACAAGACAGATAACAGGGCAGAGAACAGGCTAGAAAATAGAAATTATGGAATTTTCATGTTCCCTTTTCCCTAAGGATTAAACCACGGTGCAAACATTCATAGGGTTCCAGGCTTCAAGATTATGCCCCCTTCAGCAACAACAATAATGTGTACAGTATTTGGTCAGTGTACACATAGTGCTGCACTCAATATAAGAAAGCAATTAGTCATTGCTTGATAAGGAGGTAAAAGAGAAGAAAATCTTGCCAAGTGGCAATCATATTTTATGCCTGTGTTTATATGCATTTATATGCCTGTATCTCTTTCCAGACGCTTGCACTTCTGAATGCGCTTAAAGGAGAAATTCTAAGGAAAAGCTATAAGTATGGTTAAAGAAAAACATTTCATAATACAGAAATCTAGGGGAAGTATATGCCTAAGGGACACATTTTTCAAGGGGAAAAAAAAGTTTCTTGAACCATATGTTGCCAATACACAGAGAACTTCCTGGTAATGCAAAGCTAAGGCTTTGTGAAGCTATTAATGTGTACCAGATGGTCACTGGGTAGAGAGGGGTTCCACACAAATGCAAGGAATCAGTATATTCTCTCTGTTACTAATGTATTACTCTAGTACACCCTGAAAAGCAGGCTTACACAGCTAATTGAGACAAGCTTTCTTCCATTTGATTTTGAGGAAGCAGAGCAGGAGCAGATTAAACCTTAACAGCCCGTCCCAGCTGTGTTAGAGCAGTATTTGCAAACACTTAGTACTAGGTGGTGATACTGCTCCTGTAAGCAGTGTCACAGTGTCCTGTAGGTGCCTGAATAGCCAGTCCCTCTGGGTGAGTTTCACCTCTGAGCAGAGTGGCACCACAAATGTATGAGCTACTTAAGTTTCTCTCATAAACAGAGAAAAGACTGAAGTGGCAGGCAACCGAATCCCTGCCTGCTCACACACAGCCATTATCAAGCCTTTACAATGCACTGTACAGTTTGTAACACACAGTGGGCCTTTTTTTCCCATAACACCATTTTTTACCACTCTGACTTGCAAATAAAATTTGTTGAAATTTACGAGGCTTTAGCACATCTGAGATGTGGCCAGTACCTCTGTGTTAATAATGGTTAATACAAAAACATCTGAAAAACCAATTCTGCCTTTGTTTTAAAACAAAGCATCTGAATAACTGTACACATAGTGCTTTTCAAATGTCTTTGTTTAAAGAAAATATGTAAAAATCAAATAAGACACACTTTTAAAAAATCTGGTTTAGGTGCTTCCATTATTTGCAAAAACTTTTTATTTGGAGTGCTGTAATCAAGCAACAGAGGCAGAGTAAAAGCACTTAGTGCCTATGAGCACAGATAATTATTCAGAAAGGCTGCACTTCTGAAACTATAGCTTGTTCTGAAGTGCACTTGTAAAATGTAAAGAGGTTTTTTTTTCAGGTTTAAAACAAAGACAGAGATTCAATACTATCAGTATTTGATAGTCGGTCTAATATGCACGAGTCATTAGAATCTCAGAGGTTAAGATATCTGCACGCTATCCTATTAACAGCTATAGCAATCTAATTAGACAATCAGAGGGAAAGTTAAATCAATACTATAGAGGAAGAAAGGACTATGGCTAGGGGGTAATATAAGGGCCCAATTCACTAAGAATTGATGTTTCCAAAGGTAATTGAAGCTGCCTAGACTTTTGCAGAGTGATCCAGCCTAATATCCTTGTTTAAATATGTGGCTCCTGCATAATTTCTCTCTCTCTGCATCCAGACCTTCAGTCTGCTATCCTCTCCTTGACTGTCAATTGAGTCACCTGCACGGACTTTGCACTTTACTTGTTTGCAACTGATCAAGTGAGACCGCCTTAGGAAGAGAGCCCATGTGCCAAAATCAGGAGGAGGCTGGTGCCAGGAATGCAAAGATTGAGGGCTTAGCTCTCCTTTCATTCACTCTGCTACAGATTGGCAGTAAGTCTGTTGAAGGAGGATGATTTATAGTGGCATAAGTGAAGAGAATCAGGCCTTATTACTTCTTTTGGAGCTTCAGATGACTTTGGGTATATTTAGCCCACTGAACATTCACTTGGTTGGTATTCTGAGGCTTAATCCATTATGACACACCATTTACCTTTGCATTAAACTGTACTCAGTAACATCAAAATAGATAATTCATGAATTTCTTTGTTTTTTTCAAGATACAAAATTACTCAGACCAATCACTACAGTTGGCAAGCATAAACATGTTTACCAAGACTGGTTTACTACCTCATCCTAGAAGTTTTGCACCCCTGATGTGGAAGATCAATAGAGGTGACTAGCAGTAGGTGAAAAGAAAGCCCAATAACAAAAATATCAGAATAGGTATTTTAACTAAACCAATAAAAGGAGGAGAGGACTTGCACAGAGACCACGTTACCAGGATGTACCTGAGAGGGGTAAATGAAATAAACTGTAGAAGACAGGACATGAACAGGAGCCCATGTTAATGCTGGGTCAGTGTTTCTCCATGCACCTGTCTGTAAGGTCCTGCTTTAAAAGCTGGGCTCATTTATGGAGTCTGTTTTGGGGCTTGATGTGCCTGGACAGTAAAATGTACTCTCTTTCGTCAACTGTACTCTCATGGACTTCAGCTTTTTTACATTCTGCTGCTCACTTGAAACATTTTTCTGCTTTCGTGGTCAGATTAAAATGTCAGTTTTTATTAAAGTACCTACTAATACTCTAGCTGGCAGGATCCAGAACCACAGTTCCACAGCTGTAACTCTGCAGACTGTGGAATTCACGTACAAGTAGGAAATCTAGAACATTTCTGGCACATCAGCACTATACTCAAAGCCACTCTCTTTATCTTTACATGCAGCAGTATGGATTTCATTATTACTTTTCTTTAATTACTGCTCTGTGCATTAGAAATACAGCAATTTCACAATGAAAGAAAGTATAAACTGTATATGCAGATGAAACTGTGAGTTTTCCATATATGAAAGTCTCAACTTGCCTTTGATTTTGTACATTCCCTTCACTGGTTTTCATTATCCTACTTTCAAATAAGTTTCACCTGCACATTTTTCATTTCCTGGTAATAAACAGTAGGGGGAATTTGATTTTATTTTTGCAAATGTTGAACAGCATTACTGTGCCTCCAGTTATTTATATTCTGCTGTACTGGGCTGTCATTGGTTCAGTTTTATACCTAGATACTCTGCAGGCACGAGATGAAAGGATCAATTAAAAGTTCATCACAACTCCACATTAACCTACCCTTGCTGTGTTCAGCCAGAAGTATGGCGAATTTGATCTAACCCTAATGAATTGCTAGTCTTGTACAGCCTGAAAGCAACTTCACAAGGAAGCCCCCACTCCACGTGGAATTTTGCCATTGACTTCACTGGCAGCAATACCACACATCCTCTTAGCTTGTGATTACTTGTCTTTGTTCAGGATGTCTATAAAAAAAGCTACTGCAATATATGTCTAGGTTTGAATTTAAAGCGATTATTTATTCTGCAGTGATTCCTCATGAAGACATTTATTCTTCACTCCAAGAAACAGCATTATCTACCTCCAAATATGCAGAACAAAGTGATAGAAAGCACTATGAGCACAGATTAACAGCTGCCTCATGGGAACCTGCTACTCCAGGCTTGCAGAAATGATCCTCTTCAGTTCAGGTCATTTAATTTGCTATGTAAATTTGAACAGACAACATAAATGAGTCACCCTAGAAGTGACAGGAGCCTTCAGGAATTGAGGCATAATCCAGTCTCAAACCACGTGGGCAAAAGGCTAATTTTCCTTATGAGAAATCTTTCTGTAACCCAGGGGTAGTTCTGCTTTCCCTGTGGTATCTCTGACTGGCTGCTGTAGCAGTAGTGACACCAGCCTGGACAGCTCATGGGAGGGGTGTGAGCTGCAATCTTGTTTGTCCTGGTGAACAGATAAGATGCATCACTGCACCCAAATGTTTCTTTGAGTGTTCAGATGAAGCATGCTCTTAATCATGTCTGCTGGCATGCCATTAAAATAGGTCATATCTGACTTTAATTCAATGGAAACAGTCTCGAGGAAAGACAAGAAGAGAGGGATTGAAAACCAAGAGGTATGACTTAGTCCTAGTTGTGATTAGTGAATCGGGCCCTCAAAACCAAGACAAAACAAGTAAAATAGGGTAGCAACTATTTGAGTACAGGAACTACTAGCTAACACAAGTATTTGGGGAGAATTTTTAAAAACGCTCATAAACTGACCATACACTGTGTAGTAAGACATTTTTTGATCAGGTGGAGCAGTTGAAATGTCTATGAACAAAATAAATTGGGAAGAAACATTAAATATAACAGAAGTATGAAAATATCTAAAAGTTTAGTAAAAAGTGATTCCTCCAAAACAGATTTGCTGTCAATAAATATTGAAACTAAGAACTTCCTTACCATTCAGGGCTACGAAGGAATCTGAAAGACAAATAACAGGGGAAAAATCATTATTTCTATCTTGTTTTTCCTTTTAAGTAGTTTGCTGCTAATAACCGTTAATGTTTCAGCTGATATTTATAAGCATGTGATTTGTACACTAAGGACCCAGGCAAAACTAATATTCAGACATACCCAAAAACAATGTCTGGCTTTGAAAGTGCTCATGGCCAGCTCTGTGCAGGAGGTACCGAAGCAGGAGGGCCAGTGCTCCCCCTGCTTTCTTTATAAATCCCAGTCTAAGGCAAGGCATTGCAGGGGATGCAGCCAGCAATGTGAGCCAATGAGGACAAAACTCAGGTGACCCAAGATCACATGAAGTAATAAAATCAGCTGCGTTAGCAGGGAGTGAAATCTACCCCTGTGCAGTGTCAAGGTTCAATGCACCATTCAGGGCTAAAGAGGGATTTAAGCAGGGTATGGGCTTTGTTGCTCTCTGCACAGAAGCAGATCTCTCTCCATGAGCACAATGTGCTGTTCCTGAATAATTTCCTACCCTCCTTTTATATGTAACTGATATCAGGTACACTCCACTCCTGCCTAACCTATTTGCCCAAGGAGAGCAGAACTGGCTGAAAAGGGCAAAGATACACCAGCTGGGAGCTGGCCTGATTTTGGTGCTAACCCATTTTACAGGGGAACAGAGGGGAGGCCTACGGGTACACATCCTTCAAAAATCTCTGTGACGGTCTGTATTACCCTATCTTAGGACAGAGGCTGAAATCCTTGTACTCCTTTGAGCACAGTGATCAGAGTAATTAATGGCTCTTAAATAAGGATGCACAAGACATGAGAAGGCTCTGCTTTCTCCAGAGCATCTGGCCCACACTGTGTCCCATGGCACAGTCTTGCCCTCTGTTATTTTTCTCTATATTGCAGAAGTAATGACTCTCTCACTGTACATTGATTCCTCAGCTTCATCAGTTTTATTGCATCAGTGCAAATTACACTGAAAAGAATGCGAGTCTTGATTTCATGAGGTTTATAAATAATATTTAGAGCTCAGAATCAAACCAACCTTGGTGAGAACATTTGGGACAAGAGCTATCCTGAACACAGATGTTGGTAATCCTGAAGGCTCAGAAATCAGCATGCAAGGTTTCTTTGCATGCAGTGCAAGTGCTGCACTTTTAAGCATTTCAGTACAAAACTGTAAATGTTTAAAGACTGTGTTTAAGCTTCCAGCTCATGCTGTCAGTACTTAAGGTTTACCATTAAAATTTCTTAGGCAGTGCCAATAGTACCTGACCCTTAATACCATGATGTTGCCCAGACTGTATGTAAAATTCCCTAAGATTCACAAACTAAGCAGTTGTCATTTCTTGGTCCGGATCCAAAACTGAAGATATATTTCTCTGTCTCACTGTGCTGCATGGGAATGTAGTCCAAGTCACAGACTACACCAAGAAACCAAGCCACTTCTGTACATTTACATAAACAACCCAACCACCAGGGCTAATAAAGACAATGACCCCAATTCATTATGCCATTGCTGTAATCAATATCCTCTAGAGCTGAGCTTTTCTCATTATGCAACCACTCTGAAGTCCAGTGTTTGTATAAATCACATGAACTGGGCTATTTTCCTCAAACACATTTAAAAAACTGTTGTTCTTCTGAACCTGCATCATTAGCTACATTGCTGTCTCTGTTGCGGCTTATGTTGCTACAAAAGAATGCCTGACAGGTAATGGTGATTTGAGGCATTCAGAAGGATACTGTGACAAATGGTAAATAGAGGTAAAAGCTTTGCTTACTTTGGCAGTCACCCAGGCCATCTGTATTGCCACGTTCTATGTCCTGTTCAAATGCCAGTCTAAATAATAGAAAGAAACAAAACAGTATGAATAACAACAGTCATAGGCATAACCAGAAAGAAATTACCACATATTCAACTGAAAGAAATCCCTGCTGTGAAAGTGGCTATTTCTTTGGGAATTCCACACAAAGGCTGAAAAACCGCAACATACACATTTGAGCTACTCATCATTGCTTAATGATTTCTTGGCTTCTGATGATACTTTTGCTTTATATTATTACTTTTTAAAAATCCACGGCATGCCTCGTTACCAAGGGAAGAAAATACTTGAATTTTTTAAGCTGTTAAATACATGATGTTATCAGAAGCAGCTGTAACCCTACCTTAACCTGTGCACAGAGTAGATGGGGTGCACTGGCACTTTGGTGTGAGAAGGAAGCCAGCCCCCTGGGCAGGTACTGTGCTTGAGGAAGGAGCCTGCATTTCTGCAGTCACTTAGGTACAGCCCCGGATGAGGCTGCAAGGCATAAGGTCCATCCCACAAAAGGTATTCCCTTTAACTCAGGGGGCTCCACTGACAAACACACACATGCTTTTCTAGCTGACGTGCTCAGCTAATGCTCCCAACCTCTCTCTGTGATTTTGGATAACTATTGAAGCTGCTCTTCCAACTTCCTGTGTGGTCAAAGGTGAATGACAAGAAACTTGGAAAACTTCCAAATACAAGCCCTTGCCTATATTAGGATCCTGCTCTTGAGGCATAATTACCCTTGCAGACAACTCTGTGTTCTTAAAACACCTGCTCCACTGTCATCTACTCCAGGAGGATGACTAACACCTCTGCCTCCTGTTGGCTAGCTTAGAACTTCACCAGATACCTTCACAGCTGATCTGGAACCCCTTCCTAAGCACTGGACAGAACATGAGCTCACTTGCCTTGCTCACTTTTGGACTTCATGGCTGCAAGATGCACAGCCTCTATCTCGGTGGATCTATTGATGAAAATGGGAACTGCTTTTAAAAGTACAGAAGGTACAGAAGTCCCCTACAACTTGCCATGGAAGTTGAAGAAGCCTCAAGCATCACTCTTTTGGAGTGATGAAAAGCCTGATATGGACACAGGTGCATTTTAACATTATCCTACCAAATGTCAAATCAGAAGCAGCCCAGACTTTTGTGGTCAAGCATACACAGACACATACAGCTACAGCATCCCCAGCAGATGCGGGAAATCAGCAAATTAGGAACAAGACAGAAGCACAGGGATTGTAATTTGTCCATTATATACTGAGGACCTGTAGAGAAGCAGGGTTAAGTGGTGTCAGATGTAGGGCTGTCAAGGCTCTGTGATGTCTGTGCTACACTTCCACTACTGCCATGAGGGAGTATAGCTGTATAGCTCAGTGTGGGCAGTCATGTGGTCTGTCAGAAGTAGGCAAAGAAATGCAAGCTCTGAAGTGGGTTTGTTCCCTGTAACCTTCACAGACTTTCATTATCATAAAATAATTAAATTCCACTGTTAAGCAAGGGGAGATCCAGCACTTCTCTAAATCTGTTTTAAGCCCTTACTGTGCTCCGTTATTCCTCTTAGTAATGCACAGTAAATTAGAAGGACTGGTTTTGTTTTCAGTGGACAAATTACTTCAGTAATTTAATTTGGATTCTATTGCCTCTTTAATCAGCTGTGATGGCTCCAGTGTAGGCTAGTCCAGACACATCCATCCAATTCACTCCTTTCAATAATACACGGACCTTAATACAGCTCTTTCATTTTCTTCTTCCTCCTCTTTCAGCAGTTACCAACCAGCTGACCGTTCACATCAAAAAAATTTGTGAGACATTTTGGAGGTGAATGCAAATAAGACGGGAACAAACACTTCCCACATTTTTCCCTCTGAAAAAGCCTCATGTTTCAAATACTTTGCCCAAGACTGCCTGGCACCAGGGCCATAGCTCCGTGGCCCCTCCAGCTGGAGCCCTTACTCACTTGGAGCCGAGGAGCAGCTGCGTGCACACCCCGCTCTCCTTCACCCAGCCGCAGTACGGGTCTCGGGACGCTATGCAGGCCCTTGGGAGAGAAGAGCACAAGGTGGCATTCAGGAGTGCTCCAGCTTCCCCACGGCACAGGCCTCTGACAGCCACCCCAAAACACGTACTTTTTGCACTTGCCGTGGCGCTCGCAGCGCCCCAGCGGAACCTTGATGACGCAGGTGGAGAAGGCGACGTACAGGGCGCTGCTGGGCTTGTCGAGCTGCAAGCCCATGATCCGCTTGTCCTCCATGCCGTCGTAGCTGCACCTGATTTGGACAAAAGGGGGGTGTGGTTACAAGCGGGCTCTGCTGGGAAGCCACGGGAAACCTTAATTGTCCCCCAGGCTGAAAAAATAAAATCACAAAAAATCTCCGCCAAAAAATCCATAAGAAGGGTAGAATTGAACAAGTCAAGGGAAAAGAACACACAATAGCCCCTAAAAATACTGACAGACATATAAGCAGCAAGTATTAAAAATGCATGGTATAGTTAAGAATTTGGGAGCGACAGCACACCAGACAAGCTTCCGACGGCCCTTCGTTTTTGTGTTTATTCTTCTCCAGCACTCAAAGTAGCTGAAATTTCTGCATGATTATGGCTCACTTCAAAGCCCCCTTAGGCATATTTGAGGAAGACTGAAATGTGGAAAATTTCCTTTGGAGAGCAGCTTGCTGCTTGTTGAGTTATTTGGAGAGGAATCAGGGTTTTTTATAGGATAAGAAAATTAATCTTCCTTTCCAGAACTTCACTTTTAATTATCCATCAGCTGCTGCATAGGATGGGCTATTTTCTACACATACTGAATAAAAAAATCTTATTGCAATGTAGAGACTGATAAGCAGACATCCCTTCCCTAAACAATTTAAATTTACTCAAAAAACTTGGCTTCTCTAACCACTTCCGTTTCCACGGGACAAATTATTCTCTGGGAAATCAGAAGTTCAAAGTCACCCATATATGAGTACAAAGAATCAGATACACACTTTTCAGGATTGTAAACACTGATCTCCTCCAGGAAAAGGCTGTCATTTAGGAAACCAGTGTTTCCTGTCCGTGCCAAGAACTTCAGGATGATTCCCTTCTCTGACCCCAAGAAAACCACGGTGTAGTTCTGATATGGTCCAGCAGCAGAGTCAACAGCAATTTTGGTCAGGCGATATCTAAAATAATACAGCATTTTCACAGATAAATCACAGAGATAATCACAGAATTGTCATCTATTTAATTACTTTCTTCACATCAGATAAGCGTATGGTAGACTTCTACCAGCCATAAAGCACATTTAAGCACTTTTCCTGCCTGACTATAAATCAACACAGACCATACCCATTTGGGTCCCCAGATGTTGGGGGATTTTCATGTGTTTACATGCCCACACATCCAATAGCCAGCAGAAGTGTCCAGAAGTTCAGAAGTGTCTAGGAGTTCAGAAAGCTGAAGGGGTGCTAGGAGTCTGAGGGCATTTAGGAATTATCCTTCCAAAAGCCCGGTAATTTCTTCAGACTGGCACAGAGAATCAGCACAGTGAACTGTTTTTAAAATTTCAAGCTCTGTCACATTAAAAGCAGCTGAACCAGGTTCAGCTTGTTTTGTTAGGAAAAGCTGTGTCAGTGCAAGAGTGAGACACTAAACACCATTTTACCTCACTAAAAATAATCACACAACTGCCACCAAGCAAGTTCAGCACTGAGGTGAAATCAAATCTTGGGATGAAACAATTTATTGAAAACAAGAATACTGCGGGTTTGGTACCAGTTAGATGGTACTGCCTATCAAAGGGAAGCACTCTGTGGAGCTTGCTACTCTCATCTTTGACTGGAGGTACAGAACCTGACAGAAAAACCTGACAGAAGATACATTACTGAAACAAAGTTAGACCCTTCCAGAGCTAAGTGCCCAACACAATACTCTACCTTTGTTCAGAGGAAGAGAGGAAAACATGGCAAAAGTTAGTCACATTATTCTGTTCACTGCTGGAGGGTAGATAAGTAGTATAATGGCCACAGCAGAGAGTGGGAATGTATTTTGATAGGAAGGGGATGGTGTGTTTAACACTTGCTGATTTATGAGTCTTTGTTCAAATCTGTTATTATTTTTTTCTTGTTGCTATAGAAAGGATGCAGATTATGAGATTACTTCTGCAAACATTAAAGCTTACCAGTACCTAACCTGACAGACATCTGCATATCCTGTGAACACATCCTGGCAGACATGTTTGTATCCTGTGTACATATTTCTGAGTTGTCTGCTGATCCTTGCCTGAAGTTTTTACAGAGCCACCTCAAACACTGACCCACAAGCCAAAAAGTGAGTAAACCCTTCCCTGCACAGCATTTCCTACAACATCCGGTTTCAGCACAGCATGGCTGGAAAAGACTGAGGCCTTTCCTATCTTGAAAGCTGCTCAGGGAGTTTCGCAGCATCTGCTCAGCTCTGCCACCATTCCTAGCTGGATTTGTGCCCAGGACACCGAGGACAGGTTCAGAGTTGGAGGGTGTTTGAAGCAGGGCTGTTATCCCAGCCTGGCAGCTGGAATGCCGACAGGAGTTCAGGGGGTGCACGTACCTGACCATTGTTCTCAGGAACCAGGGGCGGTTGACAATGGAAGGTACAGCCTCGTCCATCAGGGGATGTGTTTTGATGAAGTTCAGAGTATCATCTGGGAACTCATTAGATGTTACGTATTTTTCTAATGATGTAGAGCCAGCACAGCAGCCAGGCCTATATAAAACAAGAGAGTAGAGCCAGGAAACTTATTTGACATCGAGGGCAAGCTCTCTTTTGTGATGAAGCTCTCACTGAAATATGATGTGCTTTACAGGAGTTTAACTTGGCAGAGGAGCGAGAAGTGTGGTGGACTTGTTCAGCCCCTCAAGGGAAGCCTAAAACCCTGCTCTGTCCTCCATTCAAAAAGACTTCATGTGTCACTTATGAGCACAAAGTCATTTTTTCATCAGGTGCGCTACACACAGGGTTTGTAATTTATCCATTCATATGGAATGTAACCTCAGCATATGTGCATTTGGCTTCCCAATGGCACAGGTGTTTTCTGATCTGTAACTTGACTAGTTTGACTGCTTTCTCCTGGAATAAAAGCAGTCCCTATAATACAGTTGGAAGTTTATTTTTTTAACAGGTATGAAAGAATGCTACTTTTAGTCACATCTGATAGAAAACATCTGACTTGAAAACTGTTGAAGAAGACAAATAGAATAGCATCCATGTAAACATTGGTTTTACCCTTTGTTGAATTTGGATGAGGTGATTTAAGAATGGTAGCTCATTGAGAACTTTCACTGAAAGGTTATCTGTCATTCTTTAACAACTTAAATGCAAATCTGCTCACACTATTTCTAAAATCTACCTGCTCCTAAGAGGTAGTGCAATCTTCTTGCCTGAACAGGCCATCTCTCAAAGAAGCAGCAAAATGTTTTGCTTGTTAATATTGTATAAGTAATTTTTGTCAATAAAAGGCCCATTCAATCCCATTTTCTAGAGCACTATGACTCTTCAAACCTTTGAGCCAGTGTGAGATGGGAAGGTTAAAGATGGACCATTCACTCATAAACACATGGCATCATCCAATTTTCATCTACTCTGTTGTGGGTAAAGGCATTGACATCAAGAGTAATGTTAACTTGAACAAAATACAGGACTGGTCCTATCATCTGTGTTGCTCAGATTTAGATAAATATTCAAATATTAGGTAAATAAATCTTGTCTGGGAAGGTAGCATAAGACCTGAAGGAACTAGATGTGTCAACATGTCTGGTCCCACAAGAGCTGAGCAAGGAGCATTACATGCAGACAATGTGTGCTCTTGCCTCTTCACATCCAAAATGCTTTAGTTGTCTTGTAATTGCATGTAGAACTAGCAACAGATGGAGAGGAGGAAAAATCAAGAGCATGACTGGTTTCCTAGGTCCTCACAAGGGCATTGACCCATGAGGCAACATTCCCAGAGAACTCGAGGGAGCAGCCTGGCACCTTCTGGCACTGTGGTGTCCATGGTTTCTGTGTATCTAATCTGGAGGCCTATTTACTCCTAAATCCTAATAGCATGATTGAATTAATCCTGTTTTAATCTCAAAACTGGTTTAGTCGAGTCACCATAAATCCGAGCAAACCTGCTGTCTGGCCAAACAGGGAAGCAATGCCTCTGAAGGGCTCTGGTAGTTTCCTGAGTAATGTTAAGATCAACAGGAGCAGTAATGTTTCTGCATCATACTGAGACACCCAGACAAAAATGACCTTATTTCAAAGGTGCCTGTCATGTACTTCAATACAAGCTAGAATAATGATTATTTCTATTAACCAGATTGATTGCTAAATGTGATGTGAAGCACTGTTCACAATTCACTTCACATCATCTCTTTCAGGCTTAGAAAGAGCAATATTATCCCATCTTCACCGTAACAGTTAGCCTGCCATTGGCTCATCCCAAACTCGTTATGCAACTTTCTCTTCTTTCCCACTGAAAGTGCTTTCTCCTCCTTCTTTTCCCCTTCCCTGCCAGTATATCTCAGTAAGTTCCAAACACATAACCTTGGAGTCATCATGCAGCCTTGCGCTCCCAAGGCAGACCATTGTGTCAACAACTTGTTTGAAACGCTGCAAAACCAAGAAGAAAATCCTGCAACACTGCTAGAAATTGCATTACTAAGGCTCAGACTGAAAACAGAATTTACCAGATTTTCCAGTCATCTCCAAGCTCTTCTCTTGAGTGACAACTTAAAGGCAGCACAGTAATACTACACTTGGCAAATCCAAAACATGATGGGCCAAATTTGGATTAGGCAGAAGCTCAGTGTCCACCGTGAAGCTTCATAAACTCATAGAATATCATGAGCTGGAACTGACTCACAAAGATCACTGAAGTCCAACTCCTGGCCCCACACATGACACCCCAAGAATCACACCATGAGCCATGAGAGTGTTGCCCAAAAGCTTCTTGAGCTCTGTCAGACTGGTGCTGTGACCACCTCCCTGGGGAGCCTGTTCCAGTCCCAAACACTTCCCTGGGTGAAGAACCTTTTCCTGATGTCCAACCTAAACCTCCCCTGATACAACTTCAGGCCATTCCCTTGGGCCCTGTCACTGGTCACCACAGAGAAGAGATCACTGTCTGCCCTTCCTCTTCCCCTCATGAGGAAGTTGTAGACTGTGATGAGGTCTCCCCTCAGTCTTCTCTTGTCCAGGCAAGCCAAGTGGCCTCAGCCGCTCCTCACATGGTTTTTCCTTTAAGCCTTTCACAATCTTTGTAGCCCTCCTTTGGATACTCCCAACAGCTTCATATTCTTCTTATACTGAGGTGTTCAACACTGCACCGAGTACTTCAGATGCTTTTTTCTTTTGAAATTATTTAAGATATCACAAACAATGTAAAACATGCAATAAAGTGGTAAAGCTTAAGTGAGATAAATGAATTTGATTTATCTATATACACCTCAATGTCAAAAAGCAAAATCCCATTGGTGTAAATGAGTTGACAAGTGTCTGTCAACAGCAACTTGTATGAAATGGTACTTGTGAGAAATATGAAGAGTGTAGTAGAGGAGATGCACGCAAAGATGTGGAAGTGGGCAAAACAACTCATAGGAAGAATGAGGTAAACTGAATCTCCAGTTTGGTGGAATGCTCTTTTTTGCTCTCCATAAATCATCTACTGTGGCACTTAGACTGCCTGTTAATCATAGAACAGCAAACTGCAGAACTGGTGCAGGCTTTGTAATGAGATATATCTGTTACTGAACCAACCAACAACTGTGTAACTCACACCACTCTTAAATGATTATTCTGACCAAGCTGATCTGATGCTGGCCTGATATACGTTACACAAATCTCATTTAAGTGGAAAAATCGCTATTGCATAGTTTAAATCCAAATTCAACTCAACTTTTCCTTTACTGTTGCAACACGTATAATTGTATCTGCACCTTGCAAGGCTGTTCAAATTATTAAAAAGCCTCTGTAGCCTGCATGAAGGAACAGAACAATATCACTATACACAAAACATACCTGGGCTTGGGCACTCGTTCATCAGGAACTGGTGTCCATGTGGAGTCTGGAGACTTTTGTTCTTTGAATCTCCCAGTAAATACATTGGCAATGTCAAGCATGTCATAGGCACAGACTGCAGAGCCAGGGATGCTGCAAAGTGACATTTCCCAGAAATTGTTACTCATTCTGCATTTATGCATAAAACCTTGAGCAAAAAATATGCTCTGTAGAAGCCCTCCATTACTCCACACTGAACTCTGAATCCGGTATTGACAGGAAAAGCCAGCCCCATGGAAAAGCCTGAATACCAATCAGCAGGCAGCTCTTGCCAAGAGAACTTTATTCAAAGCTTCTACAGATAGAAGTAATTGCAATAATCTTGAAGAGTGGAAAGAATCAGTGAAACTTTGGCTCTCGCTGGCAGTGCATGAGGAGTAATCGCCAGTCTTATTCAGAACCCATTACTTGGAAATTTAAGGTCTTCTAAGTCATAACACCTCTCAGTACCAACTCTTGTAGTCCCCGTCATGCCTCAAAAAACACATTGCAGACAATTCAGAAGTTGGTTGTAGTCAAACTGGAAGTGTGCTGCAATGTGCCATTTACCTGGCTTTTACATGTAATTTGTAAAAGCCTGGTACCCACAAAGTGTTCCCAATGAAAAGGTGTTAACTGTGCTCAGGGCTTTGCTCTACTCAATGAAATGTAAAGAGCTTATAGAAGCAAATTTGATATTATTTTAAGATCATAGCATTTCAAATTTCTTTTTGGATACTTGCATGCAATTGCACATCAGCATTGTCCAAAAATAGTTAATTTCTTACCTACATACTTTCTGAAAGGCTTAGAGGTTTACCATGATCAGACACTTGGAAGCATAAAATATTAATTTATCCCCTTTTCTTTTTTATTTTGCACATGAACTACTGTGTTTGTGTCTGACTCCCACTACTTGATTTTATTGGGTAAATAGCACAAACCCAGCTGGCTGAGGCTTTCAATCCTGCTCTTAGCTAGTAGGTTATTATTCATCAAAGAAAAAAAGTAGGAACTATAATACTGTTACAGAGGATTAAGCTAAACTCCTAAAGGTATATAAATTGATAGAAAAACAACCGTTTGAATAGTAAACAATTTCAAAATGCTTTTTACTGAAGAAAAACAACAAGCTGAGAGACAGTTCAGTAGTCTTACTTTGATCTCCACAGATTTGTCTTTATATGGAAGGAAACTTCAAAGCTTTATATTAATGTGATACTACACAGCAGGAGTTTTAAAGGGAGGCAGCCATATATATGTTAATGTGAGAAATGGTCAAGGACTTATTTGGCCACATCCTAAATCTCATCCTAAAAGACAGCTCAAGACCCACTCCAGCTAGAATATTTTGCACATTGCTGAATTAATTAAGTCCTAAAGACAAAAAGCCAACTATAAAATCTTGAGGTGTGTTACACACAACTACAAGTGCTGAGGCCCATGCTCAACACACGACTGCACATGGATGGAGGCATTCCTGTGCTGAAAGGACTGCAGCATCTTTTACTCTGGAGTGTGGCAGACTGTAGCTCTGTAGCATGATGCAGTGGTAAGGATGGACTACTGTGGGTCACAGCCAAGAAGGTCCAAGCCACCTCTGAACTACTGGGCTGACGCTAGCTTCTATTTGAGTGACCTCTGATTAGAATGAGGAATCTCTTCCACTTCAGTCTAGAAGGAAACTTTGTTCTAGAGACCAAAGGTATTTGTTTCAACTATTCTTTAGTGGGGGAGGAATGAGAGATGTGTTTGTGTCAGAAGCAGGTTTCATAGAACTACACAATCACAGAGTATCTTGAATTGGAAGTGACTCACAAGGATCATTGAAGTCCAACTCCACCTGCACAGGACATCCCAAGATGTGCCTGAGAGCATTGTCCAGATGGTTTTTGATGTCTGTCAGGCTTGGTAGCCTGTGATCCCTTCCCTGGGGAGCCTGCTCCAGTGCCCAACCACTCTCTGGGTGAGGAACCTATTTTTTCTAATATGCAACCTAAACCTTTATGACTCAGCTTCCTTGAGTCCTCTTACAGGTCACCAGAGAGCAGAGATTGGTACTTGCCCCTCCTCTTCACCTCATGAGGAAGCTCTGAACTGCTGTTAAGGTCTTCCTTCAGTCTGCTCTTCTCCAGAGCCAAGTGGCCTCGTTCACTCCTCCCGTGACTTCCTCTCAAGTCCTTCACCATCTTCATTGCTCTCCTTTGGATGGTCTCTAATACCTTTAGAGCTTTCTTACATTGTGGCACCCAAAGCTGCCCCCAGCACTGGAGGTGAGGGGCTGCCCCAGGGCAGAGCAGAGCAGAGCAGGACAATCCCTCCCTTGACCTGCTGGCCATGCTGTCCCTGATGCTCCCCAGGACACTCTTGGCCCTCCTGGCTGCTAATAAGCTGTGTCCAAAAATACATGCCTTCCTGTAACCTTCCATGTCTGGCAAAACCTGTGGCCTATAAAATAGTATTTCGCTTTTTACACCAAGTACTTAGATTTTAAAATGCAAGACTTAAGGAAAAGAATTATTCATGACACACCACAGGAAATACTAGCAGAGTGGGAGGACAATCTCAGTTGTGAGATAACTGCAAGATACAATCTATTTTCTGATGTTGAATCTCTATTTGTTCACCTGTTTTTATTAAGCCAGACTGCATGAAAAGAGATCATCTTAATTTAGGCTTGTATTCCCTATTGGTGGCATAATTATTCCATTGCAGTTCCTATTGTTTTGATGTCAAAAGCAGTGATTATACATTACAGGCCCAGGCTTACTCTCATTTGAAGTCAGTTCTGTAAATGACCTCACTGAGGTCAGGCTTTGACTAGGGGTGGCAAGGGTACAGCAAAACTAAATTAATTTCAACAATAAAATTCCTCTTTCTGCTCAAATGTTACTCTGTGAAACTGCGATATGTTTTTTAATTAGAAATCTACTATTTTTTTAACTTCTCTGTGAGTTCTCAATAATTAGATACAGTTACTCTTCTAATAACTTCCTGAGAAATGTGCTATAATGTGTAACAGTAATAAAATCCCTACAGATGAACTGATGCTTTGGGATAACAATGCAAACAATGAAATAGGTGTTCTGGGAACCCTCCTTCCCAGTCAGCAAGACCTAGGCCCTCCCAGGAGAGTCAGGGGGCAGCAGGGTCAATGCAGGGTCAAGGATCAATGCAAGAGTCACCAGGGACGCATAAAACAAAGAGAAGGAGATAACATGGTTCTTGGAGGTTTAGCTATAAACAGGACAGACACAGTCCTTTTTGTCTGTGAGGAAAAAAATACTGCATTTTCTCTTTGGAATAGTATTCTGCAAGTTACACACTGCAACACTTCTTGGTGGCTGGTGTGAACTATTCCCATGTGAAGAAAGGTATGTCTGAGGAATGTGTCCAGATAGTAAATGGCTGAAAGGCACCCTAAGTCATCAGGTATGAAGTAAGCAGTACCAGGGTACCTTAAAATTAAACACAAACTATTGGCAAGCGCAGGGTACATCATAATTATGTTGTATGAGCAATCGCTTCTTGTGCTTGCGCAAAATAAAAAGGAACTGCAGTGAAAAGCAAAACATGAAGGAAATAGAAGGTAAAAGGTTATTGTGACTATTACCTATTATATGGAGTGGAGAACGTTGCTAAAACAACATCCCGGCCATTGAAATGGATAACATCTGTAACTGACTGCAGTATGTTAAAGTAGAAGTGTGAGTCGCCAGGAACTGAGCAGTTCAACCGAGCCTTGAGAAAGGAAGTCCACTGTTTTTCCAGCACTCTCTGGGATCCTCCCATGTCATTTTTGCAAACCTGGGCCACCCTTGGGAAAACTACCTGGAAGGAATAGAGCAAAAATAATGGAGAAAATTAAATGTTTGCTTGACCTAAAGACTTCGTTGGAATACTGCTTTAAAAACATTTGGTATAACACAGCAAGGTGCTTAATTTAATATCACTTTTCTGTAATCTGTGACAAATAAGAAACAGAGAAAAATTAAGCTTTGGAACAGTGTGCTATGAAAGATAAGACTGTGGCATTTACTACACAGCCATAAATCCTTCAGGAGATCTGTTCTCAACCCATATAAAACTCATTTCCATACAGACTGCTTAGCTTTCTATTTCCCCAAACAAAAGCACATTTCATATTCACAATCCCCGCAACCCACACTGCTGCTCTGATTCTTGTGTTTTCAGCACTTAAAAACTATGCAAATCTTGCTGGGCTTTTATTCCCGCTCTCCACCTTTGTGACCTTGGTCAGCTTTTCTAACTGCTTAGTCAGAAAGCTATTGTGAAATTAGCAAAAACGCAGAAAGTGTTTAATTATTCTTTACAGAATGGCAGAGCACAAAATTCCTACCCTTGTTTACTCAGCACTCTAATTCATATTTGTTACCAAAAGATTTCTTCCTGCTTTAGAATCCATTTTTAACAATTATCTACTATGTTGAGCTAACTACATTAGCTTTGTGCTTTCTATAATTTCAAAAAAGAGACTCTAGCATACACCATCACTGTAAGAAACCACACATTTTCCTTTCAAGACAGTGCAATGTTTCACTCCAGCCAACCTTTTGGCTTGAGCAATAGGAATCTTCTCAAAATGCTGACCTTGTCATCATGATTTATGGTTCTCATTTCAAGGTCACTCGTAACAGCATTGGTCCAAGAATAGCATAAGTTTTCCTCCTCCTGAATCTGACAAAGTCATTCAAGGCAGTGCTTTTGCCCTTACCTTTCCCATGCTGTTGTACTCCACTGCTATTTCCCGGAAGAAGAAGTATATGTAATTGCCATAGTCAACTGCCTGAACAAAGTACGGCTCTAGAAAAAAAACAGCAACCCAAGACACCCGATTTAGGCACTGTGTACAGGATACAGAATGCAAAGAGAAGCCAAATACATTCACACTTAACATCCAGGGGTAAAATGTCTGTGTTTGACAAACTTGATCGGCTTTCAGAACAAACAAATCACTGCTGCAGAAGAATCACTGTCTGGGGACAGAAGAGCTGGGAGCAAGTCTGTACAACATCTCTGCAGGGTAGTTAAGTCTCTGCCACTAATATGTCTGCCCTGCATGGAGTTAGAGGGAAGGTAAACAGGCATTTATAACTGTATGCCTGAGGGGTCCAAGCAGTGCTCTTTATGGCATACGGGCTGTGAGCTGAGGGAATAACAAACCACGTAACTGTTTCTGTAGCAGCAAGCAAAGTGGGACAGCTAAAGTTGACACCTGGCAAAACATTTCTGCTTGCAGAAAAAGACTTGAAACTATGGCTTTGCTCTCTGTTAAAATCACTCCAAATGCTAACAATTCTTAACACCTACACGAATCTAAACAGCACCATCCTTAACAATGAGGGCATTTAGAGCACAAAAATTGCCTAATTCAATGGCAGCAGTACAATCCTTAAGAACTGTAACAGAAAGGCTTTGTGCAGTATTCCCATTATTTTAGTTTCATTAATGAATCTTAGCATTACAGGACAAACCTCCTATACTTCATAAAGCCTCGATTGTTACCTAACAGTGCTCTGGCAGGAATATTTTCAAATGCAGCCCAAGCACGCAGAGCCTTGCAAGCTCCAACTTTGCCATCCAACAGATGTAAACTGGTGGATTTCAGCTTGGAAAGCTCACTGGAATACATATTCTGATCTACTCAGCTCACAGCTTCTGTCAAATCCAATAACTTGGGGTCAGGAGAAGACAGAAAGAGATAAACAGATCAGAGTAAGCAAGAGATGTAATCTACTTCCTTCTTTCTGCCAGAAAGCATTGGTGAAACGAAATGACAAAGAGGTCTGTCAGAAATCCAAGACCCTCATCAGAGATGCTGCCTTTTCTGCCTTGTTTGTTTATCTACCTTTCAGCCACTTGGAGTCATGTTTAACTGTCCGCAGAGTTGGGCTGTCTCCAAGGCTCCGGTAGATGACTGCATCTATCGCAAGGAAGTCCGTCACTGTGGCAGAATACAGCTTTCCCTCTGGGGAGCAAGGAAAGAAGAAACAAGGGGGGAGGAGCATTAGAAATAATTCAACTGCTTCTTCTCTCATCAGTCAGATGAGAAGGGGAAACAAAACCAGCACAGTCTCCTTAGGAGCACTGAAGGAAGGGAAAAAATCCAGGTAGGTAAATGGGACTGAGTACTGAACAAGCAGCTCACCACTTTGCAAAATGGTGATTTCAGAGGGGTACTTGTGCAAGAAAATAACCTTATGGTATAATTCTTCTTCAGTTTAGGTATGTAATACTGAGCACCCTATCCAGTCACATGTCACTAGTTCAATGCTCAGAAATTCTGCCTAGGTATGTCAGCAAAACAAATATAACAGAACTGTTAGTTTTAACTGGGAGTGCAAACCAGACAGGGCTTGAAGACTGTCAGCTAATTGACACTTAGGAAAATTTCTCCCCTTGAGAGCACTTCTGCTCTGCCAAAGATCACTAACAAAAAATTAAATACCATGCTGGGAGCCCTGCTGAAACAGGAATGAAAAGAGATGGAGAAGGATTGCCCATCAATACTTCTTTTCTAGCATGCATTTTAGGCATTTCCCATATGTATTATGCATTCCTCTCTCTTAAAGAATGGAGGACAAAGGATAAGAAAGGGCCTACAAAATGGCACCCCAAGGACAACCAAAACATACAGAACTATAAGGACATAAAAGCACAAGGTTCAGCAACATTTTAAAATTTTATTTGTTGCTTATTCTGTATGCAGGTGATGGTAACTGTACAGGACTGTTTTCATGTGTGAGATAGATTTTGGAACATGTCTGCTAGAAGCACAAGAGGTGCAGCATGAGCACACAAAATTGTGTCTCTATTGTGTCTGCATAAAAATCAGAATTGTCTGCATCTCCTTTGACAGAGATGATGTTGGTGCCTTGAAGGCACCAGCACTGAAGACATTCCCAGGACAAAGCAGAGAGGCTTCTATTGGTCAAGCTCTCCTCATTATACTTTCAGAGTTAATTTAAGACTGGGAGGGAATCTCATTAATGCATGCAACTGCCTCAAAGGCGGTTGCCAAGAGGATGGTGCTAGACTCTTTTCAGAGGTGCCCTGTGACAGGACGAGGAGCAGTGGCCATAAACTAAAACTCAAGAAGTTCCTCAAGACAAGGAAGGACTTCTTTACACTGAGGGTGGCAGAGCACTGTATCAGCCTTTCCCTGGAGGTTGTGGAGTCTCCCTCTCTGGAGGCATTCAAACCCCACTTGGACACATTCCTGTGTCACTTGCTGTAGATGATCCTGCCTTGGCAAGGGGGGTTGGGCTGGATGACTTCCAGAGCTCCCTTCCAACCCTAGAAACTCTGTGAGTCTGTGAATTTCAGCTCCAGATTTAAAATTCAGACTGTTTTTTATTAGCAGCACTGTATGCTTTGTTCTGACTCGTGCAATTCTTGTCCTTATTTGGCTACTTAAGAATGATCATTTTTTCTTAGCAAAACAGAAAAAAAATAATTACTACATGTATCCCCCCCAGTTTAAAATAAAAGAAAAAAGCTCAATTGTTTAGATATGGATGTCTGAACTCATGTTTATACAACCACACTCTTATTTTCTTTCCTGCCAAGTTCCTGTGACCAACTACAATTTGCACATATCAGTTGTAATAGCTGCAGGCTGCAAGAAGAGCCATATTCATGTAAGTGCATCCAACAAACTCAGATGACTTGGATTAGTGCCCTAAACTGTTCTGAAACTGCTTTTCATTGCACTCTGGAAAGTTAGCATGGGTATCAATATGTAAGACACATATAACAGTGATTTTTGAATCACTGAACCTTGCACATTTACAGAGTATATTCTACAAATATTTATTTGAACTGTATCAAATTTATTCTGAATCACCATGAAGGAGTATGATAATTTCTAGAAATATTCTCTTTATTTTCAAATAATGCAAGGATGTCTTCAGTGACAAATTTGGAGTCATCTTTCTGAACTTCATCTGCATGCAAAGTGAATGTTTACAATAGCCTGGTCATAAACACTTTATTGGCCAATACACTGAGAATGACCCTTCTGAAAGGTCATTCAGACTGCACTAAAGATAGGGAGTCTGAGATACATGGGAAAAATATTTCTCTGAAGGAGTTTCTCTCTTTCCATGCTTTATGAATTACTTTCTACAACCAGAGGATTTCTACTGGATATTCCTGCCTGTGACTGTAATTAAGAAATCACATACTACTACTAACATCATCACTATTCTTGAAATAAAAGGACTCATTTATTTGCCCTATAAAAAGTAAAAAAAAAAAAAAATTGAAATAGGTTATAAAATCTCTTTTGTGAGGCAGATGATGATACATGAAACATAGTAGTGCTTAATAGAGCCCTTTGGCTATAGACTCATTTGAGAATGGCTGAAATACTTGCACATTCTTAAATCTTCAGAGGAACAGCTTAGTTATTTCCATGTGAGCACCAGGCTCTGTTTTATAGCATCACACCTGCTGAAGAGGACTCACATTATCATGGGTGATGTCTTTATTATTTTCACCATCTATCTAACAGCCAGATCTAAGAAAAGATCAGCAGGGTTCACACTAAGGGAAGTTCAATAAAGAAATAGTTTCATCAGGAATTCCTGACGAGATATAGAAATATACCGCACAATCAACAGCCAAAATTAACCCCATTTATAAAATCTCACTTTTTCTAACTATCATAGTAGAAATCAGAATTAACACTATTCTGCTGCATGCAGCATAGATCACCATTAAGCAACACACTTCTCTCCTTTTGTCTACAGCAGCTGGTAAGAACGGATTAAGATGTTTTCAACTAAAAAAAAAAATTTAAAAATCCCCTTCCCTTTCCTTCTAGATCTAGAAAAGGGCATGCCACAGCATTTTCCTCAACTTCCTTTTATTATGAAAGTTAGCTTAGGCTTAGAGTTGTTAATGAGTGTATCCTGCTTAATCCTAATTAAAGCTTACACAAGCCTTGACTTCCTTTGACGTTCACAGAAATTGAATGCAGCCAGAAATGGTGCCTCACACTGGCCATATTATCAAGAATACAGGAAATACTGAAATATTGATCCAGGAAACTGAAGCTTCATGCAATGTTGATGACAGTGAGGTTAATTTCAGAGAAGGGAAGACTTTTTTTGCTAGCGATTTCCTTATGCCCCCTCTTTTTAGTCACTGTTTACTCCCTTTGACACCTTTTAGATTTAGGCATTCTGGGCTCAAGCAAGAGGCACAGTGTTATCCCAAGCCTGGGCTGCAGGACAGAAAGTAAAATAGTTTATCTCTGTAATTTTACCTGCAAACAATGCAACGTTGGCATGCTTTGCATCATAGGGGCACCTAGCCATTCCACTGAATTCCTCTTCCAGATAGTCCAAGGTATCCATCTGAAAAACCAAAGGGAGCTCCTCAGATAAAGAAACAAAGAAACAAAACTTCTTACCCAGGATGAGACTTAGGGCAGTGTTTCTTCTTTTTTGGGCAGAGAAGAAGGCCCTTTCTCTAACTCTACTCGTGACTATGAAGTAAAAACTTAGCAAAAATCATGGTACTAAATAAAATAAGCCTGAAGAAGGTATGTCCAGTAAGTCAGGCATTCTTTTGGAGCTAATAATTCTCACCCTGACACACTTTACCGAAGTCTTCAGTCTATATTTTATCTGCACACAAGTTTCGTTTTGAGCTGTAGCAGGCCTTGTGGTCTGTGGTTTTGGCAAGGCTCCAAAATTTATCCTCAGCAGTGACCCAACAGAAGCTCTCTTACACACAGAAAAGGCTGCAAACCACAGCATTCAGGAGAAACAGCAGCAGGACAATTATCTCTGTGTGCATTTTTCTCCCCCAAGTCCAGAGGTCCTTCTGCTCTAGACTCAACAGTGGTGCTCTCTTCCTCGATTTGCATATTCAGAAAGATGCTCTTCAAGCTTTACTATGCCAGTTGAGTCTGTGTCACAGAGAATCCTCTTACCATCAGGCAAGAATTAATCTGTGAGGGAACTGTAAATTCTGAGGCTTATATGTAACTCCTGGGAAATAAATTCACCCTGGGCACTGGTAACGACACAAATACACAGATTGACTTTACATGAAGTTCAAGAAGGTTTGGTAGCTAAGGGAGAATTGTACACCTCTTACCTCTTTAAGATGCTTATACTACAGTATTTTGGGAATAAGAACCTTTGTAGCATATTCAGGCAATTTGTCCAGCTCACACTGTGTAGATCACATACAGTAAAGATTCGCAGAGCATGACAAATAACCCACACAGCATCATCAACTTAAATCAGCTTTTAATTTATATGTTACAGCTTCCAAGTCCTTTGGTGGATGATTTGTGATCATTTGTTTCCTGTCACGTATCCTTCCTGTCAAAATCCCACTCTGAGGGGAGTTAGTTGTGTTTACTCAAAGGTTAAAAGCATTTCATGTGATAATGAGAGGAAAATGAGTTAGAGTCCTGAGTAACTTTTTCTGCACCAAACTCCACAGCCTGGGCTCATCCCCACAACCACTGGCATGCCTGAGGGACAGCCCTGCTTTCTGTTTGGCTCATGTTTAGTTTTATCTCTGTATAACGAAGGAATACATGGAGGAAAAGCCAGGGCAGGTGTTGCAGAGGCCTTCTGAAGACTGCCAGAGGGATCACTATCCAGCCCTGCATCATGGGGGAAGAAAACTCTGCAGTAAGTGTGAGGAGGCCATTTATATGCCTCGCATCGGGTTGCCACAGGAATCTGTAATTGTATCTAAAAGACAACTTCCGTGCAAGCAGACTGGCTGAGATTTGTTAGCTTCATTAATGGCACTCAGAAACCAAAAATTACAAACTGTACTAGAAGACTAAATACAACCCTGTGATGGATACAGGGCTGCTTCATTGCATACTAGGAGCAGGCAAGGAAAGAAAGAATAAAAGAAACAGCTGTTAACAGGGTAGCTAACTGTACCCCACAGTTACCATGACACGGGCTTGTATTCTCACTCAAATTTGGTTTTTCATCCACAGACTGGAAGAAAATACTAGCCTGCACATCCCTCCTGTGCTTTCTAAACTGCAGCCATTATAGTGCCTAAATGAGGTAAAGCATCAGTGCACAAAAATCAAGGAAGACCAGCAGTCACAGTGAATACCACTAGGGAAGTAGTTTTCCTGGATCTTAACATCCTTATTCTGCTTTTTTTACAAAACTCTGAACCCAAAACCTAAATGACAGTTGTGATTTTGTCAGAAGCAGCATTTGTAAAACAGAATTTTATTTTCCCCTCCAAAAAAATATGAGAAACGACCTGTGGGACATAACAGTGCCTAGAAAAGCAAAGTCTGGATGTCAAATGCCTAAATAAATTCATTTCAAACCTACTCCAGAGACACCCACTGTTGGGAGTTATATCAAAATATAACGGCAAAAACCTAAGAAAATGAGAAATATTTCAATAAATGGGTCCTATTGGAATGAAGACTACTGGGATACACTATGCCAAAGGAATAAATTTGCTTCAGGGCATTAATGCCAAGTATGCATGGACCAGCAGAGTTTCTACACTGCTCTAGATAATGTTTTGGCTTTGTAGATCCTCAGCAAGTCAGGAATACATCACTGTCCTGCTGTACTGTTCCTTGTGGAATTTGCTCTTCCATCATTTCCACAGCACACAATGCCACAGGATCTCCACAGCATTCCTATCTGGGGGGCTCACAAGAAACTCGGGTTTTGCTTGCTACGCCCCCAAGCATCTTGAGAACTGGTTTTGCGATTGAGAACAGTACCACAGAAATTATAAAACATGCTACTCAGAAGTAACCCCCAGTGATAGTCCATGAGTTGATGTGAGTGTCAGTGACAAACTGGGGAACTTTCTGAGGAGTGACTACACCCCCAGGCAGGGGTCTGAAGGACTCTGCACCTATGGAGAGCAACGCAAAGTGGCAATACTCTTGATGTGCGGGAGTTGCAAAGAACCAGGTACTCAGCCTGAGATTTTCTCAGAACTCAATCAACATTGAACTCGGTAGCACTGAAACAAGTCAGGACAAATGTTTCAGAGTTGAATGGTGCACAACTGAATGATAATCTCATGTTGCTGCCAACATAGTCACAATAAATCCAACCCAAAGACAAGGCATAAGTGAAATTCTACAGATTACCTACCTTGTAGTTCCTGCAAGAAGGGTTGAATGCATTTGTTCCACAGATAAACAGTGTATCCTCATTTCTTTTTAGGAGAACCTTAATAAAGTTGTGACATTCATCCTGAAGAAAAATAATAAAAATAATTTCAACTACTGCATTTTGAGTATCTGTTTTAATTTTTAAGCAGTGATATTTCACAGGTTTAAAATTAAATTGGCTGGTACCCACTGTGATACTCTGGCCTTGTTTTGACTATGCTTAACTGACAATGAGCAAATTGTAATTAATTTGTATTCTAGTGGTTTAAAAATTACAAAGAACTGAAGATACAGCATTCATATTATAGCTCCTAGTTTGCTGTTGTTGACAAAGGTGAATTTTGTTTGAAAATTGTTGCTTTCCTGAGGAGCGAAAAATCTGACCTTGTCACCTGTGCCGCTGTCAGACAGTGACATCACCACTACCATGTACTGGCATAAAGCTTCTGTAACTGGGAGAAGTAGATGCAAAAAATCAAAGAGTCTGCATCTAATTATGATACTGCTTGTGCCAGTCATAGGTTACAGGAGGGTGAAACTGGTGTGAGACACAATCCTTCTACAGCCCCACATTCACATTTTCTGGTGCTTTACCCAAACTTCTCAGTAAATTCCCACAGGGGGATGGACAGCAGCACTTGGCTTTTGAAGCAATGGTCAGCAAAATTGGTACACTAAGCATTGTGACCTGCTCAATGCCTTAGGTATTTCATGATATTGCCATGGCTTCTGTTGCAATATTTTATCATCGTCAAAGTGAACGGTTTTTTGCAAATTAAAGCCTTCAGTAAGTTGATGGGAAAAGCAATTACTGGTAAGAAGCGAATGCCACGATCCATTCCACATCACAGACAGCAGCCTGAGATAATAGTGATGCAACTAAGCTAATGTGGCAGTTGCAGAAGAAATGAAAATTGCCTACCTTATGTTTTCCCTTCATTCTGCATGTGTCTACATCGGCTTGTCTAGATTTCCATGTCAATTTCTGCAAGAATAAAGAAAGAAATCAATTAGAACGCAGAGGTTTTTTACTTCTGATTTCAGAAGTAGAAGTCCCTTAGGGGAGACTAGCTTTTGAACATATATTTATTTAAAGTTCTGCACTCTTTCTCCATGATTAATTCACCACAACAATGAAAGTTTAGTGATCTGGAGCATTCATTTAACTTTGCTTTGCCTCCAATTCATGAGACTGGAAACCCATCCCTCTTTCTTTAAAATCTAAACTAAGAGAATTCAACAATAGGCCAGCTTTGAAAAATCTGTACTTTTCTTAAAAGTACTAGATGTTCTCTTCTTTTAATTGATATTGCCCTACAAATCAGAATTGTCATTTTTGGGCTATGAACCTTCACTGGATTCTAAATAAAATATACATTCTCAAAGACAACATTTTAGATCTGGAAAGAAATAAAATTCAGGTAATTCTTACCACTTCAATTTAGCTAACAAGCTCTAGGAGTTTTTCACCTATCAAGACACTGCTGACTTCATCTGCTAACACTCTTCCTCCAGAAGATTTACAGCTAAATGCCAGCCAGGTGGTTTTTTTTTTTTGTTTTTTGTTTTTGTTTTTTTTTTTTGAGCTGAGTTTCAAAAATGGCCGAATGTGGACTATAATTTATTAATTATAATAAAACTTTGTTTAAAATCACATGGCTTAAGATGGCATCACCTTAGACACTACTGCCATGATAGTTCTGACAGTGTTCCTGATCAGAAGAGTGAGGCTCTGTGCATTCATGGGGAGGTCCAAGCTGAAAGAGTAACCGCGAATCTTCATTTCCATTATAAGCTTGTGCCCTCACTCTTTGATGAATAAAAAAGTTCATTTTCAGTATCATTCATAGTTATAATGAAGCACTCTCCCCTCCTCCAGTGGAATTCACCCAATGCCCAAATTTTTATGATCTTCTGTCAGACCAAGGCTGTCTTTAACATAAGTTACACAATATGAATGTAATGCAACGGAGCTGAAGGGAGATTATTTTCAGTATGTTCATGTTAATATAAAATACAGTAATGCAGACAAAGCTTTTCTTTGTTTGAATGTAACTTCCCATGGACATAATGTGAATACATCTACAAAGTGATGTTATAGCAAGATTTTATTTAGTAATTTCTTGCATGAGTGAAAAAAATTTGTGCATGTGAAAATATGTAACTTGCTCCTTATGATGAAAGTTTCAGTAGACTTAATTGGGGTAGTATAGCTGTTATAGAAAACTGCTGCATATAAATGAATAGATGTTTGACAGATGTTTCATCAGGGACCTCACCATATTTCAGTACAGATTGCTTATCAGCCCAGCTAAACCACTTATCAGAAATTCACACAGGACACGATCGCTATTCTAGCTCTCCCCAAATATGATTAGCAATGCCATCTTACTTGCTTATTACAGTTTTACAGCAGTGCTGGCAAGTTCTTTAAAACAATGTTATCATCCTATTTATTTGAAGCTTGTTCTAGTGTCCTTGGTTTCTGGGTGGTGATAAAAGCTTACTTACTTTGCTAAAATAAATTTCTTCTGTATGTGATGTGTCCATATCAACAGTATAAATATGGTCCCTGTAAACAAAAGCAAATGAATACAAAGTCAAATGGAGTAGTCAGACAGTTCATTTTCTTTAAGAGAGCTATCTATCACAAGATAATCCATAATCCATTGAAAAAAAAAAAAAAAA
>VWZP01006983.1:190942-214000 GCA_013396995.1 Dicaeum eximium
AAGACATTACTGGCAGCATCTCCTGCTTCTCCCACAAAAGTATTTTCACATATAAACTGTTTGCCTTCCCATTAAGAGAAAAAACGTGCTACAAAACTTCAAAGTAAGATTCTTTCCCAAAAGCAATTATTTGAACAAATGAGATTTGGGAAAGTAGATGAGTCTCACATGATTTCTGCTCTATCAGTCTATCAGTCCTACAGCAGATGCCACAATCTAGCATGCAGATGTTTTTCTGTATCCTGAAATCAGCTGCAATCGCTTTTAGGCACCCTTTGCCACATTCCTTGGCTAGAAGTCACTGTGCCACATTTAGCCACTTAGGGTTAAAAAGAGGTTAATCTTTCTTTTCCTTTCCTTTTCCTTTTCCTTTTCCTTTTCCTTTTCCTTTTCCTTTTCCTTTTCCTTTTCCTTTTCCTTTTCCTTTTCCCTTTCCCTTTCCATGTATCTAACCTTTCCTGTTACAATTTGATTGACAATATGGTAGACAAAAGGCTGACAGACACAAAAGTATTCCCAGAAATTATTATTCTCTTCACACACTGCTGGCCAAACTAAACTGTAGAATATTTATCTGAAAAATTTCACACTTTTTTTTCTTGCATTTACTTTCCTATTTTCCTGAGAACCTGCCCCTCTCTACAATTAGCTACCAATCTCTTCTTGGAAAGAGGAAATAGACTCAGCTAATCAGGTAAAGAGATATTTTTAGACATTCTCTTCCATGTAAGCTGAAAAAAAGGACAGCTCTGTATAGAACCCAAAAGTTGAAAAAACCCACCAACCCAAAATGCTGTAGGAACCGGCACATCAAATTTGGACTGAGATCTCATTTTTCCTTGAAATAAAATTGATTTTTTTCCAACATGCAGAAAGCTGTGCAGCTGAAGTATGTTTCACAGCATTGGAGGGGTCTGCTGTAAGTGGAATACAGCCTCTTTCCATTTTAGAAATCCCTGCTCTCAAAGTTAGCTTCATTTTTATTGGGTTTTGGGGAAATTGTGCTAGTCTCTTTAACTAAGGCTAACACAGAATACTGCTACAAGAGAAATAAACAACACTTCTCTCAGATGAAGGAAAGAGGCAGCATTGTGGTAAGGAATTGCCTTTAAAAATTTGTCTCCTGTGGAGCTTGAGGCTGTTTGCTTTGCAAAATGCCAAATTGAGGAGTTGATGGGTTTTCTTCTCCCCCAGACTCTAAAAGCAGAGCTGTCATTTACTTACAAGATTGGTTTAGTACTTCAATTTATTATTTGCCTGACTTCAGTGACAGAGCAGTGGTCAGGGTTGGTTCTGGAATAAAATTACCTATTAGCACAATATCAGCTTCATAGATTACGTCATGATTCCCTTTTTATGTGCATTGCTCTTCATTGCTGTCACTCCTGCTATATAAAAGTGGGGGGAAAAAAATCTCTTGAATTGCAAATGAGGTGCGGGTGGACCTCTAAAACCCTTCTTCCTGCACAGCTCTTGATTTTATTCATCAGCCTCTCTTTCCCGAGGTTACAATCTTTTTCATTTTCAACAAGACAATTAGAAAATACAACAGTGGTACTCAGAGCCCAGTTGTTTAGTTCCATCTCAGTAAAACTTAGAGGACTTACTTTCTGGGTCAAAGAACAGTTCAAATGAAACTCCGATGCTAAGTTATGGGCTTGTTGGAAAGAAGGTTAGCATCAGGAAAATTACATATCATTTTCTCATGCCACAGATGAAACACAGTTGCTGACAGTGCCAGTAGAGAGCAAAAGCTGTCAAATTCGGGGGAGGGCTCCCTAATCACAGAAAACGTGGGATTGTCCTCATCCTCCTTTTCCCACTGCTGCCCAACTCCTACTTTCTACTAGCTGTGGTATGTGTACAGTTTACTGCTAATTAAGTTATTCTAACACAAATTTACTAATCCTAGAGCTTCCGTTTTTCCCACCTCCAGTCAGCAGGACTGAGTTTTGTTGCCATGGCATAATCTTGTCGAGGAAGGGAATTTAAATAATGCCACTGGCTGTGCATGACCCTTGGCACTCAGAGCATGGTTTGGAAACACGTAACTGCAAATGAGGAGGGAGCCATCCCAGTCCCTGCTCCGAGCCTGCTTCCTTCACACACGTGAGGGGTGGCAGATAATGTGAACAAAAGCTGCCACTGCACGACACAATGGGAGGAGGAGACACTGCAAACTTAGAAAAGGATGTGTGTGCCTGGGTGTGGGTGAGTGAGAGAGAGATGGTGAGGGAGTACCCTTCCCACTAGAAAAGAGATGACAGAGCTGGTCCTTCACAAGCCTGCTCAGACAGAAAAGCTTTATGGCCTTTGGGGGAGTTATTCTGATTTATATTGGCTGTGTATTTCTGATAGCATGAAATAATGCCTTTCTGAAGTGACACAAAACTTTATTTGGTAATAGCTGATACAGGAGTTGTGTATCCCACATGACAAAATAAGTAGTGGACTGACAGAAATTTTGTTCTATGCCAGTTGATCATTAATAAAATGTAAGCAGTTCTCAAATCTGAGTCAGCCTTTCTGGTGCGCTGAAACTGTCTGCAAAAGTCAACACTGGATTTTCCAAAACAAGCCAACAAAAAACCCCCAAAAAAACCAACCAAACCAAAACAAAAAAAACCCAAAAAAAACCCAACCTAAACACAACAACCCTAAAATAAAACCACTCAGTATTTAAACATTTGTTTTGATTGTTTTTCAGATAATTGGGTAAAACATAAACTTAGGATCTCTGTATTTCAATGCATTAAAAAAGCATGAAAGCATTATCTCATATAATAGCCCAAAGATTTGTTTAGCTACAGTTTTCAATGAATCTTGTTACAAAACTCTTTGGCAAACACCTTTGGATGTGTACAAATTTGCTTCCAATCTCTAGATTTACTACTGCCTTTGAAGGAAATGCAGTATTTGAATTACAAACTTTCATTCATACTAAATACTGAAGGATGACTCACTTTCTGAAGCTTGTTACTTAAAGATAAAAATTACCTCTGAATTTCAACTTGTATCACATAGTCTTGTCAGTCCAGGTGGGACTTTATTCAGTAACGTGGAGGGGGAAAAGAATATGCCAAAGAAGTTTTGAGTTACCAAAGGAAAAGAAGTGTAAGAAGATTTTTTTTCATGCCTGTGTGAGTACAAAACAGACCAGGTCTTTATCCCTTTTTTGTAGGTCACAAGATCCTAGGACTATATAAGCACTTTCATTGTAGCAAGTTGTTTTATACAAATGAGGAAGAATGCATATTCACATACTAGTACATGTTATCCCCCAGATATTAGCATTCTTCATATAATTTGTGCACACAGTGGTTTCATATCCCAGAACTGTTCTCCGGGTTTTCCTGCTCTGATGCCGGTTGCTTGGGCACTGAGACAGCCTAACTGCGTCAGTCTCAGCCTGGGAGCAAACTAGGAAAGCAGCAAAGCAAAATCTGCAAAGAGGATTTACCACTGCCTCACCGCAAATAATTTCCTAATTTAAAGGGAAACAAAGGGAAAGCAAAGGGAGCTCAGTCATGAAAAGGAGGAAATCCTGCCACCACCTTTCAAACCCATTCAACCCTCTGCCCTGCCCCACTCATTATCCCACTAAACACGGGAAAAATACCAATCTCGGAACTCGGGCAAAGCACAGCGCTCTGCCACTTGCCGCAAGGCTGACCTCTCCTTGTGCCCTATGACCACCACCACCACCCCTGCAGCTCCTGTGGAAGGGCACTGCTCTCTGCCTGGACAGGATGCAAGGTGAGCCCAGCCCTGCCACCCAGCCCCATGCAGCGCGGGGCATGCAAGGAGCCCGAGGAAGCTGCAAGCAGCCAGAGCAGCTGCCATGGCTGGGTAATGGAACAGGTGTGTTCTTCCAGCAGCCAGGGACATGACTCTGAAAATGTCACTCAGTGACCGTGCTGGTGTAATGCAATTACCAATTATGCGGTGCTGCGCAGAGATTGACGGGCAGCTTCCCCCACAGGACACATCCGACCACCCAGGAGATGGGGAGGGGCTGTTTGGGGAGAAAGGCAGGCAGCTCCCGAGGCTGCCAAGGGCTTTGCAGACAGGGCTGGTGGTGAGAGGCTGCCTGTTCAGCAGCTGTTCCCCTTCCCTCTTGGCCATCCCACCCACCACTTCTCCCACCCGCAGCAACAGCCTGGTTTTATGTGGCATGAGCAGAAAGGTGTGTATTTTTCCAGTGGAGGACCAGAAAACAGGCAGGAAACAAGCTATTACTTGAGAAGCAACTTGCAGGGAGGTCCCAAATGGGATCTGAGTCCAAGAGCTCCTAAACGGGACCACCCACCCTTGCTAATCTGGACACTTGCACTCATTCTGCATATCTCATGCAATACCCACTCTAGGGCAGTCAATCTTTTTGCTAAGAACAGGTAGGGAAACAAAGTGTTAATATCGGATCTCTGCCAGGTTGGCAGCTGTCTGATGGGTGTAGGCCCACTGAGGCTGACAGTACAGCTGAGCTAGGCAAACTGAATGGGTGGCTCTATGTGCAATTTTTATAAAAAGACATGGTCATGTCTGCACAGTATAACTCTCCAAAAAAGTGAAGACACTACATTAAATTAACCTTGAGGAAGCATGTTTTGTTCTTTTTTTTTTTGTCTTAAGATACCAAAAACATGCCTAAATCAGCAAAATTACAGTCTAGTAACTCTTATCAAAAAATACATATGTGCAGAGAAGAATTATTCTCTAAAATTTGTCATTATTGTTGAGCAAAAATGGAATAAAACAATGAGGATGGGATTGCTTCTCCATGGAACTAAATTTTATTTCTGGCAACTTCCGTCTTGCAGGTCTCCAAGGAAGGCAGAGGCATGTAGTCCTAAAGCACAGGTGTAACACATCACAAAACTTTAGTTGATCATCTAGCAAGGTTTCTAATATATCTTATAATAGGCTGCAAAGCTCTCTCTGAGTGCAAGACAATCCTAAAAATAATGCGTCCATGACAGAAGAACTCAGAATATTCCTTGTCTTCTCCTTCCTCCTCTTAAAGCAGTAAGAGAGGAGTGGTGAAGCAGGAGGCTACTGACCTAGCAGCAATGTAGAGGGTCCTGTTCATGACCACGACAAGCTGGATGTCCAGCCGGTGCCTCTGTGTGGTGTTCCGCCCTGGCTTGTGACCCACAAACACCGGATACTGTCTTGTATCTGCAGGAAGAAAAACAACCGACGGGGTCAAAAGAGAAAAACAAACTGCAGTGGTGCTAACAGGAATCACCATGGAGCCCAGCTATAGCCAAAACTTGTGGTTTCTGTTCTGCCCTGGAAGCACAGACTGGGGCTGGAAGGTGTGAGCACAGAGATCTGGAAGAGTTCTTCAAGGTTACAGTCTGCAGCTGCAAAGAAGAAACTCACCAACTTTGTAGAAGACAAAGAGAATTTTTTTAAGCATAAAGCTGTTCTGGAGCTCTTGGCACACAGGTACATGGCACTTTCTCACAGTTTTTCTTTCACTGCTTGCAGAACTTAAGTGCTTGCTCCTGGCTGCCAAAGTATGTCTATCAGGACAAAGTTGTTCCACAGTGGTCTATCAATCACCACAATGACTGGACTGGTGGTGGCCAAAGCAAAAGGCTTGGCTCTTGTTGGATCAAGCTGCCAGTTCCCTGGGTTTTCTACAGGACTGGACTGCTGTCACAGAACAGCTGCAGGGTTTTCTGAGAAATGGTGGGAAACCACCACTTGAACTTTATGAAGTGAAAGTCACTGCACATTATTTTGGCAACCAGTCTTCCAGCCCTTCTGGCAACTGGACAGCAATACTGATTGGAATCCCTGTACTGAGCTTATGCTATCAACAAGTCAGCTTCCCCTCTGCCAATTCTACCAGTCAGCAAGAGCGCTTATTGTCTATTCCCATTATTTTTTTTGGGTGAGAACTCAGTGCACACAGGGTGTTCCACTGCTCCTCAGATGGGTGTACAAACTAACAACAGTGAACACTTCTGATCAAGGGCCACTTCACATTCATGTATATCATATGATCATGACATTTAGGTACACAAACAAGGAGCTAATTAAGTAAATAAAATGCCAGAAGACAGGAGGAGGATAATCCTCTGATGAGCATTATCACTGCAGACCTGCTGCAAGTGAATGTTATAGAGAGCTGACTAGCATCTAGCTATGCCTCTTCCCCATTAATATGCTTTCCTAGAAAACTGCAGCTCTTTGGGACAGTCTATTTCTTCAGAAACTCACCTACTGCTTTGTTATTTTCAGCTATTGTCTTCTAAAAGTCTACTTCAGAGTAGTTCTTCCCTGTTGTTGTATCCCAGAGGTCTATTAGCATTTGCAGCACATCAGGTGTGCCCTGGAATCTTGTCTTTCAGACCGGTGTTACACAGGACAGACAAGTTTATGGGCACCAAGGCCATTCCAAAGCACAGCAAACATGGCCAATTTTAAAACCAAATTCCCAAACAAAAAAGTAATTGAACACAAGCCTGCTCTTGGCTGACTTGCTATTTCCTAGCACACTTTTAGGGGCCCAGATGCTAAAGGCTTCCTTATAAACATCTGAAACTTTGGCACTTTGAAGAATTTTCTTTGCCATTATCACAATTGAGCTGAAGCAAATGTGAAAGAATCAGTTAAGTCAAGCCTAATGTCCACAGTACAATGCACAGAAAGCTCTCCACCTGTTTAGCCAGCAGATCTTAGTGTGCAGCTGTTGGTGTTACACTAGATTTTGGAGAGTTTGCCAATCTCTACTGGTAAGAAAGGAGAGACCTTCTGTCATAAAAGATTCTTTGTCTTGATTTGGTTTTTCACTACAATTCCATTTTAGGAAAAAAATGCCTAATGCTCAAGCAGAATCCATCTGAGCTTAAAGAAGTAAGTTCTATTATTTGTATTAGAGTAACAAATAATAAGACCATGTGAAAAAGTCATGTTCCTATATTAGTACCCGAGAATGTAAATTAGCTGGTTTGGGAAAAAATCAAGAAAAAACAACTGTATCCACTGCAACTGTATTTAAGTAATGTTGATTCCAAGTCCCCTGATCAGTACTAAATCAAGTCCTCTGGCCCCTTTGTACTTACAGTTGCCATGCGAAATACTGATAGGCTCAGAATCTTCTGGGAAACCAGCCCCAGCAAAGTGTAGCAGTGTGAAATATAGCAGCAAGGCTTCTGACCTCATAGTAGTTCAGCTGTGAGGCTTCACTTCTCCACTTCACCCTGTGGGAGACAAACAAGAGTTTAAGCACCTTCTGTTGGATCAGAGCTCCAAAAGTCCGTGGAAAGCAGAGGGAGGTTTTCTCCTCAAGCCTCTCGCTGTATCCAAGCAGGCATGCTGTGTTTCTCTAAGCAGAAACTGCCCTGCAAAGCCAGTTCTTCTTCAGCTCATGCCCCAGCAGGGCCACATCTTGCTAGAGGACAGACTTTTCTTTTTACAAAGAATTTTCTGCCTATATGCAATAAAGATGCTTCATCTCCTGCACTGATCGACAGCTGACAAGAGTTTTCCAAGAAATATTTTATTTTGCCCTTCTTTGGTTTACATAATTAGATGATGACATGATGACACACACCATAAATAAAAAAAACCCCTCACACTACATTATTCTGGTTAAAAAGAGATTAGGAGTTATACTACAGGGCTGATTCATACCCTGCAGAGTTGTGAATCAAGTGAAGAAACACAGAGAACTTGATGGAGCATTCAGAACATGTCACTGGGCTATGCCATAAAAATATGTACCCATAAATTTAGGTGTCGTAAAACCAATACTCCAACTTGTGATAAAATAAAGAAGAAAAGAACTGTCTAAATCCAGCAATTTTTTTTCCTTGTGTTCCACTGACGCATTCATTCATTCATTCATTCAGATTTCATGTACAAAAATATCCCTAAATCTTTAAGATAAAAGGAACCACTGCGGCCTTTGGATACAGTGAAAAAAACCAGCACATAATACAGTAAATACTTCATAATTCCCAGGCAAATTTCACAGGGACATTGATCTGTATGGGAAATCAGTGCAAAAGTGGGGTTTTCTTTTCATCCCTTCCAGAGTTTCAAACCTTTGATGCCGCCTGCCAAAGATTCCTTTTGAACAAAGCTATTTTACAGTGGTCTGTCAGTCATTCAAGATTTATGGGCAGAAAGTCAAACTTCATAACCTACACAGTCTTTGAAACTTAATTTGGCAAACAAAGTGCTAACTTGCCCTTCTGCAGCACTATTTAATATTAGATACCTGTGTCTCCTTTCTTGATGCCAAAAAAAGCATTAGCAAGTCTTAAATGTTGGATTCCTCATTTTTTAACCAATAGAAAAATGTCATAATAATTAATTTGCCTCATCAGATATTTGCTTTCAAAAAAATTTTCAGTTGCTATAAATGGTTTGGAGCGGGGGATCTGTTGTAGGGTGATAGAGTCCATAAGGACTGCTGATTTATTACACTCTCTGTGTTAGCATATTATTATTTCAACACACAAATTGGAATTTTGGCTGATTCTCTATTTCTATTAACAAAATAACTGAGAGACCAAGTTAGACCAAGAATAGGAAAAAAAAAATCATCTCAGGCAGTGACTGACACCTTGACTGAACAAAGTTTCAGATAGATGGTGAAGGACAAAAATAGCAAGAATAAATGCAACACAATGCAGACACTGTCTGTCTATTATAACTTATAGGAGAATGCATACTAAAAGACAGTACATACAAGCCCCAACAGAAGTATTTCCATCCAGCACTGGTCAAGCCAATAGCTCTGTATGATTACTGACACAGCTATATCTGCCTGCAGACACTTTATTTATGCATTTCCTCCATTTGTCTTTTTAGTCACCTCTTACATTTTCTCTTGACTGTTAGCTCTCTTGGGTAGTACTGTTTCTTTCTATTTGTTGTCATTTGGGGCCCTTTGGAATGCCCAAAGAAGAAATAAGCAGCAGAAGTAAATGGCATGCTTGGAAAAACAGTTTCCCTCTAAAGCTTTTAATTAAAAGCAATATATACACATTAAAGGGTCTAATTCCTTTATGTCTATGCAATTTTTCAAAATGTCACTTTGCTGGTTTAAAAATCTTGCCCTTGTAAGTACACTGCAAAATGACAGAACTAAATTCCTTACTACACAAACTGATTGAAATTATTTTCTCCTTGAAATTGCTACAGTCCAATGTACAAATCTTTTCTGAAATGTACATGAGGAACAACAGTTTAATGGGAAGAACTTGGGAAGCAACCCAATTCTTCCACTTACACTGTATTAATCTACAGTATCAGTCTGCAGGCTAACAATCCAAACCACTTGGCTCACAGTGAGACTCTGGAGCATAAGAATAGCTGCTTTCTGTTACTCCCTATCATCACAAAATCCACTATCTAACAACGGTGTGTGCTGTGAGGAAAGCACCACAGCACTGCAGACACAGCTCTGCCACTCCCCTTCAGAGCCTGAAAAACTTGTCCCTTGGGTGATTCTGCACCATCAGCCTCCACTTCTCACTCAGACTTGTGTACTGCTCCGTGTAATTCTGTGTGGGAGACAGCTTCCAGGAAAAAGAACAATGCCCAACACGCTTACTTGCTGATTTTCTGTATGTGCTATTGGGCCAGATCTGCTTTCTTTTACCTGGGAAAAAAACCAAACTGACAAATGAACTGACATAGGTTGGTAGGTTTATAAGCATATGAAATTCTCTCTCCTTCTTAAGGGAATTCTTTTGGGGAAGAAAACAGGGAGAAGAGATGAAAAAACCATAATTCTCTGTTGCTCTGATGCCAACACAGGCTTTCAGATTCACAAAATGTGTATGCAAAATATCTGCTTTGACATGTCAATAATTCAAATGGACTACACGTGTATCAGGGTCTGTGCCAGTAAATTAACACTGAGAAAGACTAAATTGCATCCAAAGGCAGCTTTTATTCAGAGTAATTATTCAAACATATTGTCACTTCTGCAGTTCTTACAATGGCAAAAAGAGCCGTACTGTTTCAGTGGAATTTCAGAAAAGTGCTGATTCAAGAAGGTCACACTTATTTTTAGTACAATTTTCACTGTGGTTAGGCCTCTGGGATTGATGCAAATGTTCTCACTTGCAACCGTGCTGAAACTACTTTTAATCAGAAGTGCTCCTGATCGCAATGTCTGATGAAGATGAGTAGTTAGACAGCGATGCCAAACGAGTACAGGCACTGTCTCAAAATAAAAGTTTTGCAAACATCACTGAAGAGCTCTCCATCTTCCATGCAGAGATCTGAACTGCAATTCGATCTGGCCTGCTCTAAACCATGCTGGCTGGGAGAGAACTGCGCCTGAGAACTCCAGCTGTCCTGGTTCAAAATATTGTTACTTTTGTTGAAGGAAGCTACTGGTGACAAGAAGAGTGAGCCTTGATGGTCTTTTATTATCAAGCATGCTATTAAAATACAGCCCTGCAAATATTTAAGAGCATGTTTTATAATCTATGGCTAATCCAGTGACTTGTAGCCATTGAATTGGCACAGTAGATTAGATTTCTTCCAAGCTTCTAAAAAACCCACAAATAATCTGCTTTTTGCTTTCTTAAACCAAGGAATATATGAATGTTTTTGAACGCACACTGGTGCTCTGATTCTTCTTTCTGAAGCTGATGTTTCAAATATCTACGTAAGACATCTTGTTCTGGCCACTTATGTGTTTCGTCCTTTTTTTTGGTATTACAATTAACAAGTATAAACAAACCACATGATCTCTTAATGTATATAGAAATAAAAGTTTTGCCTTCTGAGGTGGAATAGGTTTCTCTGTTTGTACACTTCAGCCTGAAGATGAATCACTTCTAAGTAGGATGTTTGGATACTAGTACAATGTAGTTGCTATTACAATTATTTATACTTAGTCAAAGTCTGTGTATACATATACATGTACATGTACATGTATATGTATATGTATATGTATATGTATATGTATAAATGTACATGTACATGTACATTTATACATATACATATACATAACCACTCACATGTACATGCTTGACATAGGATCATTAACTTTTTTTGTAAAATTCATGCAGTTGCCATGAAGGAGTTTTGAAGCCAAGAAAGTCAGACATAATTATAATAATGATAATTTCAAAACAGGGAGAAAAGCCTAATTTTACTATGCCAGGTTCCTTCCACAATGGCTATCCATGGTTATTCAAGGCAACAAGAAGCCACCATGATGAGCTTTGCTTTTTGCTGTCTGATATTTTTAGCATTTACAACAGTCTGTGTGGAAATGCATACAGAATATCTGCCTGACTAAGGAAAGAATTACGTGGCTTCTGCCACAATACCCTAGTAGGCAGCTTATTTTATCTACAGGTTGTTTGTTCCAGAAGGGTTACACAAATCCAGTGAAAACTCTGAACGGAAAAGCGAACTTCCTGGTAAGCTCCATAAAAGTGTGAGGGCAGATTTGGTCCTGAGAACAAATTCAACAGCAACAGCAATGACTGCAAAGGCACATATCTAATGAAAGGGATGTTCTTCCATGTTAGAAAACCTCCCATCTTGTTGCTTCAACCTCACTGTACATTCAGCTAATCCCAGTGTAACTCCAAGAAAAATCAAAGTATGCAACCATGTCAGAATTTTCCCATGGCACAGTAAGACTGCTCTGTAATGAATAGATCTTTTTATATTCATTTATTACAAAACCTCTTTCTACCATGATGGGTTGTGTTCATATACAACAGCTGCACTTTGTTCCACAAATTATTAAGCTTAATGTGAGAATCACCGGACAAAATTCCATGGTCTGTGTTATGCATGAAGCAAGGCCAGAAAACCTACTGGCCCTAAAAACCTGTGACTTTCTTCAACAAACTCTTTTATTTCTGCAAATATGTAGAAATAATTTATCCTTCAAAAAGACAGTCCAGCAAGAAGGAACAGCATTTAACCAAACATTGAGGAAACTGGAACGTAAAGCCAGATGAATTTGAACTACTGCATAAGGAAAAATGCACAATAGGGAAAGCAGCAGCCTACATGAACTGGTCCTGGAAATACTCAGCAAACAGCCATTAGAATCACAACCAGCAAAAGCAAAAGTACCATTAAAAAGCAGGGAAGAAACTGATTAGAGTTTCATAACAAAGGTTAAAAGATTAGAGATTCTTCTTTGGTAAGGGCTTTAAAGGCACACAGGTGATTTAGGAGCCCAAGTCCTACTCCAGTGTCTCATCAAAAGAGACTCACAGAGCAAGCTCTGCCCTTACATAAAAAGCATTTATTGATCTGCCCAGCACATGCCTTGCTGTGCTGAAGGCAGAGCACAGAAACCAGTTGGCCAACCTGCCTGCTGTTGCCTGCTATGGTACAGATTAGCCATGTTGGCAAACATCCTTCAACTCCTTTGGCTAAATTTAAATTCGGCTAATTTTCCTTCGGAAATCTCTGAGTGGAAAACACTGTCACTACTATTTACCCTATTAAATTCACAGTTTCTAGAAAGTGAAAGACAAGAGTTCTGTGCAAGTCAGAGGACGGAATTAGGAATAACGCAACAACAAAAACAAAAGAGAGGAATACAACCTGAAGGCTGCAGCTCCCAGAGAACGAGGAAAGTTAGGCTGGCACCAGCGGAGCTGTTCAGGAGAGCATCTTTTGTCTATGCCTGCCTGTGTGGTGTGCTAGCTGCTGCCCAGCCACCTCACATGGCTGCACCAGGCAGCAGAAGGGCTCATGCAAAATGCCTGGTCTGAGTGGTGCCAAGGGGATCAGACAGATGTGAGCGAACAGAAGCTCAGCAGGTGCTTGGGAAGCTCAGGAGAGATGAGACACAAGCGGCTATCAGCAAGACGCAGCATGGAGTGCCAGACACTGCAACTGAATTGGCAATGGCAGGGCAGAGCCTGGGATGGACAGCTTTTCCTGCCATGCTGTCCTTTCTCTACCAATTGCTGCTCAGTCACCTGAATGGTGGTGCAGGTGGCTACAGAGACCCAATGCCAGCTCCATGCCCATCATCACTACCAACTTCCAACATCTTTTTGTGACTGATGGTGCAGCCATCATTCATCTTCCCTCTCCTGCGCTGCTCCTGTTGTCTCTACAGCTGGCCATACATTTCATGTGGCCAAAAAAGCACTCTTGCACTCCAGGTAGCTGGCCCCTATGCCAGAGAGACTGGAGCATGAATGCATTGGGGTAATCACCTGTACTCCTTCAGCTCTCATGGTAACAAGGGATTGCTCCTGAACACTGGTGAGGGGAGAGAGGCAGTGCCCAAGGGAAGCCCACACCTGCCTGGCAACACTGTGGACCCTAAATTACGTGTATGAAGCGCCATTCTCTCTCATTTGTGCATATCCAAAAGTTCTTCCTGCCTATAAGAGGAGTGCATGGGTGCCCTCTGCTACACACGCTTTACTGGCATTTTAATTGGATTCAGTACTGCTTACTCATTGCCCAGCTGCTGTGGGCTGTGTGCCAGGCATGACGACCAGGCCCAAGGGAAAGATACCAATAAGAGCAATTTTGCCTCATATAGTAAGCAACAGTACCTATCTTCATTAAAAAGAATAATACAAACTTCGTTACTAGTATAATGAAACACAGATACATGGGCCATGCAGATTTTCTCACAAAGACTTGCAAAAATGCTTCTAAAAGAAAATTTCTGCCTAAACACAAAGTATTTTCACGCGAGTTTCAGGGCTAATTGCGTTTTTTGTTCAGGTTTATGCAAACCTGAGTCTATACCAACTTCCCCCTCCCCTCATTTGCACCTTTACGAGGCCATACCTCGCACAATAATGTCACCTATGATAGGTGGCATCTCTACCTCCTGCCTCAGTAAGCGACAAACTGGAAAGATCTGGACAACCCCCAGGCAGCAGTGATGAGCCTCAGCCTGTCGAACGGGAGTAGCAGGTGTCAAGTCAGTAGGCAAAACTCAGCATGCTTAATGCTGGCAACCTGTCCTGTCAAGATCCACGTTGCTGCTCCCCCCAGCGCAGTGCAAAAAGAAAATGCAAAGAACAAATGGAGGCCCACATGGAAGAAACCCTCTTCTGACCTGAGTGAGACATCTCTGATGACTGCAGCGTTAATAGGATGCTGCTGTTCAGAGTGGAAAGGGTCAGAAGGAAGATGAACATCTCCCAGATGGAATTAGAAGCGTCTCAGGCCTATCGATTTTGGTTGTAACCTTTACTGTAAACAGTCCACAGGGGCCTCATCAGCCACCTGTTCAGTGATATTTGCATTGAAATATAGAGCCAACGCAAATGAGAAAGTGGCCACAGCTCCTTGCTAAAGCATCTGCTCTAGCGAGATCCATCTATCTGTGCATCACCAGCAGCAGCACAGGTACTGCTTTTAAAGGAAGGGGTAATGCAGTGGCACTAGCTCTCTCACACGGCTCTGAAATAACAAATGCTCCATTTGTCAGGATGTTGACGGTGGTGGTAGTGATATTATATCATGCAATATTTCACTTTCTAATAATTGCTCAGTTTTATACTGAAATCAGGCTTGCCAAAACTGGGAGGAAAGCCATCTGTGCCTGGAGGATGACTGCCAGAAACATTTGCAATTTTATTTTGGGGTTATAAACCTGCAAAATGGAACAAAGGCAATGCCTAAATAACTTCTTTCACTCAACACCCCCAATCATATAGAGCAATAGACCTAACTCTGGAGCAGCTTGGTCAGTCAGGACAAAGATGTCTTTCTTATTTTTAAAAGTTTCACTCATTTAAGAGATAAAAATAGCTCTATTGATTATTTGTGGGACTTCAGCAAAACTCTGTCAAGATTCTGAATTGATTTGAGAGCTAAATGTAGCAATCACTGCCTTTTGAAAGGAGAGAACACCATCTCTAATATATACTTTGCTGTTTCATCTAGGCATGCTTAATAGAAAACAGATACACTACCAGCAATACCATTACTCTCTCCAGCACTCATTTTGCCTGGGAAATATCAGTGCCAGTCAACTGGCCTTCTATTCCCTCATCTGATAGATGGAATAGAAATTATGTAGCTGCAGGTGACCCAAAGTCGTAATGGGATAAAAATGTGTCCTTCCTTTGTTTTCTTCTCCTTTTGGACAGCAAAGATAAAACACCAAGTCCGGTGTGTTTTCACAGCAGCATTTACAAACGTCACTGATTCGAAGCTGGACACGGCACCGCAGGGGTTGTCTCAGCTGCCACATGGACACTGCAAGGGCACGTAGAGATAGGACAAGGGGAAATGGCTTTGACTGGGAAGGTGCTGAGGCGCTGGAATAAGCTGCCCAGAGGAATTGTGGAGATTCCATTGCTGGAAGTGCTCAGTGTCAGGTTGGATGGTCCTTTGAGCAACCTGGTCTAGCAGAAGGTGTCCTTGCAAGGGTGCTGAAAGTAAATAATCTTTAAGGCCCCTTCCAACCTAAAAAATTTCACGATTCTGTGATTTTAATGTCCCCGTGTTTAAAGCTTGGTGTAATCACAAATAACTCTGCTTTGGTTTTTGTTAATGCAAGAAACACTCAAGCACTTAAATATGAGCCCCAGCTGTATTCTTCAGGACACTTGTCCATTCACTTGCAATTGAAGTCTCCATGTTTTAATGTGATGAAACAGAAGAAAATGCAAATCATCACATTTAAGTCAGCTGTTAATCAGAGCACACTGCTTACTATTGTGCAGTTTGGCCAGTTCTGCCTCTAAATTCATTTACGCAAAAATCAACTCATTAACCGGCCTTGATTTACCTGGAGAGAAATAGCAAATTTTGTCAGCTTATTCTTTCAAATGGCAACAAAGCAACTTTGCCATGAAGTGGTTTAGCTTCACATTAAAATACATACCTACCCTAAAACGTGAACAAAATCTACTGTAGCACTTCAAATACTCCAGAACATTACCACTTACATGATAATTACTCCATCAGTGGAAAACACACTACCTGAAAGTGGCAGTCACCACTGCAGAGTGCACCAATTGTTCCACACTCCAACAGTTTAATCATGGCAGGAGAACTCAGGCCAAACCTCAGCGTCATATTCTGGGCAGGGATGCTCAGCACAAGGACACAGTGTGGTCAAGCAATCCGAGTTATGATAGGCAGAAAAAAGGAAAAGGCTCTTTCTTCCGGAAACCTGACAAAGTCTTCAAGAAAAATTATGTTTGTCCCTGACTGATAAAAAAACCCCAACAATCCAGATAAGAAAAGAGCTCTCTATATGTATTTATAATTTTAGCCCTTAATTTGTTTATGAATTAGTTATGTAAAGTTTCTCTATACCTTAAAGAAAAGTATTAAAGAAAAGCATGAAATAGACTACTCAAAAACGTAAAATGTCCAAAAATGAAGGATGTCCAAAAAACAAATGTAATCCCTAAGGGAAAATATTAAAATAGCTGTGGATAGACACAGGTAGAAGAAAAAACTGGAAGACTCCAAGTATTAAGAAAACCAAAATTAACTGAGAACATTGCCTCTCAGCACCACCTCTGAAATGTCTCTCCCTCAGACAACCATCCACTCCTGTGTGCCCATACAGTGACAGATATTCAGCCAAATTTAAAAGGCTCAGATCACAGGAAAGGTTTTCCTGCTAAAACTTCAGAGCAATTTCATAGATCACTATCTTTCATTATTACTTTTCATTGCCAATGTTTGTTTTTTTTTTTGCTGGTATTTTTGGAAGCTTTAAAAGAATAGAATAAATCTGACTCTGAGACAGAAAATCTATGTAGTTTGCTTTTCCTCTGAGATGAGCACGCTGCTTACAACAATCTTGCACCTGCAGCTTGCTAATAATTGCTAGTTGCAAGTGGCAGACTCTGAGCTTTGTTCTGTCTAGATTCCTGACCAATAAATTCCCAAATTTTAAATAGTATAAAATATATAAATCCAAACAGCTTTATGGACAAGTTAATACTAGATAGTACCCTATCCTGAAGAATCCGCTTTGAGTAAAGAGATCACCCCAATATGCCAACATGACATATTTTCCACTCTCCTCTTCATTCCACCTTTTCAGAGTTATGAAGAAGACAGAAGGCATAGCAAGAAGTCAACAGATACCTAAGAAATATACTATTTCCAGGATAGTGCTCACACAAATGGCACTGTATGTAAACCAGGACATAAGGTTAATTACTGTAATTCAGTGTATTTTAAGGGAAAGTGCTAAATGCAGCTATAATCAATAAACCTCTGAATATAAAAATCACAATTCCTGTAACTAATAGAATAGTTCAAGATAATTTTAATTTCTGAGGGTGTATTGAGAGGAAACATCAAATATCTGATGTCATTGCATATGCAAACTTAAAATTGAGGTGGTGTGGGTGATAAAAAGTAAGAAAAGAGATTACAGTTAGAGTAAGATGAGTCCCTGCACCACAGAAATACACCACTGACACACATTCACCCACATGGTGAAGAATACAAGCATCCTTACACATTTGTTCACACCTGCTTCTTAGTGCAGCGTGAGGGAATTAGAGCAGGACAGAAAAGGAAGTCAAAGCAGCATTGACAAATGCCTGTAGTACAAGTTACAAAAGCAGTAGCTCTGTTTGCTTTGCTTCTTTGGACAAGCTATGGAGAAAAAGGTTCAGTGTAGCAAGAGAGAACAAGCCCACTGAGTATGACTGCCTGAATGGGAGCATGATGGATGAGCTTCCTTGCAGATAGGAAAAGCCTCTAATCCATTCTCCGGCTCGCTGCTAGAGCGAGGCAAAGTCATTCTCTTCTTCTGCGGGAAATAACCTCTGCCTTTCGATTCCACGTGCAGGGCTTTGCAAAGGACAATCCAGACTGTCACACAGATGAGACCGCAGCCTGTTTCCAGGTCCCACACTAGGGCGGGCTCAGCTATGCAGCCCAAAGCCCCAAAGCAAGACAAAGATGTTTCTATATTGCTTGTGCTTCCTATGGCTATTTTAGGAATGATTGCATGCATTCAGGTTCCAACAACGAATAATGAGAGACACAGGAAGAGAAGGAATTTTCATGGCACCAGCGCTCAGCTAACGACTGAAACTGAAATTGAAACACTTCTAATACTCCAGATAATTTTATGGAGCTGAAAAAACCTACTCTGTGTGTAACAGACAGATTTCAAGCATCATCCCAGCAATGAAATATCCATCAGCATCAGGATGGGAAGATCCTTGCTCTGGCGTTCACTGATGAAAGTTTGGCTCTAACCAAAATACCTTGGCTTTCTCAGACAACCAAGGACCTGTTCCCAAACATCCTCCTCCCCCACACCCTGCAATTTCAGTCTATAATGGTGGGTGACACAGGAAAAGCAATGATTCATTAGCTGACTGCATCTAAGTGAATTCAGCAAAACCGTTCCATGAGTAGTAGCACACAGTTAAGGGTTTTTAACAAGTCTGCCAGGTGTTTTTTTAACCCAAAGGAATCCTTCATAGCTTGCCCAACAGAACTGAAATTCCTATGCAGGAACAAGGAAGATGACTGCATAGCTGGCGAACCGCTGCTGTTATTTCTTACTCTGCAGTTCTGCTGCTTATGTGATTTATATGAAATGCTGCAGAGAGAGCTTCCACTAACTGTAGGTTGGCCTCCATAATGTGGCCATTGAACTGATCAGCTGCCAGGAGCTGATCTACAGCCAAGACCCAAATTCCTGCCAGCATTTAGAAAGAAAAAGAATGCACAAAAAACATTAGCCTGGAGAATCAAATTACTTTTCAATGCGACTTAAGGCTGTATGCATGGGCTGTGCTGAACTCACTAGAAAAGACTGAGGAGATCCAGGTAGGTATCAAGGTGCGGTGTTCCCAGCTGGACTGCAGTCTGTCTGTCTTGCCCCCATGACCCATGCCTTGGAGGCTGTGCCTGCAGAGCCACAGGGCAGTGACTCTCCAGCTCTCAGGCAGTCACACAGCAGTCACAGCTAAAGGGCACGGGCTTGTTTTTGTTTACGCCAGTGAAAATGCTGACACTGACATCTGCTAGATGTGGAGCACTGATTCCTGACAGACTTCAGAAAGACCTGTAGCTGCTTTACAGCTTGTACCCTCTGCTTCAGCTCACTCATGAGGTTGCTTTACCTGTTTATAAGCCTTCCAGTTATAGAGAATTGTATATATTTAACACTTTCACTTTTGCATGAAGGTACACACACCCGGATAGAGACTCAGTTAAATTCTGCTAACTTTATATGAGTTTTGGGCAAAGTCTCCCATCTAATGTTGAAAAATGTTAATAACCACATCCAAATTCCCTGTGGAATTTGGGGTTATAACTAATCTTTTAAAAGAAGACATTCTTCTTTTGGTTTGTATTCTTACTCTCTTTGAGAAAGCTAAGCAGAGAGTCTTGATTGTGCTCTACAGTACTTCTTTTTGTTACAATTTTCCTGTGAGCAATCCAAAACAGAATTATTTTTCTGAGGTAAACATCACTACAGCAGCTTGAAATATAAGAGATTCTTTGCACGAGTGCCCCTATATTCAACATACACTTATGAAAAAGTCAATTTTGCAGTGTCTATGACCATATATATTCATAACTTCTGGTATCCTGAACAACCAATAATGCAAAAAAACCCGTACTACGATAGCTCAATAATAAGAGATTTCTGGGAAGTCTTCTCTCAACGACTTGCTGCAACGAAGAGACCTAAAGCATACATTTTCAGGCACTTCCCTTCTTCTGATGGAAAAATGGATCTTTGAAAGAAAGCACTTAACCTACAAAATTTTTACTGGAGGCTCTGAAGGACCCTGTTACCTGATACCTTGGGGTTGTTAGCCCCAGCTTTTCCTAGACATCAGCCATAGAGGTACCTCGATGGGACAGACCAGAGCTTCTAAATGCTTTGACATAACTTCCAGAAAGGAGAAAGACCTTTACTTAGTGCACTTCCCAACAAGCTGTATTTCCTGCATGTGAAGTCAGAAAAAGTCCAGCCACAGAACAAAGAGCACTCTGAGAACATGCCAAAGAAAAATTTATTTTAAAAACTCCCAACACATGAATATTGAGTGAGTTCTCACATGTTTAAAGCACAGAGAAGAAATGTGTGAATTTATTGATAATTTCCCTCATTATATACCAATGCTTACCAAAACATCACTCCCCTGTGTAAAGCTAGAAAGCAATTTTTTTCTGTCAGAAAATTATCATGTCTTTTTTTCCCCGGGATCCTAAAAGTATTACTGACAGTCCGAGGCAGGAAGAAACAACCTGCAAAGATCTGCATAGAGGAGGGGCAACACAAACCTAGGACTAGCAAGATGAAGTCGCAAACTGGCAATGCTCCACAATAAAGTGCTTTTACAAAGAATGGGATTGGTTTATGAGACTGAAAACACTGATACCTCCATGATAAAGACTGTGAAGAATGCTTGTATGCTTCCTTTCTGAATCTCAAGAAGCTCCCCACAATCCCTTCCCTTCCCAGCACTGACATGTAGGGTTTCTCTTTCTCGTAAAAGGACTTGGCTTTCCTCAGGCAAGAACAGATTTGGCTTTCCCAATACCGGAACAGATTACTCCCCTTCTTCACACACACCCTTACGTTCCCCAAAAGCTGACAACATTATTTCTGCTGCAGGCTCATGGGGACAGATTGTATCTTCCCTCCTTTTTGGACAGCTTAAAGTAGATTGCTTGTGCTTCCCATAAATAAAAAGCAAGCACTTGATGTTCAAAGGATGACTAAACTTGGAACACATCTTTTAATGTACATTTTAATCAAGCTGACTTGTGACTTAATTTCTCTTAGCTGAAGGCAGGTATCATACCCAAAAACCAGGACAGAGAGATGTGGTTGCTTTCTCACAGGTGCTGGACAATGAAGAAGATGGAGAGCAAACTCCTTCTTCCTGGAGTCCACCAGGCACATTCCTGCCTTTTCTTTCATGGAGACAGATTGACTCCCATGCTCTTTCTTGGTCAGCAGAGCTGGGCACCCTCCTTTCCATTGACCTGCCTGAAAGATAACTGTTCCACTCAGCCTGGAACAAAGTGAGTTGCCCTGTTGTGTGTTCGCTCCCCAGGGGCAGGACAATGTCATCCAGAAGAATTTTGCCTGACTGGAAATGCAAAGGAGGACAGAAATCTTTTCAGCCCAACTTATACTTCAATCTCTTCTCTTGCTCTGCAGGCACACAAATACACAAGGTCAAACATATTAGGACAAAAATTCTAAGCCATGCACCCCTAGTAGGGTCCTCCTGCCCAGTTCTCAAGTAGGATTAACTGGACTTTGCAAACCCACATGCACAAACTGAAAAAACCTGTAATTTCCAATGTACTGCTTTCAAGGTATTTATAATGCAAACACAGACAAAAGGTATGCTCTCTTTTATGACAAGCCTGAAATAAAGCAGCTCTAATAAGTAAAACCAGATATGGCATCTGAGGTAGCACAGTTTGCAAGGCAAGGATAAGAAAGCTCTCCTTTGGGCTTGTTCAGTAGCAAGCAGACTTACGCCCTTCCTTCTCGATTTGACTCTGCAAATAGATCTGTCTATATAAAAGATGGATGAATTGATGATTTCCTACAATAGCAATTTGATTATTGATTCCTATTTTGTCACAAACCCATCACACATAATCTACAGCCAAGCAATGTCCTGGATCAGCTGAACAAAACTGTGCACTAGACAGCCCTGTCAATGTCATAATTTCTATTGCTGGCTGGACTCTCCTATAAACTACAGGACTGTAAATTACTTTATGTCTGCCCTTGTCGAAAAAATAAAGTTTCGGCTACAACTGTATGGCAAAATACTGCTTGGGATTAAAACAGTACTACCAATAGAAAGAAAAAAAAGAACATTAGCAGATATTAGTGAACTGGAGCTCCTTTTGGTTATTCTTTCCTCTGCTTGTGTTTTATTTCAAGAATGTTAGGTGCTGTGCAATTTTCATTAAAAAACTGTCTTGAGAAGTCGTCCACATAGACAACACACACACACGTGTGGATAAAGGAGAATTAAAGAAAAAAATTTACAGGTACCAGAAAAGCTGTTCCCAGCTGCAATTCTCCCGATGCAAATTTCTTTGGCTCAATTTTTTCTCACAGCAAACAACTGCTAATCTGCAAAAATACTGACAGCATTTCTACAGCATAACAGCATCCATAACTGACCCCCAACACCCCAAACTTCTCACATCAACATTTTGGGCTCAAATGAATGCATTCAACTGCTGACCTCCAGCCCAGTACCAAGTCCTTAAAAACGGAATCATGCACCCATGCAGACAGATGGGATGCATTCCCCAGGATACAGGAGCTGTTGCTTGCAGTTTTGGCGGGGACACGGCTCTGGAGCAGTTTTGCACTTCAAGGAGCACAAACATGGTGATTCATCTCACTGAAAATACTCAACTCAAAATCAAGCATTTTTTTTTAGTTTTTCCATCCTTGCAAACTGGTCTGTCAGAAAGACATTTTTTGTAGTTATACCTACACAAGTCACACAAATAACAAAAGAGTTGTTACTGAATCTTCTTCCTAATCAGCAGATTTTAGAAACACTGATGTCTGGGAAACCTTATGCAGGATCTGGGAACAGACTACAGAATTAACCCCTCAGTCCTGCTTCAGTACCAAGAAGAATGATGCCCCACATATTTCAGTTGTCTTATGAAAGATTTCCATCATTCTGTCCAATCAATCAAGCTAAATTCTGTTTGATTTCTAGACTCAAACATCTGGGCTTAAACAGAACAATCTAATCATCACAACAAATTCACATTTAAAAGCAAACCTCTATCACAACCTCTTGGACAAACTGAAGGTTTAATGTGCAGATTGTTAATGTTACCAGATTATACAACTAAAAGAATACAGTTTTACTTGACAGTAATCAAATTTAAATTCCAGTGTAATGAGAAGGAAAATAGTAAACATTACTTCTCAGAAAGAAAGGGAGAAAGAGGGAGAGAAAGAGGGAGAGAGAGAGGGAGAGAGAGAGAAGAAAGAAAGAAGAAAAGAGAATGAAAGAAGGAAAGAAGGACAGAAGGAAAGAAGAAAGAAAGAAAGAAAGAAGGAAAGAAGGAAAGAAGGAAAGAAGGAAAGAAGGAAAGAAGGAAAGAAAAAGA
>VWZP01006983.1:214224-248269 GCA_013396995.1 Dicaeum eximium
AAAGAAAGAAAGAAAGAAAGAAAGAAAGAAAGAAAGAAAGAAAGAAAGAAAGAAAGAAAGAAAGAAAGAAAGAAAGAAAGAAAGAAAGAAAGAAAGAAAGAAAGAAGGAAAGACAAAAAAATCAGTACTGAAGGAAGAGAGTGTCATGAGCACCAGGGACAAAACAGAAGAACAAGAACAGCCATCTCAGCACATTACAGCTTTCTGCTAAAGCCACAGCCAGATCTGGTACAATATAAATGGCAGTGGCAGGTCCCTTGGGACTGCAACGTTGTGTGAAGCTTCACATAAAACACTTCACTGATGTCTCTTGGGGACCAGAGGAGGCTAAAGGTCTTTTTTTAGCTAACTACTCTAATCACCTCCTCCCAAACCAACACTTACCTTAGCCCTTCTTCAAAAACAGTAGCAGATAAAAGCCTAACTATGCACTGCTTCAAGGATCTCGCACTTGGTAAAGCTCTGGAAGTTTGATTTCTAGGTAGGAGTTACTAAAATTAAACTTTATAAAACCTACTTGTCTGTATTTTTGGTATCTAAAAGCAATGAAGGCTCCCGAGAGACTAGCAGGTATCTCTGAAATAAGGAATAAACACCACCACACCTCAGTCTTGCATTGCTTGTCACTTACTCCTCCCCCTCCCCTTATTTTGCTGACAGCAAGATGGACAATACATGAAAATTTGATTCTTGGTAAGCCGAGTAATGCAAATTAGCTTAATGAAATAGATGACTTTGTGTATGTCCCTTTGATACTGATTAAGCTCAAGTATCCACTCAGCTAATGACTAAAGCAATACCATGAGAGCTCTTGTGGAGGTGTCATAGCTATACTTTTTTTTCAGTAGCTCTTTACTCAGCATTTATTTCTACCTCAGATCCCCCTGTCCAGAGCAGCCCCCAAAGTGCAGGCAGAAGCAGTTACCAGTTCAAGACATGAGTGATGTAACACACAAATCTGCAGTTACTTAACACAGCTTGGGCCTCAACATAAAAAGGAGATGTGCCTTTGTGACTCCAGTTTTCAAGGCAGATAACCAGTGTGCTGCAAGGGGCTGCTTTGACTCTGTAATTATAGCCATCTTAATAATGATCTGTTCAATGGCTGCCTACTGCTGGTGCCCAGACAGTTTAATCACTAAGCATTCAGCTGTAGAGAACTAGCTATCCTTCCTGTCATTTGAAACATGGGACATGTTGTGTGAAGGAGGTGTAAATGAGCTCCTCCTGAACTAGCTGGCTAATACACTTTCACCATTTAGAGCCGAAATTACAAAATAGACCAGTAAAAGGGATAATGCATTGCCTCTCGCTACAAGAAGATGCTTTACCTCTGCTGCACTAGATGAACAGTCACTCCTACCAAGCCCATACATATATTATTCATTGAGCACCAGCTGTGTGCTTGGCACTGTACAGACACAGAGAGATGTGCTCCTTACTCCTGGGAAGCTTTTACAGTCTAAAGTAGTGGAGTTTGGCATTCATTCTGCCTGTAGAAATCCCATTGACTTCACTATGGGGAGCAGTTGCAGAAGCAGGTATTATGGCATTTGTAAGAGCCAGTGTAGTATCAACTGATAGGTACAGTGAGAGATAACATTCAAGCTGTGTTCCTACAGGAGCTGTGTTTTGGGCCCTGAGGAAACTGACTGTGAAGACTGACACAGAGGGCTTGGAATGTACTCGAACATATTGTGTAAATGCAAAAAGATGTTGCAGTGTCCTAAGACCCCTTTGTGCTGATGCTGGCTGCATCTCCTCACACCCCACTGCTGTGTGGTTGCTGCCTTAGTATTTTCTCATATTTTAATGCCTTCAAGGCAATCCTGATCCAGTAACATCCAATGGTGGAAGAAACAATACCCTATATCCTCCAGTGCCAGGGATTTGTAAGGACTCCTAGCCAAACACTAGGAGCAAGCCCAGTGTGAGTGAGAATGAGGCATGAATCACCACAACAACATCCAAAACATATTTTAGACTTGAGATGAAATCCTACTGTCAGATTTGAACAAAGATTCTCCACACTGAAGAATAGAAGTGGCTGAAAGTACAGATCTATTTACATGTAGTGGATGGAAGAACCTGGAAAAGAAATGGGAAAGAGCAAGAGCAAAGTGGGGAAAAAAAGGAAGCAGATCTGAGTACAGGCACTGAGAAGAGGATAACAAAGACTAAGAAAATTGGCAGCTGGAAGTTCAGGCAGGTGAAGCAGACTAAGGAGGAAGAGCTGTTATGACATCTGGACATGGATGGAGAAAAATGATTGGCAAGTGAGAGAAAGCAAAAAATACGAAGATGAGAAGGGTCTTTCAAAATTAATATAGCTATAAAAAGGCTGTGAGGCAAAAGGACCTCATGCATGTGTGTGTAAACAGATCTCTAGACATGAAGGAATGCAATTATTGGCAAAGGGAGAAAAAAGGGAGGAGATTCAGAGGATATCTAAGCAAATGGAAATAGGAAAAGAACATCATCCGGGTGGGAGGAATAAAAGAAGTAAGAAAACACATTGTTAAGGCCCTTGTTGTGTATCACACTCCTTTTCGTTTGCAGTCTGTGCTTGGAAATTTGGTCTCTCAGGTGTGTGATATTTTTATTCTCTTTATTAACACAACATTTAAACTCACAGAAGTATTCAGAGAGAGAAAAGGACAGAGGGAAGTCTCCTCTGTATCTACTGATGCCATGCAGTGTAGGAGGCAATGTATTGCCTTCCCAGCAGCTGGCTCAAAGGAAGGCTGCAGGTATGAATATGATGGCTACATCAAAACACAGGTTCATGGTTTGTGTTCTGTGTCTCACTACAGGAAAAAAGAAAACTCCCCAACACTTCTGTCAGTATCTCACTGATCAAAAGCCATCTAAATACATTAAAATATATTAAAAACTTTCTTAGGTTTTTCTCTTGAGTCCAGTTTATCTGACATTCATAGTCAGTAATCACTGTATTTGTCTCAGAGATGCAATTTAATTGCAAAGGAAAGAGAAAGTAGTATTTAGATCATGGGTGAGAAGCTGTGGTCCACCAAACAACAAAATCATTCTTGTGAGATCTACACTGAAAAACCTGGAGATTAACTGAGCCAAGGGAATTTTGCCTATGCATGAGAACTGTCCTTATGCTCCAGAGATGAAGGATTTGGTGTCTGGGCCCAGCTCCCTGTGCATATCCATGTGTGCCTTGATTTATATAGTAATCCTGTCTGTTGCCTGTAGCACTGGCATTTGCTATAAAAACACAGGGAAACATCCTCCTGCAGAGCACTATCATATTCCTCAGTCAGCAGCTTCCTTGGAGTGGACTGAAAAATGCCCCACAAGGAGGAAGAAAAGAATTCTTGAGGTACAGTAAGCCTCAAGGTCCAACAGAAGAAGAGCAAGATGAGAAGGACAGAAGTGAGGGAGAAGGACAGGCAGAGTGAAGGGAACTCACAAGAAATAAGAGAGAGACTGGATATATACAGAAAGCCCAACACAATATCTACCTAACCTGCCTCCTGAGAATAGGGTAGATGGATCTAACTGAAATAGAGCTCTATTTTCATACAGCTGCTAAGAAGCATGCTTCCCATGAAACCATTATAAAACCTCATCTTCAGGGTTGATTTAAAAATTGTAACTCAGCTGTTGCAATTTGTATCGGATTTGAATTTCGCAATCTCAGACATTAAATCAGTTCCAACTGAGAAGGGGACTTACAATGCTCCATTTTACAGCCTGAAATTGCACTTTCAAGGGTTTAAAATATTTTCTACACCACTACAGAGTGAAAAAATATTAGGTTAATTTTTAAAATAAGAGTTCAGTTTAGCTGTCAGTAGAGTCTGTAGAAAGATTAAAGATATCCAGTTGGAAATACAGAAAATTCAAAATTTCTATTCTCAAAACCAAAATAACCCCCTTGACCCCCCAAAAAACCCAAGCCAACAAACAAAGCACATATATATAACCAAGAACATTTATGTTCTTTGATAGTGTTATGTCACTTAACAGCCAGCCATGCTTTATCAAACTCATTGCTTGCTTGCATGCAGTCATTCATTAATTTCCACGCATTTTTTTAAAATTGTGTCATATTCTAATGGGGCTGTATGTCCAACACAAGGCACAAAAATCAGTATCCCACACGGCAAAGGTCAGGAGCTGTCCACCCTTACACCTTCAAACTGTTAAAAATACCCAAACTGTGGATCTGGATCCTGAAAAACATAGGCAGACAAAACTGCCATTTAATTTAATAGAGTCAATGGGAGTCTAGCCAGCAAGTCAGACCTTATGAAATTAATATTCTGCACTAGCTAGGCTGTGAGTTTATGTTATAGGATGTGTTGGGCAGTGTGAAATGCAACATACCAAATTCAGCCTCACACAACCCTAGAGTGGGAACGTTCTGTTTATTTATATGGAAATGTTACTGCTAAACAAGCTCTGGAAACAGTGAAGTCTGGCTGTTAAGAATTTGTGTCCTGATGCTGATGTCTTTAAAAGGCCAGTTAGCCACACGCCCTCTGCCTCACTGAAAACACTTTCACCTGCTTGCCCGATTTCGGGAGGGACCTTGGAAAATTACTTTCTTGCAGGCTGAGCTAAGTCAACCCAAAAATTCACAAGTTACTGGGAGCTGACAACCACCTATACACAGACAATGTGATCACACAAGCCTTGTATCTTTAGGATGTCAGGCTAAAAATACAGCCTTTTGCATTAATTAGTAAGAAGAATTTTAGCTCTGAACTACAGCGGGAATTGTACCCTTAGTTGCACAGAGATAAATTTAGGGATGAAGGATGAATGAGGCTGAGCTTATCTCTGACCCTGTCTCTTTGCAGATTTCAGACACTTCCTTGACCCTGTCCTGACACAGTTGTTTGTGCTTAATTTGAAACAGTTGAGTTTCCTGTAACTCATAAGCAAACAAAGCACCCTCTCCACCAGCACGCTGATCCCAGCTTGGCTGACTTTAAATAGATGAGGCTGACCAGATACTGGCCACCAGCTCAGCAAAGAAAGAGCCATTGTGTGAGAGATCCACAGCCTGCCAATGATCCAGACAGCACATTGCCCATCACAGCCTCACTGCCAGCTTTGAAGAGGTGGTTTTGGAAAACTAGAAACATGGATCTTCATCATGTTGGGAAAAGAGTCACAACGCAAAAATTGCATAACAGATGCTGGTGAGTAGACAAAAATTTGCAACATATTTACATGTAGTGTAATGGGAAAGGTACAGGCAGAGAAAATACCTCAGCTCTCCACACAGGGATCTGGCAGATCCCCAAGCCCAGCTTCTCCTGAAAAGCTCAATGTGTCAGTATTTCCTGCAGGTACTACTTCAGTGTCGACAGCAAGATGTTCTCAGCAGCAGAATAACAGCTGCACAATAGGAGCAGCAAGTGAATGGTTGAACAGCTCTTTTTACAGGCATGGTGTGATAAAAACCTGGTGTTCTTTTGTGCTGCACAAAGCCCCTACTTTGCTGACTCCAAGTTCAAATCTCACGGGCTATTAGGAGAAGGAAGAAGGACAATACATTAACATGAACGGTAGAAAAGAATGTGCTCTATTCTGGAAACCAAGCCTGCACTAGAAGCTGTGTTATGTCCTAAATACCAAGGCAGAGGCTGCTTTCATGTCAATTAAAAGGTATGTATTTTGGCATGCAAGGATCACGCATTTAGTGGCAGCGTAACACAAGCCTGATTTTCCTCATGGAGTGCTAAGTGGAGTGGTCTCTCCTTACCAGGGCTCCAAAGCTGTCACCAATTGGTGGTTTGCAGCTTATTTTTAAAGGCTGGGAATTGTGTGATTTATACCAGTTCCCAATATTTTCTCCCCAAAGAATAAATCACAGCCAAATAACTGATAGGTGAAATTCCCTTAAGATTGTTGCGTTGGACCCCGTGTTAGCAGACAGGTAAGCCACTGTTGACTAATTAGAACTGCTCTTCAGGAACAAGAAGCAGAACAAAATAAAGTATCAGAAGAAAAAAGCAGAACAGGATTGGAGTGCCTCTTCAAAGCGGAAAGCTAGTACCAAAAAAAACACTAAGTCTAAAAAGTTTAAAAAGTTTTTGTGGGTTTTTTTTTGTTGTTGCTGCTGTAGTTTGGTTGGTTTTTGTTTTGTTTTGTTTTGTGGGGGGGTTTTTTGGGTGGTGGGAAGGGAGTTCTCCTCTTAACATTCAAAGCCAACTTTTACCCAGGAGAGGGATGCCAGCCTGAGCAATATATGGGACCAGTCCACCAGTCCACTAGCTCATCTTGGCTCCCCCTTCCCCATCTCACTTAAGAATATTTATGACTTCACAGAGAATTCGGGGATTGCATAAGAGCTCTGTTTATATATTTGCAAATCAGTCTTGCAATGTAGTAAGTACCTGCTTCACAAGGAAGTTATGAGCTCCCATTAGTTTCTGTAATGTCTTCAAGATAATCAAATAAAGGATGCCAGGCAAGAGTATGATAATGTTACTGTGCCTTGGGAATCCTCCCTTTTCCTAGTTGGCACAATTCTACATTTTGCCTGCTTAATTTTAATCTCTCTTAGCCCTTGGGCTACAGTTTAGTACTCTGCCTGTAAATTGAGGCCAAAAACCACTTTGCAAATATATTTCTACTAGCAAAGTTGAGTCAGTGTCAAAGTTTTGAGTGTAAACTACATAAATTGAAACATGCCATACTGACAGTAACATAAAAATTCAGTTCCCTCATCTCTGCTGCAAAAACTGTTTACAGCGTTCTCTAAAACATGACAAAGTGCTTGAAGGTCAACGATTGCTTTTGTGCCATATGGACTGAAGGCAGAACATCCCTGTGAACACTTGCAGAGATCTGGGGGTGGGGGCAGGTGCAGGTGGAGGCTGTAGTGAGAAAAAACCCAGCAGCAAAGGAAAGCTTGAATTACATGCTGGCCTCAGTGAAGCAAACTACTAATTAACTGAAATTAGCTGAGTTTAAAAATCATGAACTTGTTGGAAGTGAAACCAGACAATGCCGTCCTTCTGTCTATCAGTCTTACAAAAGTGAGGTGCTCGTTTTGAGAAGAAAAAGAACAATTGTAGAGAGATTTCATTTGAAAGCACAATGGTCTGAATAAGTCGTTTGTATCATCATATATAGTATGATCACACAAATCATGCAACACATACATTATACAACCATATATACTAAAAATATAGTTGAAGTAACTGCTGGAAAGGAGATTACCTTGGACACAGGAATGGGCTAATTATTATATACTGAAAATGCTAATTCCCCCACATAACTTTCATCTTCCAGCACTTAACAAATTATTGTTGTTACAAGTTCAAACACTAGTAATTCTAGCACACTTGCTGCTATCTTACATGTGGCTGGATATCTAGGGCAGGAAAAGCTCTAAATTCTGTAAGCCATAAAGAAGATTGAATTATCCACACACGAATTCTCCTATGGAGCTGTATCACACCCTTTTTCATATGTTTTTTGGATTTGTTTGTTGGGTTATTTTTGCTTTCTGCAACCCCCATTACAAAATTAGTGCTCTCTTATTTCAGGAGCTATTTCACTCTTCCAGGTTTCATAAAATCCCTGCAGTCTCCAAGACAGCATTCAAAAATGTGTAACAAACCCCACTCTGGTAGAAAGCAGAAAGTCTTTCTGGTGGCCCAGAGACTCAAAGGACAACCTCAGCCTTCACTGACATTTGTTCACTGATGTGATGCTCCTTTCAGCAGAACAAAACAAAGGACTTCAAGCTTCAATTTACCAAAAACAGAGCAGCCCACTAGTCCCAGCAAAGGATACCATGCTAGCAGTAGTGAAAACTCTGTAGCAAGTCTCTCTGTTTAAATTCTCCTCTGCTGCAAAATTCCACTAGGTTCTTCCCACTGAAGTAAAAGATTCTTTTCTAGCTGCCACTAGGTTGATTCATCCTAAACAATGGTATTGGCTTCAGTGGTATAATTCCTGATTTCCTCTGCTGTAAGAATTAAATAAGTTACATGTTTTTTACTAGAATTTAATGGACAGCTCAATTCCACAGTCCCATTAGAAACCATATATTTTTAGCCTTTTCAGTGCTTAACAACATGGTATTTTGCTAAGCCAGCTGTGGCCTTTACCCCTGAAGTAATAAATAATATATTTAATGCATATTGTCTATTGTACTCCCACTCCAATTTATTTGCTATTTTTCTCTTTGCCTAATGAATTGAAAAACCTGATTTAAAAATGGCTAAGGAGAACATGTAAGTTCAAATATGAAGAATTCTTCTTTTCAAGAGTCATACTCATGAAGGTCATGACATTTCCCACATCAAAAAACTTTCAGAATACCTTAATTTCACTATTTTTTTTCTGACTGGATTTGTGCTTCATTCTTTGCTTCTTAAAAACTCAGTTGTCCAGTTAAAAGGCTCCCTTCCCAAGACGTTCTCCACTTACATTTGTTGACTCAACTTGTGATGAATAACCAACATGTTAAAACAAGCTGATAAATCTGAGTTTTCATAGATCCCAGCACTGTGACTAGAGACCTGTTTGAGCCTATGTGACACTTTCATTTATTTGAAGATTATAAAAAGTTGTGCAGATGAAATAAGGGGAAAAGCATATGCCTTCACCTTTTAGCACAAACTTCTTTTGAAGGCAATGAAGGTGATGACAGGTTTGAAAGGGTGCCAGCTGCAACTGGCCCAACTTTAGAGTACAAGAGGGTGTGCTTGTTATTTTTTTCTGGCCAGACCTGAGCAACTGTATCTTGGATACACTCCTTGTTAATGTACTGAAACAACCCCTGTCACTAGGGATTCCAGCCAGACTGTTTCTGGGATCCACTTGCAAGCTGAACCTGGGACATCAGATTCTTCCACTTTTTCTCATCCTCCATTTCTCTTTCCCTTTTGAGAATTTGATTTCAGTCGAAGGGTTACCTCCATCTCTGCTTTCACCTTTGTCCATCACTAAAACCAACAGAAGAAACTGCAGGCTATATACACACCAGAGTTACTATAAAAACGCTTCAACTACTACAGGCTTTCCAAACCAGGAAACAGTACCTACTGCTCTTAGATACACAAAACTGATGTGAGCACTGGTACTTCTTCTGATTTCCAGCTTTCAGAGCAGGGGAGAAGGCAGCCTTGATCCAGATGTGAGCAAGAAGAGATGGCTCTGCATCAGAGGCAGTTCTGTCTGCTGCCAGTTCAGAGGTCTGAGAGCACAGACAGGGAGTAATGAAGGGCACCCCTGCTGTTTCAGCCCCAGATAAATCTACATGTTCAGAACAGTCTGCCAGGAACCTGGAACAAAATCACAGTTAGTGAGAGTTTTTCCACTGACCTCACAAGAACGAGTGTTGGTGTCTTGCTGTGAGGCTCACACTCATACTGACGCCAGCAGGAAAGCACCCATTTTTCGTTAAGATGAGGAACAGCAAAACACCCATTCTTTTAAGATGAGGATGTGCTGGTGGATATTTCTGCCTATTTTGTACATTAAGTTCATAACCTAACAAAAGCTGAAAAAGATGCAAGCTTTGCAGCTAATCATGGAGTCAGATCTACAGATGACTGGTTTCTCTGACACTCATTTCCAAGCACACACCACAGCTAAAACTTTCTGTTGCTGCAAGAATAGGCATTATTAAAAACCATTTAACCACCAAAACAGCTCTGCTAGTGTCTGTGCTATTTTCATATTAGCAGGTTAATTATCAAATTATTTTCAATGATACAGAAAAAATGAACACAAGCCTTTTCCTTTAATGTAACAGTAAATTTTTGGTTTACTGGTAGTTGCGGGTGCTGGGAAAAATTAAGAACAAACTGCAACTGGAACTCCAGCTGAAATCCTGAACCCCACCCACATCTTATTCACATTTGCATGAATAATGCTTCATTACTATGCTGAACTTATTATTTTCAAAGAAAGTATGTTTATTAATATAATGTAGGGATCAGCAAATAAATTCTCTTCCTGTCAGGTATCTCAGGTATCCCCTAAACTCAGGGGCTCAGGTTTTCCTCGAAGATTCATTCTTCAGGCTCTTTCAGAGCCTGAAGATCAGACTTCCTAAGATATTATTGCATACTAGAAGACAAGGGCAAATAATCAAGAGGTAAAGAGTCAGAAATTAAGCAAAAAAGAGAAGGAGGAGAAGAAGGCACCACTGCAATCAAGATGTACAGACAAAGGCAGTTGCAATTACAGAGGGGGAAGGAGAAAGCTTGAAATATGAAACTTTCAGAGGAAGAAAGGATTTGGTTGAATGGCAGTAAATATTAGGACCTTGTACTGAGATACTGAGAGAAGTCAAGGCAATTGAAGCAAGATGTATATTCAAAGGTAATTCTTAAAACATACTAATCTTCCAAAGTATGCAGAGTTAAGCTGTGGCTTATTCCTTCAGAATAAGATCATTCTTGTAGGGGTCAAGGCACTTTAATTAAAACCTAGTTGTACATAATGGGTCTTACCTATCTATGTCCTGGAGAAAAAGTACACGGTGACATACAGAAGCGGAGATACAAGAAAATAAGACACAGTGCAGTGAAAATAAGAGACCTGCAAAGGTCTGTTTGGCGAAATGGTGATGAGACTCCATCCTAACTAATGAGATCCTCATCCCCTGACAACCTGTACTCAGTTTCTACAAAACCTGCATATGTGTTGCTGGTAAATGGTAAAGGTTTATTCTGCAGATTCAGGAAGAGATTACATCCTAGAAGGTTCCTGTGGATGTGAAGATCACATAGCCTGCTGTGACTAATCACCTGGATATCCTGTGCATTACTACAGGAAATAATGAAAGCAGCAAGAAAATTTCAAGTAAGAGCACAGGATATTTCACCTCCCCTGTTCCTGTTATTTTTAAAATTTAGCTGAGGAGGTAAGAGCACAGAACTCTGACACACAGTGAACTGCTCCTTCATGCACAAACCTGCTTCCCACTTCAATCCTGACAGCAGAAGTTTGCAAGTACCGCTAATTCCTTTCCAGCTACCCGTGTGACACCTGGACACACAAGTTGTTCGTTTCTCTTGCTCCTTTGAGACAAAATTTTTGTGATTTTTTTACTGTTAACTACAAGACCTCACTGAATAAATAAAAGAAAAGTTCCTTCTCTCAAGTAACTTGTGGAATTCTCTGATAAGGATACAGCCAGTACAAACAACTGCCTGATGTGGGATAACTCTTTCCACCATTTCCAGCCAGTCATGTCTGGATCTCTATTTACCCTGATAGAAGACGGCTCCAGACCAACCAGCAGAGAATTCAGTCCTGTGGAGTGCAGGTGTTGTACTCCATAAGGCATGCAAAAGTGCTGAAGTCTACTCTAATTAGTTTCCAAATTCAGTCTGGCAGTTTAGTATGACTTATGTGCAATGAGTAACAAAAATAGAAAATGTGTTCTAAAATTAAAGAGAGTCGAAAAAGAAAACAAAGCTAAGAAATACTTCCTTATGCCTTCTTGTTTCACAATGAAGAACTATTTCTGCTTTTGAACTACAAATCATCAACAGCACTTTTTTGTCCAGCTCAGGTTTTCTGGTTCAGACCCTTTCAGCGTTGTCACCTGAGGGTAAACTGGACACAGATCTCTGCAGCTGAGCTGCAACGAGATTATTTTCAGAAAGAGAACTGTCTGATGTTGGCACAGAGCTGCCAGGTTGTGTCCTTACCTATTGCTTCCCAAAACACCACTGTATGGGAAATAAAGAAGGGAGAGAGGCTGTGACAATGCCTCTTTGTGTCCCACCGATTTCCAGGAACAGTAGGGCTGGCCCCAGGCTGTGACACTGTTTTCACACACCTCTCCCCAGCACATCCCCGAGCCAGGCTTTCATAACCAAGGGCTGCTCTGAGGGTTTGCCATGCCACGTGCCAGGCTCCTTCCTGCGGGTTTCTCCCACTCTCGGGAATCTTAGGGAAAGCTATTATGGGCAATGGGAACTTTCTTCTATAGAGTCTGCAGTCAGGGTCTGTAGCTTCCCCCGCTCCTTTCAAACCTTGAAAATTACAGTATTGTTACTTCTCTAAGGAAGGAGTTTCAGAGCACTGAAAATTAGCTCTGTGAGACTGGGTTGAATACCTTCTAACCACAGTGAATTCCAGTAGGAAATTAATTCCCACTAACTGACTTTATTTCAAAAGTGTTCATATTCTACAATGGTTGGCCGCTAAAATGGTTTCTACATGAACTGGAGAGGTAACTTTTTTTCAATGACGAGTAATTATCAAATATTTGGTCTTCTTGTAAGGAACAGAAATAGCATTTAGCATCATATTAACGTATCTACTGTACCTGGAGACTACCTCTTGTTGTTGAAAACATGAGCAAAATCTTAATATCCCTAACATCCATAAATCTATCTGATTCATTTCTGAACATTACCAGGAAATACCTATGCTTGCAGTTTTTATACTCCTTTCCAACCTCTCTACAGAAATACTCAAGTGACTGAGTTCATTTCCTGAAATATTCCATAGGACCAACAAGCATGGCTTTGCATAAGCTTCATATTTAAGGTAAAACAACCGTGCCTACATCAAACAAGGGAGTGAGTGTATTACAAAACTCTGAAAAGCAGCTTTTCGACTCTGGCAGAGCCTTGTGCTGACAGAGCCATAAAGGTTCTGCACAAAATCACCAAGCCACTACTGGCAAACCTCTGCACACTGAGCTGTGACCATGCCCCTCCTATTTCTGCACTCCAACGCCTACATGCAGTGGGGCAAAAACACTGCTCCTTGTCGGCTTGCACTGCAGGAGCACCTTGCTGCTGTGGGCACGGGGCTGCTGCAAATTCATCCACCAGGCAAATCTGCCATATCAATTCCCAGCTCTTTAGCAGTTTGTTTTAGTGTGTCATTGCTAGATGTGCTGGTGACTGTGGAGTGACCCTCAGTCAGTTCACCTTTTCTATTTTTTCCCTCACTCAGCCCTTATTCAATAGCTTTGGTTCCTACTTTCAAACACAGTAGGATTGATTAGAAGATACAAGTTCTGAAAACTCTTTATTTTCTTTTTAAAGGGTAACATGAAGATGATACTTCTTTTCCCAGTGACACTCTGACTGCTGATGACAAATTTCTTGTAAAAATTTCAAGAATCTAACTGCAGTGTTGCCGGTCTCATTCTATATGAGTGGCAAAAAACAATTTCATGAGAACACGGTTCCCAGTTTCCCTCTAGTGCTGCCCTAGCACTCCTGAATTTTTAAAGTTATTCTAAGAGTTTCTTCTCAGAAGTACAGACTCACTACAAGACCCCCAGAACTTAAGATGCTTTTCTCTTGTTTTATTTTTCATTTAAAGATGCAAAGCAGATGCAGACGTCTGCTTGCATTTTTCAACAATCTGCTTTAATAACTGGCTACAGGATGGACTCTACACTGACCTTGTTTTCCAGTCTCTGAGTATATGGATAAAGCTGTTTAAAACATGACTTAAATTCAATTATTAACTTGCAAAAAATCAGGCATGGATTCTGAAGGCATACTATTAGTTTCACAAACTGTCTGCTCAGAGGGAATGTCTCCTTTTTTACACTGACATACCTGATGATGAGTGAACAGTAACATCAAGGTTTATAAAGTCTTTATTTCTTTATTCACATAGTTGGCTTTTGTTTTAAGAGGCAGTTGACAAAGACACGCACTTTTTTGAAGATAACCTGAGAATCACTAGATTACTTGCCAGCTAATGCAATGTATTTAAAGAAAAGTTTTTCTGTGTGCCAGAGTTGCTAAACCCTGTAATTTTTTATCACAAGGCTATATAACATTGGGTATTTTCTTTGATAGTCTGGCTTCTGAAACCAAGACATTAAATGAATTTTTCAGGAACAAGAGAACTCTTTGGCCCCTCAGGAACATGTTGCAGGCTTTCCTATTTCATCATTTAAATATCTGATCAGGAAAGCTTGGTAATACCAAGTCTCTTCACATTTCCAGAAAAACAACACTCCTACGAATGTTAGGAAAGACTTGGTGACGTATTTTATCACCACTCATCAGAGACCCAGGTCAAGGATTTCAAACCACTGATAAAAATAAGCTCTCCAAGCACCGCTTCTTGCAGACAGAAGTGGGCTTGTTCTGGCCCGAGGCAGAGCCCAGTGCAACCCAGCAGAGCCCAGCGAGGGGTGGGATGGCAGCACCACACGGGCTGATTCTACCTGATGCCAGCGGTTCCTGGGGATTTTGCCTCAACAGAAGCTGCAGAGTCCATTTAAAGAAAAGACAGTCACAGGCTATTCTTGTGAGCAAAAAATTCAGGTCTGTTGCCAGCCCTGCCCTTCGAAGGCATCTTGCACCTTACAGTGCCATCAGGGCTTCTTGAATATTCAGCAGTTCTGAAAGTCACGGACACCTCCCTTAAGCCTCCACAAATGCAAATGAAGCTAAACCATAAGAGCAAACCCCTGGAGAAAATAAAACTCTTTATTTGTAAGAGAGGAAAAATTATCACATACATCCCAGGAAGACATTCCCTTCAGCAGTAACCTTTACTATTAAGCAAAATAATAAAACCTACAGCTCCCTAGCATTTCCATTAAGAATACAGAGCAAGCAATTAATAGTGAACCTCTTCACGTTCCTATGTAGAACAAAAAATATTTTTCTGTGTTTTGGAAAAACTGGACAATATTTTTAGTGGTCAGCACCAGGCCATGATCACTGAATGCTTTGGATTGAAAATAAATGTAGGCACAGTGCCTTCCCTGTGCGTCCAGTTTTCCCATGTACAGGTAGAAAATAGGTCTCAGATAATAAACTCACATTCCTCTTCTACACAGTTGTACAAAGAAAAATTATTTAGCCACGTTTCCATTTTACTTTACAAAGTCTAGATCAGTCCTCATACACACATATTAATGAACTACCAAGAAGTAAAAAGCTCATCCTATGTAACATACCCATACACTCCAGCACCTTCCACAAATTTTAATGTCTTCAGATTTTCATAATCTCAATGCAATTTATTCCTAATACCACTTTCCAAATTTGAAACTTTCTCACGGGAAAGACACAAAGGTAAGCAGAACTTGCTTTCATCTGATCCCTGCAAATGCACCAGCGAGCCCGATGGTTGCCACACACTCTGCAACACTTACCAGGACTGATGAAAGGTTACAAATGGATCAATTCTCTCAGGTGTTATTGGACACTGCTAGACCTGCAGCCCTTTAATTCTTAGTCTTGAAATTAGCATCATGAAGTTAATTCGCATCATGAAGTTGGAAGCCAAAGCTGTGAAGCTGTATGGAATGTCCATGGAAATTACTGTTTCACCGAGCTGCCTGATGGTAACCTCAAATTTCCGGTTATTATTTTGTTGCCTGTTTCCAGCAAAGAGCCAGAGTAGTCACACTGTATGTTTTTGTTCATTTAATCTGGATACAGAAGCACCTCAGTAAATCTTTAGCTGAACAGCAGACAAATACACATGTCCAAATCTCTGTATGCCATCAGAACATGGGAATGGGGATACTGGCCATTATGACCAGTTCACCTACCCTGCTACCCCATCTTTAGCAACAATCAAGAACAAACCTCCAGAAAAGAGCCAATAACAGAAGCATTACTGAATACTTGTAACATTTAGCAAATCTAAACTGTCTTATGGCTTTGTGTAATTTTCTACATATTGTTGTGAATATACAAATGTAGTGCTTTAGCTACCTTGCCTCTGTTTAGAGGTGGATAAAGAGAGGAAAAAACGAAAAATCTGTAAAATTTCTGAACCTCAAAATGACCCAGTCTGGGGGTTCTTTTAGGCACATTAATGCTATACCTCTGGTACTTCTGTAAGTCACACGGCTAGGAGGCAAACAGCACGTTTGTCCTTGGAGGTATGGAAATCTCTGTGTCTGCACACTGCAGAGCACTGATGCTTGATAGGGAGCAGTGAGTGAGCAGATAGAAATCACCCGGGGGTCCAGCCATCTGCCTCTCACCCTACCAGATCAGAGGATCTCAGCGTTAAACCTATTTCCTGCCTCAGCAAAAAAATGTGTTTTTCCCTTGGCAAATGTACATCCAGGTGGGACACTCTTCATTTGCTGGCTAAAAAGTTAACCTTCCTATCCCAGACTGGGCTGTTTGTTTGTTTGGTGTTTTTTCTCCTTGTAAGAAAATGCCATCTGCCTAAAGCTGTTCAAAAAGGCTGAAATAGTCAAAAGTAATCTAGAAGAAGAATTAGGAAGTCTAAGGTGGTCAAAAGTGTGTAATAAATGCTATTTAACTTCTGACTGTCATTCATCACGGGTGTCACTGAGCACATGTGGCATACAGAAAAACATGAAAAAAAGGCCCTTCCCACATGACTTCTTTTCAAAAATTTTTCTGATTTGTAAGTGTGGTCTGGGTTAAGCTTTATTTTTATCTGGCTTAGAAGGAACAAAACAGTACTTCACAAACTTCATTTCAATGTTGATAAAACATAATACAAACTCAGCAATTGCTTACCATATCTTTTCCCTCAAGACCACCCTGAAATCCTAAACAAGTCTAAAGGGCCGTACTGAGGATGAATATCAAAGACACTGCCAAATATGCCTTTCTATTTAATTAGCAGACCAGCTCATTAGCAGAAGAGCTGTATAGGAGAGTTTGCCTGCAGCCCTTGCTGACATCAAGGACTGCAGAAAAGTAGGTTGCAGTCACACATGCAGAAGGCCAGCCAGCGCTGGCAGCAGCAGCAGTCCATGGCAGAGCTGGGGACAGGGGTGGCTGTCCCTAATGCAGGTGTAACTCTGCAGCACACTGCGAGGAGAAGCGAGATTTGGCATCTTTGGGGGGCACCCGAGCAATGGATTCAGCAGCACAGAGCACAGGCGGCAGGGCACATCCCTGCTCCACAAGCTGGGAACATTTTCTGCATGCGGGAGGAATGGGTGGGAAAGACAGCCCTTGCCTACAGCGTGGGGATGCTGCCTTGTCCCACAGAGCACCACGAGGTGCACAAACCAACACAGTCACGAGTGGTAAACAAACACCACCACCAGGAAACATATGCCATACCCATGTGTGTAGGAGGGGGTGACTGTCTGCACCCAGTCTGCGCGGTGAGAGGGAATAATAGCTCACAACAGAGCCTTGGCAGCCTGTCTCCGGGTCAAACAGCCTGTCACTGAGCAGCACCGTTTATTACTTGGTTAGATTTCAGTACTTGCTCAGCACAAAGCAGCTAATACTCACAGAGTGCTCCAGGAACTGAAGACTATTTATCTGAACTAAGGGCAGCTCATTGCAGCCTCTCCAAGAAGGACCGTGTCCACGTTATTACTGCTGGGCTGTTGTTGAGGATATCTTAGCTTAAAAGACCAACAAAATCTTCACTTACAATAATTTGAGGATTTCTTCAACCCTTTCCTACTGAGAAAATAAAATTTGGGGTACTTACGTAGTCCCAGCTGTTACTAATCAAATTTATTTAAGAGAGTAATGTGAAACAGCATGTTTGTGCAAGTTCATAATCACAGCAGAATTAAATCATTTTTACAGAGCATTTACTTGAAACGTTCTGTACACAAACTTTGAATATGGCAGAGAATATTTCCCTTTCAGTTTAGGTTTGATTTCATTCCTGGAAACCACTATAAAATCCTGCTCACTTGCGGTAGGGTTCTTTATTTATGCTCAGTTTTAGTTTTAAGACCTGTGACAAACACCAGATTGCTCACGTTCGTCACGACAGAGGCAGAGTCACTAGGTATCCTGCCCTGCCTCCTGGTACTATCCTGCCAGCATAACACACTCCTGGCTCACTCTGGAGTGGCCTGCTCAGCAGGTTTCTCCTCTGCAGGCATCCAGGTCTGGAGCTGAAAAAGGGGCTTTGAACTTCACAGGGCTCCTGGCACATCTGCAGCTACAGCCACAGTGTCACAATCACTTCTTAAAATTATGATCCTTGCATTGATGTTACTGTTCCCACACTGCAAAGATCAGCCCTATACTGGTTGTCGGTACAAAGACAAGTCCTGCTCATCTTGGCAAGAATTTTGGATCCAGCAGAGACCTGGAGGCTGCCTCCTTCCAGAGTCACCAGTTTCTCCCTTCCCCTTCCCCACCCACAAATACTCTCTTTAAAAAAAACACATGCTGCTGATTTTTAAAAAAGGTATAATATACCAAAATGTACCTTTAAGGGCTTTTAAAGCCTGTGTTCACCAGCTTTTTTCTTCTCCAATAAGTCTACCAACTATTTTCCTGAACAGTGCCAGGTGCAGGGATTTTTTTAAAGGAGGCTTTACTAGTTCAGTGGAAACTGGCCAAAAGCCATGAACTTGTTCCAGGCAGCTGACCAGCCAGCTGCAACGGGTGATGCCAATGCCCTTTCCTCATGGCTGAAACATGTCAACTCACCACAGGCCTGGCAAGAAGATCACACAGCCCATTAGCAACTTCCCTTGAAACACACAAATGGTAAAGCCTCCCTCCATCCCTTTGCCCAAGCCTTAGTACAACTAAATTGCTTACTGCCCCTTTTTTTAATGTCTGTCTCTGCATTCCTATGTGTCAAGCTTTCTTCCCCACAGAAAAAAACCCCACTTTTCCAAGCCAATCTCTCAAAATCCTTGGCAATGATGGAAACCTTCTTTACCAATAGCTTGTGAGAGAAGTTGGAATCTCGTGAGGTTTCTGGGGACAAGGAGAAACATGTGGGGATGCGGAAGAATCACATCGAGACATTTTTCCTCCGCCACCTACCAAATTCTATGTGAAGGGTAGAGAAATGAGGCAGAGAGACAAATGATGTCACTTCATCTCCCGTGTGCCATCTGTTTTTTCCACTCCAAGCTTTCTATACACTTTAGGTAGTGACAGCTCAGCAGAAAGGAGTCATCCCACAGCATACTGCTGTTTTGTAAGGCAGAGAGCATTTTCACCCTGCCCTCCACTCCTCTGTTTTGGCACTTCAGCTATCCCTCTGTACCAGTCTGACCACATACCTACGCCTATTCCCTGAATCGATCTCTTTCGAGAAACCTTCCATTTCTCAACCTTGACCTTACAGCTACTTTCCTTGCCTTCCATAACCATTTTTTCCTTAAAAATTACTCAAACATCTGTGTTTGTCCCATCACTCGTGGGGGAAGCTGGGAGCTAGCAAGAGCAGTATGGTAACACAGCTGCAACCACTCATAATTTCAAGGTTTTTGGGTTTCTTGTTGACTTAGTCTTTATGTTATTTTTTCAAAGTTAAGGTTTTTGAGAGATTACACATAACGAAAGCACTGATATGATTCCATAAATTTAACTTCAATTTAATTCACTGGAAGCATCTGTCAGATAATTTCTCATGATTAAAATACTTTGACTGAATACTCAGTTAAAAAAAAAACAAACATAGTGAAGTTAAAGTGATACCTCAACTGGGACCTTAAAACTTAGTAGTTTTACTGTGGAGGAAAAAAAAATAAGTCTGCAAATTATTCATTGCTTGCAATCTCTCTTGCAAGCTCACAGAGCAGGCGTTAACCCGACATACAAACTTTTACAAATATTATTAGCACTTCAAAGACACCACAAATATTGAAGTAGATAAATTCTCTATTACTTATTCTCTGATATATCCTTAAGCAGGACAACACAGCTTGTCATCTTTTGCCTGCTGAGTTCAGGCTGAGAATATGCATTAGGTATGATGCATTCGGTTCAAGGAAAGGGCTTCATTTGAACTGATAAAAAGTGAGAATTTTTCCTGCAGTTAAGGGAGACATCTTGTCCTTAGTTTTCCATTTAGACCTGTAGGCTTCAGAAATAAGTTTCATCTTTTTATATCTCACACTATAAGATAAAGTTGCAATGGAGTTTTTAGCAGGGAATGACAGCAGTGACTTTAAAATGTCGTAGTGTTTTCTAAGTCTACAATATGGCCAAAGACACTGACTTTGTTTCAGTCAGTTTCACCTGTTGATGTTGATGGAAATACACTCTTGGGAGATCACAGTTTCCACCATGAGCGCATTATAAAATTTTATGAACCATCCCACTTATTCCTTAAAAGAGAATCAGTCTAACTAGTTACTATGAGCCACCTCGTCACTCAGTAGCGCTTGTGTTTCATTCTAGCTGGTTTCACCACAGCGTTGCAGAAAGCATTTTTCCTTGTCTGAATCAGCAGGACCTAAGCTGGAGCTGGCAGCGTGTTGCCTGCAGAGCCAGGGCTGCTGATGCACCACTCTCAGAAGGATGACTTGGGTACAACACATTCTTCAACAGTTGTGTTTGTTGTCCCCAAAATCCAGCGCACTCTCCAACCTCCCTACTTTCCAGGCTATTCAGTGAATATTTAGATGGTCTTGGGGCAGACAGCTTGAGTCTGTGGTTTGTACTGAGAGGAACTGGCTCCCAGACTTGACTTCTTCAGACCTGAAGTTATGAGCCTGCACAAAGTAGACATCTAAATAAACAAATGCCTGGTCTGCAAAGTTTGGTTTACCATCAGGTAACAAGTCTGAGTGAAGATATCAGGAAACATCTTAATTTGCAGATAAGTTTCCATGCATCACCAATGCATTTCCCATGCAATATCTTCACGATGTACTCAGGAAGGGAAAGCCAGGTATTTTATCATTAATTTGGCAAATCTGATTTATTTGTGTATGCGTTTGAGTTGTATGTGTAAAATGTCTCTAGACATTTTAGTCTTTACATATTGAAACATGAAAAACTTGGGTTTTTTTGTTTTTAAAGTGAGACATCAGATGAGACTGAAGAACTAAGAGCTTTCTTCGTGAACACATTGCATTCCTTCTACACACAATGCCAGCTTCTTGACAGCAGCCTTCTACTCAAGGCTCTGCTTAAAAACACCTGCAGGCTTGCAAATGAGGACTTGAGGTGTGGGTTGAGTGGTGGACAAAGTTGTGAGCTCAGGTCAGAAGCAAGCATCTGTCCATAGAGCAATTGCAGGGTGGAAGAAGAAACACGGCACATTCCAGAAAGGTCTTCCCCAGATACAAATCCATGGTACCCTGGCAAAATGGATCTGGGAAGGGACACAACACACACAAGTTTAAAGCCTCAAGAGACCTAAAATCAATGTGTGTGACCACAGGCATCTTGATCAGCCAGCTGTGTCCTTCTGCTGATTTCTCAGCCTGTGGGCACCTAAAGAGATCAGCAGAACCGGGAGCAGAATTAGTCCAAACACAAAACCTTTCCCATGTGTATTTTGCTTTGAAATTAAAAAAACCAACCAAACAAACAAATAAACAAACAAAACCTCAGAACATGCTAACCTCTGCAAGTCCTTTTTGTTAAGACTTGAACACCTGGGCTTGAGTCCTTAATGCATAAGTAAGTCTTGGATGTCTAAACAAAAAACCTTCCAAAATCCATATTTTTATCCTCCTTGGATCCACAATGACTATTGTTAAGAAAATGAAGACTGAAAGATGTTATGTCTCAAGGAAGACACATATGAAATTATTAAAAACCTAAGTTTATTATTAACCCCTGAGTTCACATGGGATTGATATGAGGTAAAATTTCTTATATAAATGCACAATATTTGTCAAGAAAATGATAATAATAAAAAATTAACTGGACAACTTAAAGTTAAAATTACATTTGTTTTATGGATCAAGCCCATTTTTAGCTGTTTTTTAAACCACTTTTAAAATAATTACTTGAATTACTATTTATTTTTTTCCTAAACACTAACAACATACAGCTGCGGCAGACTATTTTTCTGCATGTTGCAAAAACTTCAGATAATTCTGGAAGCTCTTTAAACATGAGAGAGTATTTAAATACTCTTTTGAGCTACAGAAAATATACTTCACATGAACAAGGGGATGTGGCAGAATTACTGCCAGAAACTATTAAATGGCTTGCAGCAATATCTACACTTCTGTTTGAAGAGGAGAAAAAAATTGTTTAAAGGACATGAAATTAATCTCTTCTTCTCTCTTCTCTTCTCTTCCTCTTCTCTTCTCTTCTCTTCTCTTCTCTTCTCTTCTCTTCTCTTCTCTTCTCTTCTCTTCTCTTCTCTTCTCTTCTCTTCTCTTCTCTTCTCTTCTCTTTCTCCCTTGTCCCCAACTAATTTGCCTTAACTCAATTTGTGCTTTTAGCCCCCCTTCCCTATGAGTATTGAACAATAAAGCACTAAGACAAAAGAAGCTTGAGATAAACCAAGCAAATGTTAATCTGGGATGCTGTTTTGCTAGTAAGTACAGCCATCGTTTCTGCTCAGTGCAAATTGTATTATTTCGTGTTCAACTGGTTGCATTTGTTTGACTGTCTTATCTATCCTGTAGGGCTGAGCAAAACGGCACACCCACTGAAACCAAACACGAATTTATTTTCTGTAAAAGCGGGGCTGAGACATGAAAGCTGTGAAAGAATCTTGTTAGCAATTCTCTGTGTAGGCAGCGTGTTTCTCTTTAATCATATGCAGCGCAGCCTCTACCCATCGCTTCAAATTCACTCCTAGAGCTTTTCCGCACATCAGTTTGGCTAACCCACTTTCCGATCTGCCTGCCTCTGTATAAGAAAGGCCAAAACTGTTCTGCTTTTTACGCCGAAAAGGGAGCAGCAGGACTCCACACACGCACGCACACGCGGAGAGTAGAGACGAGCGCCTCTGCGGAGCGCGGCCCGTGCCCATCGTTCATTCATTCATTCCTTCCTTCCTTCCTTCCTTCCTCATTCACTCGCTCACTCCCGGTGCCGCTGCGCGTTTTTGGCCCTCCCGCTGTCCCCGGCCGCCTGCACGGAGCCGTTCAGACACAAGAGGGCAGGCGACATGCGACAGCAGCCAGCGCCGAGAGAGCCGGCTCCCGAGTCAGACAAGCGCTTCTCTCCTTCCGCGTCACGATGTGCGTGAACCGAGCTCCTCTCCGGCTCCTCCAGCCATTACACTGTTAGTTACGGCTGCACCCCTGCATTAAAAACTGTGTCAAAAAGTGAGCGTTCTTATTCTCTCGAAACCTGTAGCAATTTATAAGGCCACCTTGTAACAGGAAGAAAAGTTACTGCGCCTGCTTCCAAGATTTGACGCGCAGCCTAATGAAAGCGCGACAGATTCTCAGTGTATTCCACCCGCTGGAATATTTAAGGCTCTCCCCACCATAAATGTATTTCGGTAACGGTGTTGTGTTCATTCTTACACAACCCTGCTATTTAAATGTGGGTAGTTGCTAGAGCAGGCTGTCATGGGACGACTATCTGGAAGCAGGCAGCGCAGCAGCAAAGCAGCACACCAGCCCCCCTGCTAACGCTTTCTCTGCTGCTTTACTGTCGAAAAATTTACAGTACTTGAATCTTTGAAACAAAAATATTAATTCAATTTACAGATCCATTGCAGTCCCATGCCTTCTTAATTGTTTTGATATTTTTAGTGATTATTATAGGTATTTTGAGCTTGTGATATAAGTTCCTAAATAAAAAAAAAAAATCAGCAATTAATAACTCCTAATGAAGTAAGCAAGGTTTATGCCACCAATACGAACGAGTCAGAGGTTAGCTCTTCTAGACAAACTCCATGCCTAGTAAAATAAACACAGAGAAGCAATCTGAAGCAAAACTGTGCCCTCAATTTTCTGTTTGATGCTAACAGATCAAAAGTTAGATCCTGCTAGCCTGTATTTTCTTGTCTCCACCCAGCTCATCTTCATTTATACACATAAGCAATGTAATTGGTTCTGATGGCACGTCCATGTAAACTAAGGGCACTCATTTGAGTAGATAGTTGGATATTTAGGGCCTAGAACAAAGGAGGAGGTGAGGAGTACTCCTTCTAAAAATGCAGTGGTTAAGCATCCAGGTAGATGTTCCAGGTTTTGAAAAATTCTTGAAGTTCTTTGACTGTGACAACAATGAATTCTCGTTTGCTCCAATCTAAAAGAGATTACTGACCACTTACTGGGAAAAAAAAAATTAAAAAGTTTAATGACTTGATTTGCTATTGAAAGTAACTCAATGAAAGTGTTCTTACAGACCACTTCTGACATCAGCAGGCATAATATAGTCTACATTTTCCACCCCTTTGCAGAACGTCACCAGTATTTAGTCATATCAACATGTTATCGGGAAGGCCCTGGCTGAATTGCCTCTCTCACATAAACAACACTTGAGTTGGGTGTTATTTCTTCGGGATTTTTTTGTTTGTTTATTTGTTTGTTTTGTTTTTGGGGTTTTTTTGGCAAATTATGTTATCTCCAGGATTTCAGCTAAACAAGAGAGATTATGACAGAGATGAACATAAACAAAACCAAACATTTACAAACATAAAAGGTGCACTGAGAAGGAATTAAAATTCGTGTATCAGAGAACTTACTCTATTCCACAAGTTGCCTTATATTTTCAAAGTTTTTCTCTGATGGACACTTTTAACACACGTATGTAGTACTCTTAATAATGTTTTGACAAATCAAAACTGCATTTTTCTCACAATCATCCAGTCAACAGCCTTCATTCACACCTTCAGGCCATTAGCTCAATGTTGGCTAAATCTGCCCTTTGGACTACATGTGTTGTTGAACGAGAACAGGATCTCTCTATTTTTTTTTTTTTTTAATCTTGGGAAAGGAAGTGTTCTGGCAGCACGTCTAGGTCTTATGCGTAGAACAGGATAAAGTAAAAAGACGACACCACCCTGAAATATACGCATCTCGTGATATAATTAATCAGTTTCTGAACATGATGAACTTCCCTACAACAGAATTAAAAGGAAACACCTTGCAGATAATAATGAAAAAGTGTAGTAGCTCATGCAAAAATCTTTCCTTTTCCCAGAGCAGATCTTTAAGGATTTAGTTCTTAATTTCTTTTTAAAGAAGAACAAATTCCTATTCCAAATCAAGAATAACTTCACTGGGTGAAAAAAAAAAAAAAAAAAGAAAAGCATTCTAATGCATCATTACTTTAAAATTCCATAAAACCTCACATAATGCTCCACTTAAATTTCTTCCCAAAAACAAACAAAAAAACCCAACCAAACCAAGACCCAAAGCAAAAATTCTGAATGACGTATTCCTAGAAAACGAAGTTTTCAGGGACACAGTTCTTACACGTCATGTTACATAATCATCCTCATATAGAGTACAGCAATTTTTAAAAAATCAATTTAACAGTGATAATTTCTGATTTAATATGGTTTGGATCAGTAAGCTGCAATTGCAAAAGCTGTACATTTGTAATTAATGAGCACGAATTATTCAGAAGTAGAATGGGTTGAATGCCATTAGAAGTTTATACACATAGCACCAAGTTCTGTTCATATAGAAAATTAAATTCAAAAGTTGATTCTAATGCACGATGCCCTTCTTTCATTAGAGAGCTCTGATGAAAAGCCAGTAATATAAAGACTATGACCTGAAGTTCAAGATTGCAGTTGAAGAGCCTCTAATCCTCTCTATATAATAAAAAAGGCATTTTTGACTCAAATACGAGGCTGCATTTAGCCATGCTCATGGCGTGAAGTACCACTCAGGAAAGATAATCCTGTGGGACTCTTGCCCACAGGCAACAGACACCAGGCTGCGCCCGCGTGTGGAGCATCTGTCGGAAAAGGCGTGTCATCCCTTCCTTTTCCTTGCCCTGGTGTTTTGGGACAGCATTCCCACACAAACCCAGGCATGCAGGCCAGGGCTCCAGCTGCCCTCCAATCATTCCCGCCCATCCAGCAGCTCCAAAGGACTGGTGGGATGGGAGCGCTCCGCCTGCGTCCGCTGCCAGCTGCAGGCACCGGGGAGCTTTGAGGCTGAGCAGGGCACAGTCCTCCTCTCCTCTCTTTGCTCATGAGCACAGAGCCCAAGGCAAGCACCAACCTTCCAGGAACATCCAGGTAGTGAGACGCCACTGAGCATGTAAGAGATTTGCAGAGCAAATGCTATGACATCGCTTAAAAGACACAAACACAACAATTACTTTCACAGAAATTATTATTTTCTTTTCTTGACGATATTAGTATATTTGATGCTAAAATTCAGCTGTTTGGGGATGCAGAAGAATCTTTATTATCCACCATAAGCAAACCGAAATAAAAATATTCCCAGAGAAGTGGCAGAGTTTTTAAACACCAACTCTGGTGTTTAAAAAATAGATAGAGGTATATGGTAGATGTGAGATGTAGGCTTTAGGTACATGGTTTAGTGGACGACTCAGCGCTGTCAGATTAAGGGTTGGACTCCATGATCCTCAAGGACTTTTCCAACCTAAATAATTCTGTAGTTTTATACTGAATGCTAAATGGTGCAAGGGCTTGCTGATAGGTGCTGAGTAGAAATACAATTTTACACTCCAACAGGAACCAGACTGGCTCTCCACACTGAGTATTGACTTATCACTCACTTCTCTGTTTCTTGGAGGCAAAAAATAAATAGCAAGCAAACCCCCCTCCCCTCACCAGCATTAAAGAAGGTACAAATGTTCCTTACAGAGCTTAAATTAATTTCTATGCAGGGGGATCTTATATCTAACCTGAAACTAAATGGAATATAATAAATTCTGAGGAGAAAAGCCACAACGGAGTTTGTACATCTACAGCTTCTGACCCAAGATATTTCCTCACTGTTACAATTTTTTTACTCAATCACTACTTCCCTTCCAAAGGGAAATACAAAATGATGCAGGCATATTATTCTGTCAGTCTAATACACACATGCACATTCTCAGTTTACCAGGAAAAAGACTGGGATTAGTTTTATGCAAAATATGTGTATACAACACAGATCCAGAAGATTATAAACCAGAAAACTCCGCATTATGTGAAATTATAAAATTACAAATACAGATTTTGTGTGCATCTACCAACAAATGAAACTTTAAAAATCAAGTCAAATTTTTGGACTTCATTTGTTCAATTAGTAGGGCTTGTGCAAACTAACCATATGAAAGCAAAAAAGTGGCTGTTTTCCTGATTAATTCCAATTATACTCAATTCTTTATTCTCAACTGTACGTAGTTTTAACATTATACTTTGAGTGATCTGAATTGTCAAGACTGGGGGTTTTTTTTGTTGTTGTAAACAGAAGACACTTAGCAAGTTTCTCTGTGCTAGACTCAAATTGCTTCATTAGAACTGGAGGGATACCACATCATTCTGGAGACACTGTAAAACGCAGAATAGGATTTAAATACCTGGTCAACCATGTAGCTTACTATTGATCACACAAGTGATGAAGATTTTTTCTCAATGGGAAAAGAAAAAGGAAACAATTATTTGCTTACTGAAATCTGTTTTTGCATCATTTTATATTATGTATAACAGACAAGTCAATTGATAGTAAGCACTACATTGACTAGTCAGTCTTTCAGCTACTTTCCTGTTAGACATATTTACTGCTTTACCAATTTTCTCATTCATCAAAAAAGCTATTTCTAACATCTCACAGCTCTGTATTTCTGAGAGTATGTATGTTTTAATGCTGAGTTTATGAACAAATATTGAAACATCACTGAAAAAATACTGCCAGTGCCAACACAGCAATGAAAGAGCTTTAGTTCTGTCTGAAAAAAGTTAATTTCCTCTTTTCTACTTGGTAATTCAAGCTGCTCTGCAGCTAACAAAAAGGTTCTTATTGTCTTATTAAATTTAAAGTAGCAATAAACATTAACCCAGTCTCAAACGTGGTATCATATTGTATGTAGCTAGGTTAAAAGGGAATGTAAAACAAATTACCTGGATTGCTTAGGAAACTCTAAATGCCCTAATTTACCCAACCATTTATCATAAAAACTAATGAAAAGCCTTTTTTGTTCTTGCAACGGATAAAAGTAGCCATTAGTCTCAGAAGTGTATGATTTTACCAGCAAGACAAAACAAAAAGCAAATCTTGTGAGTAAATATCAGCTGGACATTCACGTAACAAGGTCCAGAGAGATATATCCAGAAGTTTCCGCTTTTAATCCAACTCTGAATAATATTGGATGCTGTTCTCTTGATCCTTCTGAGCTCTTCTACTGCCAAAATAACTGCAAGGCTTGCAAGTCCGAATGTATCCTAAGCCTTTCCCAAGGCACCCCAACACTATCTGAGGCACTGAAACTATGGCAACTGAATAAGAAAGCAGCTTCCATGATTAATAGATGAAGATCCCAGCGACAGTGCTTTGCTAGGCCATAATTCAGGAATGCAGGAGGAATTAGCATAGAATCCATCTCAATCTACCAAGAAAAAGTAGATTTTGAAAAGCATCAACAAAACCACTTTTTTTTTTTTCCTGCAGAAAGAAAAGAAAAACCCACAAAAAACCCCAAACAAAAAACCCCTATGGAACTAGAAACTGTTCAAAATCTCATTAACATTTCAATGAATGGCTGACTCAAGAGCAAACAATGGATAAATGTTCATGAACAATGGTGAAGGTAGCAACATCTAAAATTTTCTATTCAAGTATAAAAGCCATAAGAAGAATACTCAATATATAGAACATCTGAGTGAAACTGAGCAGCCATAGAAAGGAAAGTAGAAATAATGTTTGCTGCTGTCAGGAGTATAGTTGGATGCAGTTTTCCCATTGTGTTGGAAATTCCTATGGGGGAGTATTTTTTCCATATGCTAAACTGGAACGCCTGACCATATCCATTATACACTCCACACATTTTCATTATTAGAAGGCCCTGAGTCTATCAGGGTCATTGCAAAATCAATGACAGTTAGGAATACCTTTTCTCTTTAAGCACTTAATGAAACTTCTGCTATTATCACCACTAAAAGTACTAGTACAGTAGTCTTCATCCAGCTAGATGTGAAAGGGCATAACAAAACCATTGTTTATTTTTTTCCACTTTCATAGGCACTAAGTTTTCACTAAAGACAACTGGTTACAGAGATCATAAAATCATAGGAATGCTTTTTTTTTTTTTCCTGGATAGGGTGTAATGCTGCAGTCAAGGCATGGCTCTACCTGGGAAGGATGAGGGAGATGATGCCAAAGGCTTCCCATCCTGAGGACAGGGCCCATGCTGCCCTGTCACAGAGGTGCAGCAATGCTGTGCACCTACCCCTGGAAACTCCTGAACTTCAGAACTGCAGGCATATTGCAAAAGTGTACTGCTTTTGCAGTGGAAAGCTCCTCACTAGCAGTTTTGTCAGTAACTAAATATAAAACCAAAACAAACCCAAAACCTGCCACTAACACAAATGGCACAGAGTAGTCCAGTAGTCCATGAGACATGAATTTCAAGCATGTTATATAAATACTTCACATATAAGTGCCTATTATTAACAATACTTTTAAAGGAAAGGTTATCACTGAATGTAGTGAATTACCATATGTCTTCACTCTAGAGATACAGCAACTGGCAGTGCTGTTAATAGCTGGTTTATCTACTTTATTTTACATCTCTATTTCAGCCACTAAAGAAACACTCTGGGGCTTGGGGAAAAATTTCTTTCATACAAAAATGACTCTGCATTCAAAAATGATTCCTGTATCAAGCATATTATGCCCCTCCTTTGGGCTGATAAATAACAGCAGTTCTATGCTAGGAAAGCCTTCATGAGATTTTGCAGCAAATTACAGGAAAATTCATCCAGGGTTTTTCTCATATTCTTCTTCCTTTTCTGAAAGCTGGTTTTTGTTGTTGTTAGGTTGTTTGTTTGGGTTTTTTAAGTGAATTCTACTTTTTAAAATTAAACTATAGCCAGAGTTAAACTTTAGATTTCAGAGGACATAAATCTGGTAGCCTCATTTATGTTCATCTGGTGCATGAAAGCTGAGAACATGATTATTTTATGGGGGGGAAGCATAGATCTCTTATCCCCTTCCCTATTTCCAGTGTTAGCAGCCTTTATAAGAAATGACAAAACCCACAAATGTTTCTGTGTATGCCTGTCTTTCAAAGAACCCCTCATAAAACTTCCAGAATACCCTAATTTTGTACTTATTTTCTATTTTTTCCCTCTCTTTCCATTCCCATACCACATTTAATTTTGAATCCTTTCACATCTTCCAGAGGCTAGAACAAAATAGGCAAGCGAGAAGCTTGGGAACTCCACGAGACACTCAGGAGCTGCAATATCTAAAATTGTAACACAGTAGGTGGCACTCTTCCCTTTAAAACATAAAGCTGTGCCCTGGGCATGTGCTGCCATATTGACATGTTGCAATCAAGACCCAAAACCGAAGCAACCCTCACCGCGGATAATTAGAGCTCTCTAAACACCGCAGAAGCATAAACACTCAATTATTTCCATGGCCATGGGGAACAGAGCACATAAAGAAAACAGAGGCATACGAACTCTGCTCTGCCAGGTTTGTGCTTGGACTAGTCCACTTTCACCTTCACAGACCCTACGCACATTTAAGCCGTTCCTTACTCACAGGACTGGTGCAACAGGCCAAAAATAAAAATATTCCTTTAAGATCTGTCGGGTTCAGGTCCAGGCCTTCCCCCAGCTGCTTAGAACATTGTTCATGGTTGCTGTGTGCTGTTGATCAGCAGTCGGACTCTGTGCTACTGACTTAATCATACTGTCAAAATGTCTCGCCCTTCTCAGGATAATGCTGATACACAGAATTTATGACCATAAAATGCTCAAATGGTCACCAGCAAAAAGCATTGCTTATCACTCTTATTTTTCTGTTGCCTTGTCAAACAAAGCTTGTCACAATTTGTTGGATGTGACTTGCTCCATGACACACAGATCTAGGTCTGATTTAACATTAAGGATCAGTCCAGACCAAATGTACTCTCAGGACAGCTTCAGGTCCTCAACAAGTATAGATTCCCAGCAGAGAACAGTATTTTCAGTTTGGGACTTAAACACACAAAAAAGTCCACATTTAAGTAATATTTCAGCAACTGCATTTACTCTTAGAAAATTACTCTGGCAGGCAAGGCTTTCCTGGGTCAGCAAAGCTTACTTGGGTGAATGAGACTGCGAAAGGTGAGGGCTAAAGATTTACTTCATCAATAAATGAAGAGTAGCAGGTCAAATACTGCAGCATCTGTATCAAATTAGGATAGTGAAGACTTCTGGTTTAGTACAGTTCAACTTCTCTGGCATATGCTGCATCTAACATAATTTCAATGTTGTTTTCCAGAATTTACTGGCTTGTTTGTTTTCAGCACTCTGCTACGGCGTATGGGAATCAGGTACTATACACAAAACATTTGTTTCAGTAGTATAACAATGTGTTCTTACAAACAAGCTGGATGTGAAACATGTATTAGCTCAGGTCGATTTAATCCTAAAACATTTTATGTCTCCCCTGCTGTAAACCATGTGAGCTCCTTTCATGTGTATTTATGTATGGTTCTTCAAAACAAGATGACAAATTTCCCCTTCCCTTCACAAAACATGCACAAGCAAGTTCACAATCACCTACTTCCTTTCTAATGCAAACAGTTCTAGTCTGGATTTCTCACAGGTCATTAACTTGATCTCTGTCCTTCCCTTTTTCTCTTCCTTTTTTTTTTTTAATTCCTTTCAAAAATTTAACGAAGGCAACTCCTCATTCTTAGCCCTATCCATCTCCTCCTTCAGTCCTAAACACCAGTAACTGCAATCTTCTATTTGCAAACATAAAGAAGGGGCTATGGCTAATGCTTGCTTTCATCTTCTAGCAGCCAGAAATGTTAACTAGCCATCTTCCTCACAGATGTCAGTGCCCAATTATTTTTTGGTTCAAGTAGTATGAGTCCGGTCGATAAGGTTGGTTTGCCATTAAGGATATACAGTTTTCAAGTAGACTAATTGAGAACACACAGAACATCTGTGACTACCCAGTTTGTAGTCCCTGAAAGCGTCACCTGCGCTTCAAGCGTTTGGTGCCTGGTACATGAAAAGCAAATGTTGCAAACATACATTACAGTATTACTTACTATTTTAAATTTTGTTTAACATTTAGGCAGAAATCTCATCTGGGCATGCTGCTCCTGAACTAAGCTTCCATGCATGCTAGAGATTTTCTTTAGTGAAGAGTAGTGGAGAACAGAAATCAACTTTTTTATGCATATGAAATTATTTGCCTTTAAAGAGAGTTAGCTCTCTCTGTCTTCTAACTTATGAGAAGCTACTATATTAAAACCAGACTCCTATTAGATAAAAGGACACCCTAGACAGTGGAACACCTTGGCAACTGTACTTCTTTAATAGTGACAAACCTTTCCGATCCTACTATGTCACGTACTTGCTTTCAACCATGTTCAAGGCAATTCCATGAAGAAAGAGATTTGTTGGAGCAGACCTGAATTTCCTCACAATACACTAGAATAGTCTCATTTTCAAAAAAAAGGTAAAAAAAAAACCAAAAGAGAAGCTATCCACAGCAAGATCATTTTGTGTTTCTAATCTGAAAAAAACAGCAAAGGAAACCCTGAGCATGATAACAGCTGCACAAATCTTACCATGAGAGAAAGCTACAAAATCTCAATGAATTTTGAATCAAAAGAGCCTGACTACACTGGACTTTGTCATACTGATATCAAAGGATTTGATCACCAAGTAAAGATTACTTGGATAAGAATGGTTTACTGGATGACACTTAAATTAAATGTATGCACACCAAAAGCAGTCACTGAATTAATTGTTGCAAAGACAGTGGGGAAAATCACACCTTTGGCTACTATCTTTGAGGTCAAGTTAGTAATTACATCATTGCTGGATGATAAAAAACAAGTCAGCAGAATCTATGTCAAATAATAAGCCACTTCGTGCAGCCCTACGACAGAAAATGGTTGTGGACACTTAGCACTTCGTTATTTACAACACCTGCATGCTGTGTTTGCGCCTTTAGAAAATGAAGCATCCACCTTGCTTGCAGCACCAGGAATTCGTCGCTTTTACAGTTTATCACGGAGCTAACTAAAGCCTTTATTTTTTGCTGTTCTATCAGTCAAATAATTTTCTGCAACAGCTAAACATCCGTGCTGCACAGACGCTGGCACAAACATGCATGTTTACAAACTTCAAAAGCAGCAATTAGCTCGGGAGAGAAACAGGAGAACAAATTATCCCCCGAACAAGCGGCCAAGGCTAGAAAAAGACAGAGCCATTTGCCTAAGGGGAACCCAGCAGTTACTGCCTTGCCACTCACCCTGGGATGAGCCAGGCAGGACAGAGGCGGTGGCGACAGGCAGAAGGGCATCCCACCGCAACTGACCGGGCTGCAGCCTCAGCCTCAGCCCCGCTCCCCCCGCCAGCCCTCTACCCGCACGCCGTCCGGTCCGGTTCACCCCCGGGAGCGCCTCCCTCGGACACCTAGGCAGCCAGGCTCGAAGGAAGGGGCGGTGGGACGGCCGAACCCTCGCAAGAAGCAGGTACTTTCTTCACGCGTGATGGAGACCCAAACTTTTCACCGCCCTCCCCGGCGGCGGAGCGAGGGGCGGTGCTGACCCTCGGCCGCCCCAGGGCTGCCCGAGCCTCCGCCGCCGCCCCCCGTGCCTCGGCGCCGTGTCGCCCGGGCACCGCAGACGGAGGCACAGCCTCCTAAGGCACCCTGCCCTCAGCTGGGAGCCTTCCCTGCCCGTGCAGGTGAGGGGACAGGGAGTCTGCGTGCAGAATGAAATCCCTTCCCTGCACAGCATCCCTTCCGCTCAGCATCATCCTGTTGCCTGCCTCAGCATCCTTTCCTCACCTCAGCATCATGCTGTCCCCTCCTCGGCATCCCTCCCAACCTCAGCATCCGCGGCACGAAGGAGCCCCGCTCCCGGTCCCCGCCGCCCCAGCGGTCCACGACGGCGGGGGGCGTTTGCGGGGCGCCAGCCCGCAGCCCCTCCTGGAGGGCCAGCCCTGTTACTCTCCAAAAACTTTCTCTTTTCCGTCGTTGCTCCCATTTGGCCGGGAGCCCGGGGGCGCAGAGGGGCTGAAGGAGCGACAGGGCGAGTGAAGGAGCGACAGGGCGAGTGCTAGGCGGAGGGAGAAGAGTTGCGCTGCCTCGCACGGCTTCCCGCCCGCCGGGCGGCCACGGAGGGGTCTGGCCTTGACCAGCCCGTCTGCCTGCGCTCCCCAGCCAAGCAGAAGCGGCTTGGCAGAGCCACCGGCCCGCGGGGGAAGAGGCTTGAGGCGCCCGGCAGAAGGGGGCGGGGAGCATCCCCAGCCCAGAGCCACCCCCCGCGGGGCTGAGGGAGGGAGGGCGGGCGGCAGCCCACCC
>VWZP01006983.1:249602-264453 GCA_013396995.1 Dicaeum eximium
GAGCGGGGACGGGGCCGCAGCTGGCGGCTGGCCGTCCGCTTGTCGCCTTTTCCCCCTTCCCACCGTCTCAGTCCCGCCTCGGTGGTCGCTGCCTGCGCTAATCCCTGTCTCGGAGCCGATCCAGCGGGGAGAAGGAGCAAGCGGCGCTAATACACTAATCCCCCCTCCCCGTCCCCGCGCCGAGGCCCCCGCCGCTGCCGCCGGCTGTAATCCCCCGGCCCGGCCGCGGGGGCTGCGCTGGGCGCCGCTCCCCGCCCGCCGCGCTCCCGGGACGGGCTGTGCCGCGCCCGCAGACCCCGCCGGGGCGCTCAGCCCCTGCCTGAGGGCGGCCCCTGAATCCGGCCCTCCGCGCCCTCCTGCTTCCCGCTCTTCCCGGCCCCGGCTCCTCCCGCGCCCCGCTGACCTCGCACAGCATCGGGGCTGGGACGGACAGGCTGCGGGAGCGGGCTACACTGTAAACCCTGCAAAATAGCTCAAAGTCGGTGAGGTGAAAATCCGCGTGCTCCTTTCTTCGACGGCGGCATGCGATTCCTCATGACTTTTAACAGTGATTTCCACCCTCTAGATCTCACCGGATTTAAGGCTGCAAGGGGAGCCCCTAGTTGTTTCAGCGCGAAGGTATCTTGTTCCAGGGGATTCATTTACATGTGCAATTGCTTTTACATGATTTATACTTTTTTTTTTTTTCCCTAGCCAGATAAGTGAAGGACAGAGTGCAACTAGAATTGCTGTCAGGTCAGGAAGTATGGCATTAAAATTAAAATAATTACTTGTTTAGGACAGCTGGTTTTTTCTGCCTTTTATTTTCAGATAATAAAAGGACTCTAAGGCGTTGGTTTTGGTTCTGTATTTGATTTGGGTCTAAAATTAACCACACATCAGTCTGATTTCTAGTTGTTAGATTACAAGGGAAAACATTCATCTGTATCAAGAAACAGTTTCTTCTTTCCTTTCTGACAGTTTAAACTGAATGTATACTTAGGGTAATTTTATGACCAAAGGAACCAAGACCTAATATACATTTTCTGTCTTTCTTTCTTTCCCTGAAAATCTAAAACAGAAGTGAGTTCTGTACCAAACAGAGTAATTGCTGGAGACAGATACATTTTAGTGAAACAAACTTCTCCTAGATCTGAAAGCAATTAGAGAAACTCGACTGGTACAAATAATTTCTGGGTACCCAAGCGTGTGTCAGGGGGGTAAACCAGATGAATGTACCTTGATTTGCCAAGACCCCTAACCCCATTTCCACAAAGAGGCCCTTGATCATATCGTGGTACTTCTTCCTCTGTCAGGAAATGAGAGCACAGACTGAACATAGTCAGGATTTGTGGGGAATACCCATTTCACAATAGCTAAGGCTGACATTTGATCATTATATTATATTCAATCACTACATACGTTTTGAGGTGTTCAAAACTGCCACCAACTTTGTTGTGGGTTTGAGCTGGCAGCAGATACAGGTTTGGTCTTTACTATGTGCTTCAGCTACTTCACAAATATTTCCGCAGTAGTGAATGTTTTATTTTACCATTGCATTTCTTTGTTAATCAAAAAAGGCTCTCTGACAGAGAATATTTTCCCCTCCTATATTTAGGCTTTCAAAAAATACAGACCAGATTTTTATATAATGAAAGTTCTAGAAGAAGCAGCACTAAAAAAGCCCTACTTTCCAGATACTGGTACTAGCTAAGGCATCAGTTACGAGAAGCTTTATAATCTGGGTTTTTTTTAACAAAATTGTTTTTCATTCATCCTTTTTCCCCCCCGTCTTTAATTTCCAAACCTTCACTGCCTAACTTCAGTTAAATCATGCACTTTAGCCCTTTTTCATTTAGCCCTCTGCCAAAATGACACCCAGCTCTTCCATCCTTCATTACCTCTTGTTTTGCTCTACAAACTCTGAAGTGTCTTCATGGCTTGAAAACCGACCCTCATTTTTACCTGACTCCTTGTTCCCTTCCTCACTGAGTACTAAATCCAATGAACTATTATTCTCATCTTTTCTCTCTCACCAAGCCTTTTAGTCTACTTCTGTGGAACTTTAATGTCAATCTCAATTCTTCATGCTGTCAGATTTTCTGAAAACAGAGACACAACCTTACTTGTTTTGCCTAGACTAGTTAACAATTGTGGACTACTCACATGGGCTTGGGGAAGGGAATTATTACCGTTATTGATGGGAAAAGACATTTTTTTTTTCACTGTCTGCTTTTTGGCAGCCACAGTGGTAGAGTGCGGTGGGTTTTCCAGGCAGGAATTCTTGGTGAGGTCTCCATGGAGCTGTGCCTTTTAAAATCCTGATCTGAACAATTCACACAGGCTATAGAGAACTTGTCCAACTTCTTCCAACCCCTCTGCAAAGTAGGTCTTTACCAACAACTTGACTTTAGTTTGTGTGAAAATGTTACCTCTACTCCTCCTTAATCACATGTGAAATATGCTTGTGAGACAGCTGGCCTGCATGGGGGAAGGGCATTTGTACCTCCTTCCCTGGCAGCAGCTGCCTCTTTCAGTTGAGATGTGCAAAGTTCAGTGCTAGTTTGTGTGCTGAGCCCCACATTGTATACTGTGTATTTTCTACCGTGCTATCTTCCCAGACCCATGTGACCGTAGGAACGGCAGCATGTTGGATACAGCTCTCAGGAGCTGGGATACTGCAGGGGTGCAATGGCACCTTGTTGAGCTCATCCCCATGCTTTACATTCCTACACCACAATATTCAACACCTATGCAACATATGCAACATTCCCCGATTCCAGTTGTTACTGTTAGATTCAGTTCAGCTTGTTCTTGCCACTCTTTCAAAAGCTCAAAATGCAACAGAGTTTTACATTGTCACAAAACAACATGGATAGCAGAGCTGAGGACTTCTACAGCTGTCTGGGAGATATTAAGGGGTTTTGCCCCAAAGAAGGTATGAGATAGTTTTGATGTCCATGAAGCACTTAAAAGCTGTAATCTTAGGGGGGCTTGTACTCCTTTTTCCCCTTTCCTACTTGGGCATCAGAGAAGATGCATTTACCCGTGGAGATATGTTTCACCACAAATAAAAACAAAATGTTGAGTGCAGGCATATCTTAATATAAAATAAGTGTTGACTTCTTTAATCTTATAGCAATACTGAAATCTCATCAAACTGCAAATATGATTTTGTCAAGACAAGATTATTGAATGCCTGGCAAAGTAATTACTCCTACACAGAGAAAAATAAGATCTTTCTTTTAACCACTTCAGGGAAATTCATCAAACTCAGCTGTTCTCTGAAAATGTGGTTGAAAGTGGGGAGATTTTTTATCAGCTTGTAGCTATGCTTAGGGCAGCTAAAGGAAACAAGACATAAAAATCAGCAGAGACCCAGTTCTCAGCCTCTTAATGGAAAGTGGCAATAGGTCTTTTGCCCAATTAACTTGTGCAGAGTCAGGCTCATAGTTTGGAGGTTTGAATGCTAGACATTTTACAGCTCTTTCTGAACACATAAAATGAGATGAGATTAAGAATAATGAGTTTCCTCCATGGACGTGATTTTTAATGGTTGGCAAATCCTTGCAAAATTCTTTCTGTAAATAAGGACCCTACCAGAAATAGGTACCCTACCACATTTTTAGGTTGCTGGATTGCATATATGATTTGCTTTTCTCAATCACTTTCTTCAGACATCTTCCAATTGGATACTCAGATGACTATAGGTTGACATGGGGTGTGCTCAACAAGAAGCACCCAGAGTATTCAAAATTCAGCAAAGTAGTTTGTTATACTCGCTGGAAATACCAGTGAAGGTTTTGCCTCTGCTGGGAACCCAGAGTGTCTGTGTGCAGCTTCTGTGGAGGTTGGTCTTTACAGCTATGGACGATTTTGGATGACAAACTGAGCAGATGTTTTATGCAGGAGGCTGCCCTGGTCAGCTCCCGCTGAACTGTGCCAGAAAAATCAGCAGAAATTCGTGTTGCGCTGTGAGCAACATTCGCATGTCACTGTGTCATCTAGTTCCCAGAAGAGGAGAGTGTTACGTGATGGTGAAATAAGCAGAGAAAACTGTGGATTGCGGCTGGACCATATGGTGAAGGGAGAGGCTCCCCGTTAAAAAATCAGAGAAAACAACAGAGCATGTAAGATCAATATGGGGAAGTGATGTAGAATTTAACAGTTGTTAAAACCAACAGAAATTTGCAGTGATTCATTATCAAATTACTCTAAACACACATGGGCCAAATCTTCCTGTTTAACATAATCTTATTAATGGTAGTGCATCCGTAACAATTTCACCTGGTAATGATTTGTTTTGTAAAATTTCACTAGGAAGAGATTTTATGGTAATTTTTAACTAGCCTGGAGAGCTCCACAGCAGGAATATAACTGATCTGTTGTATTCCATAGGCACTTTAGTTCAAGTCACTAGAAAAATTATTTGCTATTGAACTCTATTGGATTTTCCATAAAGGGAAACTTAATTTCTTCACACATTGGATGTTGATGATCTCACATTAGTCTCTCGTAGTTAGAGTCTCTGAGAGGAAAATTAATCAGAAACTATAGAGAGAGAGCATCTGAAGAGAGTTTTCAAGGTTTCTTTCTCCTCTGTTTTGCTGTGGGAGAAGACAGCACACTCCTCTGTTACTTCATGGTGATTTAATTTCAAGTATTGTGCTCTATGTTTTTAGTTCATTCTCTCAGAAGATCCACACCCCCAGCTACTCCAACATTATTTTAAGGTATTGCGCCCTTTTTGACTACAGTGAGGAACTGAACAGAATAAAATGTTTCTCTCAGCTGCTGTTTCTCTCTGTGTGATTAAATTTTGATGCTAACTACTGAGTAGTCTGGAGAGTAAGTGAAGAAGTCTCTCTTTGAAAGATTTTATGAAAACTTGTAGAGTGTATTTTGACTGAAAAGTTATGCTAAATTCATAGCTTTCTTTAGGTAAATCTTCAGTTCTCATCAGGACTCTTTATAATAAGGCTTGATCAAGAACTTAAGGAAAACAGTGAAGAGGGATATTTATTTTTTGCTTATGTTGTCTCAGTAGGTGAATGGCTTCAAAGTGAAACATTGCAGTGGCTCCCCAAAAAACCAATGAACATTTCATATCTGCGTAGGGTAACTAAGTGTAAAATCGCATAATTGAAAAGACAGCACTGAAACAAGTAATTATTATAATAAAAATGTTTTAAGTACAATTACAGCACCAAACTGAGAGCAAACCCAATTTTGAGTAAAAAGAAGTAGTTAGTTTAGTAAATCAAAATCATTACTTTCAGTGTCCCTTCAGTGGAACTGAGCCCTTAGGAACACTCAGTAAATGGAATTGCCAGGCAATACAATATTACCAAATAGAAACCATTAATGGTTTCAGTATCGGAAATAAAGAGCCTTTATTCCATCCTCCTACCCAATACACACACACACACACACAATTCATAACATTAACGCTTATCCAGCTGACTTTTTTCTTTTTGTCCTTTTTTTTAACCCTCAAGTTGATGACAGTGGATAGAAGAAAGGGTTTGCAACTGGCGAACTAAAAAGAGGAAGGAGAAAGACAGAGGGGAAAAGAGGAGCCAGGATGAAATGGAAGAGTCTGGATGATGGCTCCAGCTGAGAAGATTTGTGCATGTGCAGTGGGCAAGAAGGAGGGAAATCAGAGAGGAGTGGTGGGGGAAGGAGATACACAGAAAGAGGACCAAAGAGAATGGAAAGCAAATAATCTCTATGTGCAGCAAAAGATTAGCAGGATAAAATAAAGCAAAAAAAAAAAAAAAAAAAAAAAAAAAAAAAAAAAAAAAAAAAAAAAAAGAATGGGATTGGTTAGGCCTTGACCATTGAGCAGCTGATCGAAAATTATCTTTTTAGTCAGGTTTTATCCTTCAATCCTGAAAGATTACTGATTTAAAACAAAAAGAAATGAGAGACTGAGTGGCTCTAGGTTTACACTTGCTTTTAAACAATATGAATATTTTTACATACTAAAGGAGGAATTGATGTCAAGCACATTATGGCCTGCTAAGATACAGAGGAGTGATTGAAAATGTGTTGAAAGACAGCCACAGTCTTTGGGAAGAAGCTGTGTCCTGCTTTTCGAAAAGCAGTTTTCATCAGTGTCAGTCACCTCCTAACATAGCCTGATGAGTTTTTTGGACCCAATTCTGTGTGGAAAAAGTGACACAGGATAACCAGGAAATAACAGTGCTCCAGGACACAGGATCAGTCTAGAAAGGCAGCAGCTTGACAGTCATCATCTCTGATGGGTGGGCTGGATGGAGTTGGGCTACTCTTGGCTCACAGCTGTGAGCAAGGTGAAATCAGCAGGTGAAAGGAAACGCCTCTCACATCCTCCCTGTGCACCTTCCCTCACCAAGGCTGCCTTAATGGCCCTGGTCTCCTACAGAGAAGAGCAGCAATTTATTTGTCTCAAATGGAAAACATGGTGTTATAGATGAGCAATGTGATGGTTGGCTCTCACAATTAAGAGATGGATATTATGTATATGTGTAGTGATGTTATTGTAATATGTCCTCCCATAGTCCTCTTTCCCCTCGCCCTTCCACTTAATGAGGTAATAGCCTCAGTAGTCAGGGCAACTGAGGAGGGCCAGCATGATGACACCTGACCTCCAATCCAGAGGTAAGGAAGTAATCTCCACCAATGGACAGAAGAGAAGGAGTTGACTGACAAAACTTTTCAGGGGTTAAGGGTATAAAAGGCAGAGCATCCATTTTGTACATGAGCATGTGGCTGCTGGTCATGGAAACTCTCAGCCTTGTAATTTTTCCTTATTCAGTCCTTTGTTGTATTTTTGTTATGGTTTAATAAACCTTTGGAATTTTAAAAGTGAGCTTCGTTTCTCACAATGGGATGAGCCATAAGTTTGTAGCACAGTGTGGTTTTTATGGGTTACAGTGGGGAGTTGATGGGGTCTCCTGAGTGATTTCTGAGAATTCTGTCTAGTAAAAATATTATTCAGGAAAAAGAGCAGGAATGTATATTTTCCTTTGTTTGCTTAATCCCTTTTCCTAAGAGCTGTTTCTAGCTCAAGTTTCATTAACTGGTGTAGAAAGGGCTCTCTTTTGGCTTTTTCCTGTATTACGTTAGATGGAGGAAAGTAATAATAAAGAATTCTGGAGATACATATTTGGTAGTCTGGATTTTTCCAGATTATGTGTACTCTGCCAGTGGTACTTGTATTCAAAAGAGTTTGACTCAGTAAGGGGTTGCACTGAAGCTCATGCAGGCAGGTGAGGAATTAGATGTTTCTTGCTGTGTGCAGATGTGATAGCCTCTGGCCCATCTGATGAGGATGATGAGAGGTGCAACCCCTCCCTTTCTCCCTCCTCCTAGGCTCCTGCTAGTCTGGAGTTTCCCGGTGATTGTTAGAGCTGAAAAGCATTTGCTAATGAAGCTTGCACTATTAACAGGGAACAAGGGAAGGAGAGCAGAGACTTCCTGTGTTTGCTCATTCCTGGCAATCATTACCTAGCTGCTGCTCCCAGCTGTGACTCTCCCAGGTAAATCACAGCCTAGACATTCCAGTCCTGCCTAACTGAGTTTCAGTCACTCTGCTGCCCTGGTATTAGTGCACCAAAATTGAGAGGAAGTGAGTGGAAGATTAGTCACTGTTTCAACATAAAGGACAAGAGACCACGCAGAAACTGACTGCTGGGAGAAGTCTGTTTAACTCGCCGTGGAAATAGGGTTTCCACTGTTTGAATATGCATATTTGATTTCTGACTAAAACCACTGTCATTTCTGTAAGCCATCATGCCAAACTTCTTACCTGTCTTTTAGAGTGTACATACCAGTGCGTGTGGAAGTTAAGTAGATAAAGAAGAATACTTCATAGTTGGAGAAGTGCAAGACTATGCATAAAGAAGAAGAAAGGTAGAGGAAAACATCAGCTTGCATGCAATAAACCACAGGCATCCTCATTTATGTGCCATCAGTAATGAAACTCCCACTAGCTGAAAAACAAATTAACATGTTATTGCCCAGGGTATAATTTATAGCAATATTCTTGATGACTAACCCTTTATTTGGTCTGTCCTGAAGACAACATTGTTCCTCACTTTTGGCAAGAACTTCCTGTGGATGTTTCTTGGATTGTACTTTCAGCCCTGTGTGGAATATGCATTACTGTTCAGAGAAAATCAGCAGAAAACATATGTGCATTTTAATATCTACTTATACACTATGTCAAATACACAAATAAAACTTGATGTTAAAAGTATTAAATTTTTGCTTGGGCCTGTGTTCAATTGAAATCTTTAAGTTGGGTGTTCAGTTAAATAAAAATCAAAGCATATTTATAAATGTGCCGTGTTTGATGTGGGTTAAAGTGTTTGGGGAAAAGAAGTGGATTTAGAGAAGTCTTTGGGAGTTTTCTCATTGACTTTCATGGGATCTGAACATCACTCAAAAGACAAAATCGGTAACATTAACCAGTTAATAACCATGCCTCCTAACTCTGTGAAAACACAAAACTAGGAAAACCATAGGTGTAAAATAGAATAAAAAACACCTGTAGGCATTAAAGTGTAAAGTCTGGTTCAAGTCTTGGTCTCACTTGAATCAGTGGCCAAACTGTAGCTGACTTCAATGCAGTGAGACAGCAATTTTCAAGCCTCAAATCCTGATTTTGATATTGTTTTTTGTATGTCAGATAAGACATACAAACCCCACATTTTCCCACAATATACTTCATGCTGATTAAATGAATTTATCATTCATGCCTCTTGGGAACTGTTTTTACAGTGACTTTACCTATAGTAATTGCTGTCAGGCCAGTGTCTGACACCAGTGGATAGTTGTGGGCTTTGTTTGTTTGTTTATGGGGTTTTTTTTTTTGTTTGGTTGGCTTGGCATTTATTTGGTTTTGTTTTATGTGGTTCTTTTTCGGTTGGGCCTGTCCAGAATTTGAAAGTAGACAAGACTACAGCAAAAAGTACTCCTTGGTTATCCTTAAAGTTTCCATCAGAGTTATAAACTTGTAAGTAGAGGGCTTGTACTGAGAGCTCTACAGTGACCTTAGTGATGGTGGCAGATTATAAGATGCATGTTGCTAAGAGGTCTGGTTAATGAATGTCAGTAGGATTAGAAAATGATGAGTGTACTTTTTAAGGCTGCCATGCTGTGATAGATTTTTATCACTAAGTACAATGAAAGGTGAACAGTAATCTATGGACACTGCCTCTTTCTTTCCGCCAGAAATCAGCACCGTCTCTTATTAATTAAATTGAATACAGAACAATATAAATCTCTCAGTGCTTATTCCGCTCATTTCATACATACTAATGAGGATGAGCTTCTGGAGCTGGTGGTTGGGATCATTTATTCAGTGGTGGGAAAAATAACATCAGGATTCAGACCCCCTGCTGACTTTGCACACTGTTGTGCTAGATTTATATTGGCCTACTAATAAGTAACTGAATACATTAAATGAGACGCTCATCACTGCAAGAGTTACAAGGGACTCCTTGTTTTTCTTCCTTGTGTATTCTTTGGTGAGGAGATTAGGGGAGATGGGCCCATTATGTAAGTCTCTCCTCTTGGTATTTCATCCACCAGTTCAAAGCCCTCTTTTCCAAACAGAAACTATGCCAAAGCTCTCATCAATCATTAAAAGTCCCAGCAGTTACAAACTCACTGATTTTGATGTGAAGTGCAACAGTCCTGCTTTTTTTCACATAAGAAAGTGAATCACACTATGCTTAGCAGTTCAAACTCTACATTGCACAGTATGCATGATTAGTGAAGAGAGAAAATACAGGGCATTCAGCAGCCAAAGAAATGCCTCTTTAGAGCTCTTTGGGAGGAAATATAATGAAACAAGCACACTGGGTATTCCAGTGCTGCATATGTAGCTGGAAAACTAAAAAGAAAGAAGGAAACAGAAAAAAAAAAAATCAAAATCTGGGTGAGTCCTGGATATCCACATCTAGTTTTTAACCAGTAGACCCAAATTCTCAGCCTTCTAAATGTAGGATGGGAAAACAGTATGAACTGTGCTGCCAAACAAGAATTTCTGTTACAAACCAAAAACACAGCAATATGACCATGCTGTATAGGAAGTGCCCTGTGTTCACTTCATGAAGTTTGATAGGGAAGCATTGAGAAAAGTACTGTATGGCAACTGATAATAAATGAGGACTTTTAAAAATCTGTGACTGCTGTATTTATGATGTCCATCAGCTGTCTGGCAAAACTTACCAGATATTTAGATCAGTAGACTGACCCCTTCTTAGAAAACTCAATTAGCCTTATTAGCCTAGCTTGTGTAACTGCACAGGTAATTAAGTAAGGGTGGCCACTTCTTTGAAAAGCCTCATCTGCATTTTGTGGCTGTACACAAGAACATTTTAATATGTTTTGCAAGCGAATTAACAGGAAGACAGCAATTGCTGAAGAAGAGGTAATATATTGGATGCAGAATGGTGCAAGTCTGGCTTTTATGTAACCATTATCCCAAAACTGGCAAAACAGTTCACTTTTTTTGGATGAGTGGAAGAGAGGGTTCCAGTACACAACTAATGGCATTTAAGTTATGTGACTGGAATACCATGACTGAATTAGTATAGGATGAATGAGGGATTAAAAAAATATAGTGGAGACTAAATACAGCCTTTTCCTTATTTGCATTTTGTATGGCAACATAAAGGTGAAACTCTGTAAAAGATTTTAATATATGTTCCAATTGACTTTGCAGTGTACATATCACATTCTGAAAAAAAAAATTCCATTTTGCCATGCTTCTTGGTTGCTGTTTTCTTCCATCTGGCAGCTCTTGTAGGTGATCTATTTTGTGATTGGAGACTTGAAGTTGTAATTTGTTTTGGAAGAATCACCTGGGAAGCATGCTTTTATTGTTAGATCTTGAATCAAGATGGGGTTTGTTAGTCACTTCTGAACATGTGGCTAAATCACAAATAGTATCTTCTATCTCAGAAACTCAAGTTTTACATTATAACTTTTTTTTTGTAGAGAGATTATGTTGTTACATCATCTCACACATCATCAACACACTTCATTGTTTATGGAACTGGACATTTCAACAACTGCACTAAGTGTGATTTATTTAGAACATATAGCCTGTTTAATGCTAGTGTTTGTAAATAGTAACTATGAAGTAACCCAGCATTTGGAAGAATTTGTTGAAATATAGACAGCAGTCAAAATAATTTTGCTATAGTGGTAGGACAAAGGTATATAGACTTTATATACAGTGGGTCTTAGCTCATTGAATTTACCTCCCTTATCTCACAGATCTAAAAGAAAATACTGATATTTTTCCCCCCATTTTTATTCCTATGTTTTAGAATCATAAGTTTTGTGTATGTTTAACTATATAGAGGAGACACTTGGTAACAAATGACTGGTTAAACCCATGACCTCTTTGTTTTGGCTTCAGTAACTGCAGGACAGTCTCTATAACACATCAGTTATAGTTATTTCAATAAAAGAAATAAAAATTCGATAAACGTCTGTCACTTACATTCTGTTTGCTAAATACACATATAGAGCCCTAAGATCTTTTAGTTCACCAATCCTTTGCAGTCTTAAGGGTCAGGTGCCCTATGTATTTACTGGAAATATCTATGAGTGCACCCCCAAAGTTTGGGCAGAAGGAAAGAGTCGGCTGTATGGATGAGGTAGAGATGGAAGTTGCTATGGTAAGTCTCTAAGAAGTTGTTGGAGCCTGACGATCTTCTCTGGATGATATCCAACCCTGGGATGCAAATTTTCCTGGCTGCAGTTTACAGCATTCAGAGTCTAAAATTATGGCAGATACGTAGTGCTTTAAGCTACTTCCTACTCAAATGTCTGATTCCTGGACTTCTAGACCATATCTAAAATTACACCATTGCTTGCTGAAGATTATCATCCATTCTCTGTTAAAAGAGTGTTCATTAAAACTACATGTGTTATTATTAATCACTCATACTTGCAAATCTTCTAAATCTATTTACCTTTTGCATTGCAATACCTCAAAAGGCATTGAGGAAAAAGATGTATAGGGATTTGTTCTGCAAAATGTCTTGTGTGAATGGCGCAGAGTACACAGAGGACAGTGAGATGGAGTCAGATCCTGAAAGGGGTGCTGGTACCTAGCATGTAGTTAAGATACCATATCCACATTGCAGCCCCTATTTGTGACTCTTCTAAAGCAAGGGACTTAAGTAGCCACGGTGATACTGACCATTGCCAGTTATATCTGTATTGTTTAAATGGGGATTTAAGTCACAATGTTTTCTTGAGCAAACAAATCACACTTGAGAGGGGTCACACATAAAGAAACAAAATTAAAAATTCAGGAATTCTGTCGTTTAGATCAGGAGCACCATAAAAGAAGGACTGAATAGCATAGCTGGGCTCAGACCCAATGCAAGTTTCCATAAAAGAGTAAATCTGTTCAGATAAACAGCTTTGATCAATTTCTGAAACTCAAATATGTTGTAATCGTTATGAGGCCAATTTTTTTATGGATTTAAATCCATTAAATTCCTTGGAATTATTCCTTTTTTCTACTTCTAGTGATATACATTATATTATTAGTGTCTCTTATTGGAGAAATGCTCAGTTCTGTCTGCCTCCTCCTATTTTACATATGTACAAATACTATATGATAGCCAGGAGATGTGTTCTTTTCTGTGTCTGATGGAAATTCTTGATGCATTACAGTGTGACTGAATTCCTGTTTATTCAAGTGGTGCACAAATGCCACTCGGCTGGTTTCCATCTCCCCCTTGGCAGCTGATTTCTGCCCTCATGCACCTCCTAGAAGGATGAGAGGCAGCTCTTCTCACGGCCTTCCTCTCATTTGTGCTTCCATCCTTCCAGGGAGCAGTAAGAGCACACCTGTGGGAATGGTCAGCAGTCCTCTCCGGGGGTGAGGAGGTTAATCTGCCCAGCATGTGCTGCTCCAAGCAGCCCTAGGAGCTGGCACGCTGGGGCTGGTCCTAACTCTGGTCATTGGATATGACCACAGACTAAGCTTGCTGGACTCATCTCCAGAAAACAGTTTTTAGCTGCAGCTAGTAGCAAAACACTGTCAAAGTTTCAAAGGATTTAGCAATGTTTCTGAAGGAAACATTTAAAGAGCCTTGTTAAACCAAACATTCCCATCTAGCTCTAGAGGCATTCCTGTCCTAGGTCTGCAATGTTTGGTTACACTTCTATTGTTTGATGTAGAGCCTTAGATCTTCAATTAATATGCAATTCAGTGTTCACTGAGACAATGGCAGGATCTACTCAGCATTCTGGCAGCCTGTGAAACAGATAAACTCTAACCTTTGCCAAACACAAAGGATGATAAAAGCAGAAGTCACTTTTTTTCAGCTGAATTAAAATACACTGCCAATGTCTTTGTAGTCCTCATCTTTTTTCCTGCTTTATTGTGGTAACCTTCAGTTGGCATTGTATGGCACCCATAAAATACATACTGCAGAATTTAAATTAAATAGAGTTGCAGCAGCAAGCAGAAAACCAGGGACATTGAGTTTGCTATTAAACAGTTTTTATCCATTAGATTCCAAGTGTAACATATGTTGATAGATTAATCTAGGCTGTTCCTGGAAATAGGTGAGGGCTCCAATGCCATAGCAATGTACCTTAAAGTATCATTAAGTTCAATGGGACAGGATTTCACTGAGGTTGTTAAATGGGAGTAGTTTGAGATAGCATCATGGAGATCTTTTCATGTCTATCTCAGGGCTGAGATGTTGAAAAAGTCAAGTACAAAAACTATATGAAAATGTATATTCCTCTTAAATTATTTGAAAATTGAGAGATAGCTCTTTTCTGCAAAGAAGAAAAAAAATTTAAGGTTATTTTTTATATGAGAGACAGTAGACAGAAGCAGTAAAAAAAACCACACCCAAAAGCAAAACCAAAGACCTAAAGTACATTCTGGAGTTGTAGGTTTGCGTTTTATGAAAGCCTCTGTGTGTGATTTGACAGCTCATGACTATATCTCAGGACTGAGATACAGTACTGTATAAAACAGGTCATCATATTTATGATTACTTTTCTCTCTTTTTACCAGACTTGGGGATAAAAAAGAAGATCCCGTGACATGCTATTTTTAGTCACTCACGTAGTCACTGCAGTTCTACATTTCTCCTGCTTTGTGGAAGTGTTTTGTCTCCGAAATATTTTCAGAAAGAATAGGTGTGAAAGACCTCATGTGCCTGTTCAAATAGTGCTTATCTGCCTTAGACAAATCAAGTGTTAGGGCTTTGCCAGCCTGACATGTCTATATTAGAGTGAGAATCACAGAAACAGCTTCCCGGGAAGATCGAAGAGGGTGATAATCCCGGTGAGCTGCGGAAAGCTGACTTGGGAGGCCTGGGGTTGGCACTGGGTGATGGATGGAGTACTTAAAAAGTCAAGTGATTAACCGCAGTCATTTGAGACTGTGCATCCAAAGGATAACACAGTGTGTGATACAGCCCGGCTAAGGAGGTCTGGAGGCTCAGGGGTGAAGAGAGGAAAACTTCACGTGCTCTGATTCAAATTGAGTGGAGCCTACTTTTGTTGGGAGGGTTTTTAGTACTGATGTAATGGCAGCTGCAGCTTTGTTTGGTACTCTGGGGGCTGGTCTGCTCGATGGCTGGGACCACGCCGGGGTGCAACCCTCTCCTGTCCTGTCCCTGAGGAGACTCGGAGCTGGGAGTGACCAGGGGAGTGCGGCTGCCTCAGACAGGCACCAGACCTGTGAGCCAGAGCTGCTGCCAGCCCTGTGTGTGACACTGCTGCCAGATTGTGTGTGACACTGCTCTGAGCCCTGTGTGTGACACTGCTCTGAGCCCTGTGTGTGACACTGCTGCCAGCCCTGTGTGTGACACTGCTCTGAGCCCTGTGT
>VWZP01006988.1:0-30094 GCA_013396995.1 Dicaeum eximium
CGTGAGTGGGGCCGGAGTGCTGCTGGAGCAAGCGGGGCGGTCCGGCAGGGAGAGGCAGGTGGGCAGGAGAGGTACCCCGGGCGGCGGGAGCCCCAGGCGTGGGCTGGGGCCGCGGGCGGGCGGAATCGGTGGCTGAGGGTCTCGGACAGGNGGAGGCCCTCGGGGCGCTGCAGTCGGTGGGACCGGGGACCCTGAGAAGCTGGGGTTGAGGGCTGGGTCCCCAGGGTGGCAGGGGTCAGTGGGAGAGTGGTCCCCGGATGGGCAGGGGCCAGTGAGCCTCAGGGTGGGATCTCTGCTGCTGTGCCCCTGGGCAGGGGAAACTGGGGGTCTTAGACAGGGCAGAGGGGACGGGGAGCCCTACGCGGGTGGACTGGGGTCGGTAGGACTGAGGGGTAGGTGTAGGGCCCAGCCAAGGTATATGGTGCTAGTCCTGACTCCCAGCGAGGCAGGGAGGCCCTGGATGGCTGTGCTGCTTTGAAAGCTGGCCTCTGGACACCTGCCCCGGGTAGGGGTCAGCCTACAGGTAGCTCTGTGCTGCCCCGGCCATGCCCACTACTGCTGCTGCCATCCCACATTGCCAGCCATTCCCATGCCACACTTCCATGGCCACCATGGCAATGCCACCCTATATTTTTGCTTTCCTTGGGCTTGGTACCTGTCGTGGTTTGACATAGCTTGGGTTTTAGTTCCTGGAACTGTCCTCCTGCCTAGCCCTCTGACCTTGTTCTTCACCCTGGTGCCGGGTGGTGTGCTGCTGGAGACCAGGGTAAAGGCAGACACAAAGCATCCACCTTCCAGGGAGGTGGTGGGGGAGAGGGGCTCACACCTGGGAGACAGGGCAGCAGTGAAACCTCACAGGGCATGTGACCACAGGAGAATGGTGGCCCTGATGGGCTGAATTTGCGTCCCTGGTGCCAGCCTGTGTCACCTCCTGCAGCAAGAGCATATTCCAGCATGATGCTTGTGTTGGAGGAACTCTTCTGCTTAGGTGATGTTGGTCAGGAGGCTGACTGAGCTTAGTGTAAAAGATCCTCTTGTTCTGGACAATAGTGGAATCAGTGCAGCATCAATCATCTGCAGGGACATGCCCTGGCCAGGGGTGATGGGATGGGGCTGGCAGGGGCCGCTGGGGGCTTTGTGTGGACACATACCCTCTGCTCGCCACCTGCTGCCCTGGCTTGCATCATCTCATGCACAAGCTGCTGAAAACAAGGATGGCAGTGAGTGGTATGGGTGTCTTGTGTCTTCTTTGGCCGGGAGATGTGACATGGTCCTTGTAATTTCCTCCACAATCTCTGGTGTCAGCTGTTTTGCCAGGGCTTTGTGCAGTTCCTTGGCTGCTCCACGCTGCCCCTTGCTATCACTGTCCTGCCCCCTGTTCCATCCCCCCACCAGCCCTTGCTGTGGAGCTGCAGGGTGCTGTGAGCACTAACCAGTGCAGGCTTTGGAGGCTGGGGTCCTGCAGGAGCGAGGGCACAGCACTGAGGTTTGGTGGGATAGTGATGCTGCATCTCTACTGGCCCTTGGAGGAGAGCTCTGTGGAGTGAAGAGGACCTGGCTGACTAGCACGTGGTGGGGGATGCTGCCCTGGGGACCTGCCCCCCTCAGCCAGGGCTCAGGGCTGGCAGCTGCAGCGGGCCAGTGGAGCTGCCATGTGTTGCCTTCCTCCAGTGGCCTGGACCCCCATGGCAGGGTGTGAGTGCTTTTGCAGGGTGTGACGCTGGTTAGGGACCTGTCCAGTGCCAGGTGATAAATGGATGCTGTGTCACCAGGGGAGAAAGAAGTGGTTCTGCTCCTGCCTGTCCCCTCAACAGCTGGTGCTGCCCTACGCTGGCATGTTTGCTCTGGTTGTGACTGTGCTCACTTTTCCCCTAGATGTGTCCCTGCAGGCAACCAGGATGTCCTAGCCTTTCCCCATTGCCTCCATCCACCTGGCTGGCGGCAGAGCGGGAGCAGGATGCAGACAGGAGCACAGGGAGGCGGTGCTGAGCAGGGAATAAAGTTTTGGGGAGGCAGCTTCCTGAGCAGGGCTGTGTTTATGGATCTGTGGGTAAGGGAAGGGACGCTGGTGATGGAAGAGGGAGCAGGACAGAGCTGGGCTAGCAGCTGGCCGACTTCAGGGTCCTGGTGAGGTGCATGCAGATTTGCTCAGTGCCTCTTTGCCTGCCCCTTCCTTGCAGGATTTGAGTCAACTGGCTGGTCAGGATGAGCTGGAGTTTCCTGACGCGGCTCCTGGAGGAGATCAACAACCACTCGACCTTCGTAGGCAAGATCTGGCTGACCGTCCTCATTGTCTTCCGCATCGTGCTGACGGCCGTGGGGGGAGAGTCCATCTACTACGACGAGCAGAGCAAGTTTGTCTGCAACACGCAGCAGCCGGGCTGTGAGAACGTCTGCTACGACGCCTTTGCGCCCCTGTCCCACGTCCGCTTCTGGATCTTCCAGATCATCATGGTGGCGACGCCATCGGTGCTGTACCTGGGCTTTGCCATGCACCGCATCGCTCGCATGCCTGAGGCCTCGCGGCGCCGGACGCCGTCGGCCCGGCGGGCGCGCATGCCGGTGGTGCGCCGGGGAGCCGGGCGAGACTACGAGGAGGCAGAAGATGACAACGAAGAAGACCCCATGATCTTTGAGGAGATCGAGGTGGAGAAGGAGAAGAGCCCAGAGGGCGGAGAGAAGCACGACGGCCGGCGCCGTATCAAGCAGGACGGGCTGATGCGCGCCTACGTCCTACACTTGCTGTGCCGCTCGGTGCTGGAGATGGTTTTCCTCTTCGGGCAGTACCTGCTGTACCGCTTTGAGGTGAGCCCCTCCTACGTCTGCAGCCGCAGCCCCTGCCCGCACACCGTCGATTGCTTTGTCTCCCGCCCCACTGAGAAGACCATCTTCCTCCTCATCATGTACGCCGTCAGCGGGCTCTGCCTCTTCCTCAATCTCTGCGAGCTCTTGCACCTTGGTGTGGGGCGCATCCGTGATGCCCTGAGCCAGGCTGACGGCCCCCCACTCCCAACTGGCCACAGCCCTGCACCACAATACCCCAAGAAAGCCCCCAGCGCCCCCCCCACCTATCACTCCCTGAAGAAGGAGCTGCCACAAGCCCCGCTGACCAACAGCAAGCTGGACTACCGGGAGAGCCTGGCCCAGGGGCGCTTCGCCTTGGCTGGAGCTCCCCCGGTGCACGAGCTGGACCGGCTGCGTGAGCACCTGCGTCTGGCCCAGGAGCACCTGGAGGTGGCCTTCCACCTCCAGCCGCCGCCACGGCCCCCCAGTCCTGCCCGCAGCAGCAGTCCCGAGGCCAACGGCATCGCCGCCGAGCAGAACCGCCTCAACCTCGCCCATGAGAAGGGGACCGCCGCCTGCGACAGGACCACGGGTGAGCCGGGAAGGGGGATGGATCCGGCCCACGGGGGTGGAGGCATGGGGGGCTGCTCCGAGGCTCCCCTGGACAGAGGATGCCATTCCCCCGGGGTTAATGCTAACCTGCTTTTTGCTCCACACAGGGCTGTGACTGCGGCGAGAGACAACAGCGGTGTCTGCTGGAGTGGCTGCCACCACCACCGTGGCATAGGTGTCCTGCCAGGAGCACGGGGCGAAGGATGCCACACGTCTGCCCAGCAGGACAGTCTGGGCAGCCCTGTCCCAGTGGGCAGCAGAGGGGTCGGGGGCCATGGGGTTCATTCCTACTTAATTTTCAAAAAGGGATATCTTATTTTTGTACGTTTTTATAAACTCATCAACATGTGCACCCTGGCATTTTTATACTCCATCCCAATCTCCACGCTGGGCCTGTGCCCCGCCATCTCCTGTTTCACCCACTTTCCTCATCCCACACCCATTTTCCCCAGCATGTTGTCCTCACACCTCCCTGTGCCCCCCATGCCCTCTGCCAAGTGCAGCAGCACCGGCTGGTGTTTTGGTACTGCCCCCCGAGGTGTGGGGGACTTACGGGGCAGGTTGGGGGTCTGGCTGGCCGGGCCAAGCTGTGGGACAGTGCTGGGCTGGCATTACTCTTGGAGGGGGTGGGAGGAATCCTGGTGGGACTGCACTGCCAGAAAGTGACTTTGTGGCGCGAGGGGCCGTGCTGCGCAGCACCTTGGCATGGGGCTATGAGTTGCGGGGCTGGTCTGCTTGGAAATGTCTGTGCAGGGGTCAGGGGCTGTCCTTCCCACTGCCTCCACCCTGTTCTGGCAGGCCGCCCTTGGACCAAAACTTGTCTCCTCCCACGCAGTCTGCAGGGGTGGGACCCCTGCACGGAGCCAGACCCTGGCCTCACAGTGTGGGGATGTGGTGCCCCGAGCTGGGCTCGGCCCGGAGCCAGTGGAGCATTCCTCATCATCTCAGCCTGGGTCACATGGGGACTTTTGTAGCGTTGTTTTTTACTCGGAAATGATTGTCACTGTTTTTCTTTTTTTTTTTTAATATCTATATTAGTAAAGGCTGAAGACGTTTTGTACTGAACTTCTGCATCCGCTCATTCGGGAGGAAGGGGTGGGAAGGGAATCCTGTGCGTCTGGGCTGGCGCTGCCGTGCGTGCCTTGGGACCTCCCTGCTGCCCAGGGTGACTCAGTTGTTCCCGCCGTGCGGAGGCGGCTGCGGCTGGCCAGGGCACCCCTCATCATCCTGCTGGAGAGGGATTGCACTGACCACATTCCTGTTTGGCCCTATCACTGTCAAGGGGCCACGTGAGGGGCTTTCCTTTGCCTCCCCATCCTCCCACCATCCCCATGTCTCCCCAGCCCTCTGCTGTCCCCCTTCCTGCACAACCTATTATCCGGAGCAGAAGGGATGTTGCTCTGCTCTGCACTCCCCTGCCTGTGGCAGGATCAAACCCAGCCACACCATGCCCATTTTAGCCAGAATAGTACAGTCGCCTCTCTGGTACCCCAAATCAGAGCTGGATGCCTCTAACAGTATTTGCCCATCCCCTCATTTCTCCATCTAGAACCCCCCGTGGAGGTCATATCCCGTTGCACAACCACATGCCACCTCCATGGCTGCCTCTGATGGAAGCTAGTGTTTCCAGGCTGCTTTAGTAAAGGGAACAATTTTATTTCACTCATCCCATTAAGCTTTCCAACAAGCTGTGCTGCTGGGAGAGGGCTCACTTGTGGTGCCACATGTGCTGCCAGCCCTGTCACCAGTGTGAGGTCCTGGCATGGGCTCACCCAGGCATGTCCTGATCCTGCTGCAGCAGCCTGGCCCTGCCTGGAGCACAGGGGAAGCTGTTGAACTCTGCAACAGGAGCAAGACACCAATCTTCATGGGAGTGCAGAACTGCAGGAGGGAAGCAGGTGCGCAGAGATGAGGGCTAATCTGTTTGCAGACAGCAGCCTGGCTTTGGCAGGGCAGTGATACCTGTGCCATAGGCTGTGCCTATCCGTGCCCCACCATGCCCTGATGTTCTCTGAGCTGGAACTGGCCCTAGGGCAAGTCTGGCAGTGTGATGGCACCTGGGCCAAAGGTCTGGCTTGTGCAGGAGAGGGTGGTACAGCCAAACTGCCCCATCCCAGTGGCCAGGGTTCCACTGGGAAAGCAGCTCCTCCTGGGTGGGATGATGGTCCAGGGCTGGGCTGCAGGATGCCCTAGACACACGTGCAGTCCTGGGCCAGGATGTTGGGCACGGTCTCGTACTTGAAGGAGTAGCCGCCGTCGGAGGTGGTGCGGACGCGCAGGGAGCGCATGGTGCCGGGCAGGGCCGCGCAGCAGAGCTGCACACCCAGCCGGTGGCTCAGCCCGTGGCCTGCAGCGCAGCTCCCGTGGCAGTAGTGGAAAACAAAGCTGCTGGGGTGCACGATCCACTTGTCCCAGCCCAGCTCCTCGAAGGAGATGTTGAGGGAAGCCCGGCGGCAGTTGGTGTGGGCAGCCAGCTCCTCAGACGGACGCTGCAGCAGGCTCAGGGCGGCTGGGGACCAGGGCATGGCAGAGCGACGAGCCCTCTCCCTGCTCTTGGCCCGGGTGGTGGTCACCAGGAAGGGCATCTTGTCCCCCTCGGCCAGGCAAGGGCAGCCAGGGCAGCGCACCAGGAGCACGAAGAGCGGCTGCGAGAGCTGGGGCAGCAGCACCGGGGCCAAGTGAAACACTGTCCAGTGCTCCGGCGTCCGCTCCGCCACGGCCATCACCGGCACCCGGCCCTGAGGTGACAGCGTCAGCACGTCAGGGGTTGAGTGGTTGGGGGCAGCCGAGGGGCCAGTGTAAAACCAGAGCTGGGCAGAAGTCACCACACGGTTCAGGGTGTGTGCCGAGGGCTGGAAGAGGTAGGTGAAAATGCCTTCTTCCTCCAGCAGCTTGTCTGGCTGTGTGGGCTCACAGGGAACATCTGTGGGGGGGAAAAGATGATCAGGGTGTGCATCCACACCTGGGGAGAATACCCAATGCCAGATGGCAAGTGGGATGTTGCAGAGGTCCCTGGTGTGCTGGCAGGGCACCTGGCTGCTGGCATAGGGTGTGGCAGGGTGCAGGGGAGCTGGTGTCCAGTGCTGTGCAGCAGCTTCTGTGCTGTGCCCCACAGCTGATCCCTGCTATGCCCTAGGCTGGTCCATTACTGTCACCCCTGTCCCCCAGGTATCCTGCCCCATAGCTGGTTATGTTGCCCCTTTCCCCCAGAGTCCATATCATGCCCTTTCCCCCAGCATTCAGCCCCATAGCTGGTCATTCTGTCCCCTTCTCCCCTCCTCTGCATCCTGACCATCTCCTCAGCATCCTGGTCCTCTCCCAGTCCTGTCCCATAGTTGGTCATCCTGCCTCCTTTCCCCGAGCACGCACATCCTACCCCATCCTCCAGCGTTCTGCCCCATCTCCTGCTGCTGTGCTTTATAGCTGGTCATCCTGCACCATCCTTTAGCATCCTGCCCTGTCCCTTAGTATCCCAACCCAGCTCCCAGTATCCTGCCCCATTCCCTAGCATCCAACTCTATTCCACCCTGCTCCTCAACCCTCCTCATGTCTCCACATCCTGCCTGGCCAGCTGTTTCCCAGCCTCTCAGCACCCTCTTGTGCTGCCTGTCCCTCTGCTGTCTCTGCCTGTCCCTGCCTGCCATTCCTTTCCATCTCCTGGCTCTCCACCAAATCTCACTCGTGCTCATGTCCCAGCCTGGCATACCTTCTTCCCCTTCTCCCATAAACCACCACATCAGCCTCTCCATCCTTCAGCATCTGCATTGCTCCAAACCCCCCCCCCCCTCCCCCCCCCCCCCCCCCCCGAGCTTCACACTTTCATCAGGATGTTCTCACCTGTGGCAGGGAATAAGATCACCTGGGAGGTGTCCTCCAGCTCCTCTGGCTCCACTTCAGCGTTTTCAAGGACATCTCTGCGGTGTACCCTCCTTGCTTCCATCTGTGGCTCCTCCTGGAGAAGGGGGGGTCTCAGATGTTCCAGCACCCGGGCCCGCACCTTGGCCAGGATGAGCTGCCGGTCGGCCCCGGCCCCGGTGCAGCTGGCCAGGGCGGCGGTGGGCAGCATGGCAGGCAGCAGGTGCAGGAGCAGCAGCATGACCGAGGGGCACACAGCAGGGTGGTGGCCTGGGGGGCTCTGCCGCGGGCTTCTGCCTGCCTGCCCAGCCTGCCTGCCCAGTGCGCTCCCCCCGGGGCAGGGTGGCATTGAGATCTATCTGACACTGACGCAAACGTCTGCTCGCCGTGAATATTATCTCTGAGCTGTGAAAGCGCTGAGACGTCTGGAATGCGAGGACTGCAAGGACAGTGTGGTCTGGGGGGGGCCGGCGCCCGGGCAAGGGGGTGTGTGTGGGGGATGCTGCCGCGAGCAGAGGGTGCGTGGGGCTGGGGAGGCCGGGCTGTGGGCAGGGTGGTGCCAGGAACTTGACCTGGCGGGGATGGAGGGGGTGCCTTGGGTGAGCTTTGCAGCTGTTGATGTGGGTGCCCCCCGTGGCAGAGGAGTTGAAGGTCTAGGGCTTCTAGGGGGCTAGTGGGAAGTTCTAGCAGCTGTGCACAGCAGGGAAATCTGGGCAAGGACCTGGTGGGATCAGAGGCCCGTGAGGCTCTGGCATGGGGGAGGCACTTTGCAGGTGGCAGTCCCCAGGGCAGCCAAAATGGGAGGATGGGGCCTTGGAAAGGGCAAGCTGAGAGGCAGTGTGGTTGTGGCATCTCCGTGACAGTCTGGTGATTGGCAAGGTCCTGGGGACATGAAGCAGGAGCGATGGCAAAAGGTCCCTGCTCTATCTGGGGCTGCAGAAGGCTGGCCCAGCTACAGGGGGAGAACAACAGATGAGACAGAGGCAGGCCAGCTTGAGACCCCGCAGCAGGTCCAGGGGAAGGATCCTAGGGTGCTGTTTGGGCTGTCTAGCCAAGGGCTGGCTCACAGGGTGGGAGTTGCAGGAGAGGCGTAGGCTGTAAGGACACCCAGTGCCCTTCCGCTGCCTGAGGGGACAGTGCCAGGTGCTCCCTATCCACTAACCCTACCTGCCCTGTGGATGGTGGGCAGCCTGTGCATCCCCTCCAGCAGCTCAGTGTCCTGGACATCCCCATCCAATACAGCCTGGCATCTGATGCAGCATCCAGTGCAGTACATCCCCCCTGTGCAGCGTGTCCTGTGTCACAGGTCCTGTCTCGCTGCAGTCCGGTGTCCAGCTCAGTGCACAGCACACCGTGCAGCCCATGCCACGCTCCCCACAGGGCACGTTGTCTGTCGCTGCTGGCTGAGCCAGCACAGAGGCACAGCCAGGCCTGCAGCACCCCAGCTCTCTGGGGTGGCTCCTGCTGTGCTGCTATACATAGGTAGGCCAGCCCAGCCTCGGCGAGGCGCTGCATGGAGCAGGCTCACTCTTATCAACCCCGCGTGTCATCAGAGGGTATTTTTGGGGACAGCAGCTGCAGGCATTTGTAACATTTGGTCCCTGCGCACTGACACCCAGGAGGGGAGCTGGGGGAAGCAGCAGGAGCTGGGAGCCGGCACTGAGAGACACGGGAGAGGTGGCAGAGCGAGGTAGGTGAGTGGGGCAGGGGACAGGGCTGGGGGCTGCCTGGGGCAGGGTGATCAGGGAAGGGAGTGGCTGAAGGGTGCAATGGTGCAGCCGAGCCATCAGAGCCCTCTGTTTGTGTCCAAAGGAGCTGCTGCGGGGTGGCCCACGGTCAGGGTGTGTGGATGGAGAGATGGCTCTGAATGGGTGCACTGTCCATGGAGTAGGGCTCTGGGAGGAGAAGCTGGCCACAGTCCCTTGTCGCTCCTGGGGACCAGCCCTCTCCTACCCTCTGGCTCATTCAAGAAGTATTTTTGTTTCCCTTCCCTCTGCCTGAGCAAGTCAGAGATGATCCTGCCCCAGTCCCAGCCATGGTGTGGGCAGAGAGTGGGGTGCACTCACCGGGGGGAGGCACAGAGCACCCTGTCCTGCTCCTGCCCCTGATGGTGGGCACGGTTACCCACAAAGCTGGGGATGGAGGCAGTGCCTTCCAAAAAGCAGGACCCACCTCCCCGGCTTTCATTCTGCCCCTGGAGCTGATGATTTCCAGCTGTGGTTTTGAGTGCACAAGGGCTGGATCCTGCCTGTGGGACTACTCTCTGGAAGGTGGACCCCTTCCCCAGAGCCCCACTTTGCCCCAGGGCACGACCCTGTGTGGTGGCCACCCGGCACAGCGGGTCCCCTGCCCACCCAAGTCTGGGAGGAATTCCCAGTCCGGGTCCAGCCGGGGCCTCGCGCCCGTGACAGCCCCATGTCAGCACCTGCCCGCTGAGCCGGCCCAGATGCTGCAGGAATGCGGCTCTACCACCACCCGATACTGCAGGAATGCGAGTGCCCGGCGGGTGGGGAAGGGGCGGGCTGGGGCCCTTTTGCCTCCGCTGTCCCCCAGCCCCCAGCAAGCAGCTGCCCACACTCCCTGTCTAGGCAGGGATCCCCCACCTCTGGAACTAGAGTCTGTGCAACCCTGGGAATAGGCTGCAAGTGTCTCAGCCCCCCGGGGTGCAAAGAGCCATCTTTTGTCACCTCTCCTATTGCCTTGGGCTGGGAAATGGATGATTTGGGTGACAGGGGAGCAAATCCAGTGGGGCTCCGAATAAGGGTGATGCTCCTGAAGCAGGAGGTCCATGCTGGGGATTTTGCTGCAGGTGTGGGTCCCTCCTGGTTGGAGGCTCCACTCTGGTCCATCTCTTTGATGAGCCCCCACTCTAGTCTGTCTGTACATCTCCCCAGGCTGATGGGCCCCACTGCTGCTCCAGCCAGCTGCCTGCTGTGACCCTGGGGAGCTGGTGATGGAGGGGTTTGGGGGAGCCCCCAGGTTCCTGGCCTATCCACGTGCCTTCACTGTCCAAAGTGGCACCGATGCGGTCCTGAGCTGCCAGATCATGGGTGATCCCCAGCCAAGCATCCTCTGGGAAAAGGACAAGAATACCATCGAGCCCTCAGGCCGTTTCCATATGGAGTCCAAAGGGGACCTGTACAGCCTGCTGGTGTCCTGTGCCACCCCCAAGGACAGTGGACTCTATGTCTGCAGGGCCAGGAATAGTGTTGGCGAGACTTATGCTGCCACCATGCTCAGAGTAGAGCCAGTTGAGCCACGAGAGAAGGAAGGACGCTCAGGCAGTGTCGCACCCTCCTTCCTCATTGCCCCCTCCTCCATGCGGGTGTGCCGCGGCGAGGACGTGATGTTCACCTGCAGGGTGTCTGGGCAGCCCTGCCCGGTGCTGGAGTGGGAGAAGGACGGGCACAAGCTCTCCGAACTCTTTGAGAGCAGCCACTTTGCAGTGGGGCAGAAACAAGAGGACTGGCACTTCCTGAAGCTGTTCGGTGCCCGGCCGCAGGATGGGGGAGTGTACGTGTGCCGGGCCCGCAGCGGGTCCCAGGAGGCGCTGGCTGCTGCCGTGCTCCTGGTGGAACCCCGGGCGCTGCCGGACGCGCTCCCCAATGGCTCCCCTGACGGTCCCGAGGCGCTGGCGGAGCGGCAGCGGTGGCGGCGACAGGCAGCGGGACGGCGCCTGGCACCAGAGACCTGGGTGCCCAATGGAGTAGCGCCGGCAAGGGTGCCAGGGGCCAAGGCGTTTGCCGTGAGCGCAGGGAAGCACGCCAAGTTTCGCTGTTACGTTACTGGCAAGCCCAAGCCAGAGATTATCTGGCAGAAAGATGGCGAGCCCCTCGCCCCTGGCCGCAGGCATCTCATCTACGAGGACCGGGAGGGCTACTTCATCCTCAAGGTGCTGTACTGCAAACCTCAGGACCAGGGGCTGTACATGTGCACCGCTTCCAACACCGCTGGCCAGACCCTCAGCGCAGTGCAGCTCCAGGTGAAAGGTAGGAACACGTCCAAGGAGTGTCAGAGGTGGCCGGGCTCTGGGGGACTCAGGGAAGTTCGTCTGGCAGGGGTGTGTCTGTGTGGGAGCCCAGCATCTCTGGGCTCCTTCCTGCGCTGTGCAGCCAGGGTCACCCTAGGCTCCTCAGGACAGAGCTGTGAGCTGGAAGCAGGGGACGCTGGGCTTCTGCAGGAGCTGTGTCCTGCTCCATGTCTCCCTCTCCTTGCAAACAGAGATGTGGCTTCTCGGGATGGCTGTAGGTGTCCAGCCACAAACAGGGAAGGGGGACAGTGCCTTGGTGACAAATTCCCGTGTAAGTGCTGAGTGATTTTGGCAGGCAGCCCTGCAGGGCACGGCTCCAACAGTCTGCACTGGCTGCAGCCCAACTCCTCCGGAGCCATCCCGCCAGCTGGGGACAGCCCGTGGCTGGGGTTACCCAGTGACTGGTGCAGCCCCCCCTACACCCCACTGCTCCCCTCCACTGAGATGCCTGCTGCTGCATGCTGGCTTCCATGCTCCTGCAATCCCCAAAACTCCCTGCTGAGATACTGGAGGCATCGCTGTGTCTCCCCAGGCTGTGCCCTGCTCCTCCCTGCTCTGGGGGATGTGCTTGTCAAGGCAGTGTCCGTCTCATGCAAGCCAAAGGAGAGGGCAAAGGAGGGACAAGGGTTTGCTGCTCTTTGTGAGCTGGGAGCACCTTGAGCGAAGGGCTGACAGTGGGTGCTGTACCCCCCGTGCCCATAGCTCCTGTCTCTTCCTGTGGCAGAGCACCGGCTGCGGTTCCAGGTGCAGCTGGCAGACGTGGAGGTAGCAGAGCGGGAGGATGCAGTGTTGGAGTGCCAGGTGCCATTGGAGACCATCCCCACCTCCTGGTACCTGGAGGACAGGGAGCTGCAGCCCAGTCACAAGTATGTGATGGAGGAGCAAGGGGTGGTGCGGCGCCTGACCATCCGCGATGCCCGCATCGATGACGACGGCATCTACCTCTGCCAGATGAAGGACAAAGGGCGCAGCATCGCCGAGGTCTCTGTGCGAGGTGGGGTCAGGTCTCCGGTAGCACAGCTTTGCCTTCCTATTCCCCTCCTTGCAGGGTCCCCACTGCCCCCTGCATTTGCCTTCCCTCCATTTGGCTGGTGCCTGCTGCTGCCCCTCCTCAACCTCCTCCTCTCCCAGCTCAAAGAACCCATCCTGGTCCCAGAATCCCTCCCTGGCCCTCATATATCTCTTCCCATAGGGGTGATTGTGAAGCGGCTGCCACGGAAGCTGGACGTGATGGAGGGGGAGAATGCAGTTTTCTGTGTGGAGACACGGGATGTGGTAGAGGGGAGCTGCTGGAGCCGGGATGGGTTACAGCTGCGGGAGTCACCCCGTACCGTGCTTAAGAGCTTCAGCAGGACACACCTCCTGGTGCTGGTGCACGTCACCCGCCAGGACGCAGGCATCATCTCCTTCACTGTCGGGGAGTCGCAGACATCCTCCCAGCTCCGAGTCAAGTGTAAGCTCAGGCTTGAAGGGGTCCTGTGTCCTCTCTCCTGCATGTTCATGAGGGGTGATACAGAAGGGGGCATGGAATAGGCATCCAATATGCTGGGGTGTGATGCTGCAATGTGTTTTCTGGGAAGGGGACTCCAAAGCTCCAAAGCCTCACAGGCACTCAAAAATCCCTGTAGCCAGCAGCATGCTACATGGAAGCAAGACCATCCTCTCCATCAGAGAGAAAATCCCCAAAGAAGCCGGCTGTGTATCCCCACTTAGCTCTTCTGCCACCCCACCTAGAGCCTTGCTGCCATCCCCAAGCAGGCAACCTGGGCTGTGACTTGCAGGTGTGAAGCACGACCCTCCGAGTGCACCGGTGGCAGCTGAGATGAGCGTGGTGGAGAGCAACACGGCTCTGCTGACCTGGTGTCCCGCGCCCGACTCCCACCTCCGCCCTGCCAGCCACTACGTGCTGGAGCGCCGGGAGGCAGCGGGAGGGGAGTGGGTGCAGTGCCTGGCCACCGACCTGCCCAGCTGCGTGCGGGTGCTGGGCGACAGCGTGCCCCGCGAGGCTGACTACTGCTTCCGCATCTCTGCCGCCAACAAGCACGGCAGGAGCGGCCCTGTGGAGTTCCCTGGATCTGTGCATCTTGGTGAGGAGACAGGCAAAAGCTGGGATGTCGTGCCACAGTGTGCTAATAGCCAGTGCCGCTGAGGCTCAGTCCAACTTTGCTCCAGCCCCAGCAGCTCGTCTGGAGAGGGGTCTGCAGGACACGTGGGTGAGGGATGGTGAGGATGCACAGTTCTCCCTGGAGCTGTCAGCTGCGGTGCATGGATCCTGGTTCCTCAACGGTGCCAGGCTGGGTGAGGAGGAGGACGCAGGCGGCCGGTGCAGTGTACAGCACCACGGGATGGAGCACTCGCTGCTGATCCGAGGAGCACGGCTGGTTGACAGCGGGGCCCAGGTCACCTTCGTGTCCGGTGGTGTGCGGGACTCAGCTGTCCTGCATGTGCAAGGTGATCAGGGCGCTCACCCTGGGGTTCTGCCAGGACCCCAGCAGCAGGGGTTGTCATGCTGGAGGATGCTTCTCACCACTTCTCAATGTCTCCCAGCCCCACAGGTCCGCATTGCCCCAGTGTCTGAGGCTGAACGGCTCCGGAAAGTGCCAGCAGGGATGCCTGTGCTGCTGGAATGTCAGGTGTCCAGCCCGGATGCCCCTGTCTGCTGGCTGAAGGATGGCAAGGCCGTGCCCCTGGATGACGTTATCGCCGTGCAGGCGGAGGGCTGCGTGCGGAGGCTGCTCCTCCGCTCAGCGTGTCCCTCAGACACCGGTGTGTACACCTGTGACGCTGGGGATGATGCCGTGAGCTTTGTGGTCACCGTGACCGGTGAGCTGGGGACTGTGTGGGAGCCTGGCCCCTACCTCCTGAGAGTGCTCCTGCCCTGCTTCTTGCCCCCATCATGCCGCTGAAAGGTGCAGCCGGTCACGCTGAGGCCCACATTATCCCTGGCAGAGGTGCCCGTGAGGATCATCAGCTCCAATGAGGAAGCCCCTCACACCTATGTGGCCGGACAGCGTGTGGAGTTGTGGTGCCAGCTGTCCCGCCTAGCAGCCCCAGTGTGCTGGTACAAGGATGGAGAGGAGGTGGAGGTGGGCGAGAGCCTGGTGCTCGAGCAGGAGGGGCCATGGTGTAAGCTGGTGCTGCCCTGCGCTCAGACACAGGACACAGGGGAGTTCGTCTGTGATGCTGGTGGGGACTCTGCCTTCTACACCATCACTGTGGCAGGTGAGTGTGATGCAGGAGGGCTGGTAGGGTCTCAGGGGGCTTTCTTTGCTCATGCAGGATGCCACAACACGTGTGCTGTCAGTATTGCTGTCACTTGCTGCGATGGGATACTTGTCAGACATGCTTTTGCCAGGTGCTCACCAGCAGTTTGGTTGGTTGCTCAGTTGGGGTCCTTGTGGCACTCAGACCAGCTGCTAGAGGGAACAGCTCACGCAGCCTGTCCAAAACACTGAATCACACAAGAGCACCCAGCACCCACACACCAGAGTGTCTGCCGGACCTCTGCCATGGCTGGTAACCAAGCCCTCCTCCACGGTCCTAAAAATAGTGGGCCCAGCACCTGGCGTGGGGTGACTCATGGCTGGTCACTGCTCTGATGGACAGCGTTAATTGCTGACCTGGTAATTAGCAGCTGCCTGGAGAGCGATGGCGGGGTGGTGCTTGCTGGGCTCAGCATCCTGTGGTGGCTGCCCCGGCTGTGGAGCGGTTGCTGGCACCACCGGCCGGCAGAGGATAATGAAAGCTGAAAGCAAATGAAAGGTTTCCCCTTGCTGGCCCCAAAATCCACATCCCACAACCACAGGAAGGCAACCAGGGACAAAGCTAAAGCCCAGTTGAAAGGTGGTGTGACCACAGTGGTAAAGAGTCACTGTGGTGTTAACACATGGCAAAGGGCCAAAGTTGATGGCCAAGGATGTAGGAGTGAAGATAGGATGAGTGATAAGAGATAGTGAAGAGTCAGTGGAGTGGTGACTGCTGGGAGGGTGAGGAAGGGAGGGGGGTTTAGTGAGATAAAGGCAAAATTGCCAGCAGGAAGGACAGGCAGCATGGGCTTTAGGAAGAGGCAGGAGTCGTGTGCTGTGTGGGAGTGTGGGGCATGGAGAGCTCTGCTTCCCTAGAGTGGGAGAAGGAACACCATCTGCTGAAGCTCAGCCTTTTGGCTGAGCAGCTTTGCATCACTTTGACAGAAGGGTCTTAGGCTCTCTTGGTTCAGTCTGGATTTGGACATCAATGTCACCAGCAGGGCTGGGGGTGGGTGCCTGGAGGCTCAGGCTGACACCTCTCTGGCACAAGTGCCAGGCTGGCTGCTGCAGTCAAGCACTGCTGTGGCATGCTTGGGTTTCCCTGAGGCATCTCAGCTATCCCCCATAGGCTGTTGTGGCATGTAGCCTGCCTGCCTCAAGCTCGGCCATCCCCAGCAACCTCTGGGTTTTCCAGCAGCTGTTGAGCACTGGAGCTCCCTCAGTACTAGTGAGAGGCTGAGGCCAGAGCGATGCTGCCTGCTAGGGCTGGCACATTATCCCCTCACTTCAGTGCTGCTCAACATCTCCAGCTGCACTTCAGCAATGTGATTGCTTTTAGCAGGTCCAGGGGGAGAGGCAGCCGCCGGTCGTTTGATCAGGGAGCGGGGCGGATGCAGGCGCAGCGTGCGGCAGGTTAATCGCTGCAAACCGGCGCTGCGCCGCTCCCGCACGCTGCGGGGCTGGGCCTGGGCATCACAGCTGGGAACTGTCTGGGAAGCTTCCACCCGGAGCCCAGCCTGGAGCAGCTGCGGGCTGTGAGAAGGGCAGGTTGCTGCTCGTCCACCACTGTCCCCCAGAGCTGGCTGTGCCTTGTGCCCGCATGGAGCCGTGGGCTTGATGAGCACCAAGGGCAGAGTCCAGGCTGCAATGTGCACGGCCAGGCAGGCAGCATTGGCTCTGCGTGGCATCCTGAACTTCTCCCAGGAGAGAGCGGGGCTGGTCACCTAAAATTTGTACTGGGAGTCCCTCTGTCTTCAGAGCTCTGACTCAATTCAGAGGGGTGGTGTGAGCAATGGCAGACATTTTATGTAGCAAATTAATGGTGATTTTAGTGATGACTGCAACCTGGAATTGGGTCCTGGTAAGCTGGAGGGATGGGGCTTCTGGCTGCAAGCAAACCACAGGCCTATGCCATGGTATAAGCAAATGCCAAGGCTGAGCCATGACAGAAGCGCCGGCTGACACCTGGTGGCCTCTGAAATGGGGAGAAAGGCAGAGGGGAGGGCACCCCCTGTAAGAGCAGCTGCAGGGGCTGGTGCTGGCACCACAGACAGTGGTTATCAGAGTTGGGGCTTGCCTATATGCATCCTCCCTCCACAACCTTCAGCTCCACCATAGGGCAAAGCAGGGCAGCACCACGGGAGCAAAGGCACAGCAGCAATTTACAGCCAGTTCAAAGCCTGGTGCTCCTCCGGGTTGTAATGTGTGAGGAGAAAAGGGAGACCCAGGCATGATGGTCCAGAAGTTTGTGCTATGTAGAATGTGGATGATGCGATGCCTTCCAGCCTTAATGCCAGCAAGTGGTGAAGTCATCACTCCACACAGGGCTGTGACTGCCACCATCACTGGCTCTGGTCTCTATGTCCTGGCTGAGCCCCATGTCTCTCTGTGACAGAGGAGCCAGTGAGGATTGTCAGCTCCAACGAGGGAGCCTCCCACGCCTATGTGGCCGGACAGTGTGTGGAGCTGTGGTGCCAGCTGTCCCGCCTGGCAGCCCCAGTGCGCTGGTACAAGGACGGGGAGGAGGTGGAGGCAGGTGAGAGCCTGGTGCTGGAGCAGGAGGGGCTGCAGTGCCGGCTGGTGCTGCCCTGTGCCCGGCCACAGGACACGGGGGAATTCGTCTGCGACGCTGGTGGGGACTCTGTCTTCTACACAGTCACCGTGGCAGGTGGGTGCAACAGACACCTACATCCCTCTCCCCCTTCTCCCTCTGCCCCAGCTCCTTGCTCACACTGTGGCTTCAGCACCTCTTGTGAGCAGTTCCTTGCCCATGCCCCTGGGTTGGAAGGGGATGTGGGCAGGAGCATACAGGCTGGTCTGTCTCATCCCAGAGCTCTGTGTCACACTGCCCCCCTACACTCCAGAGCACAACCAGCTGCCTGCCTCTGGGTGATGCCACCTTACACCCCGGCCCTGCTGTTCCCTCAGCTTGCAGCTACCAGCACTGCAGGGCTCGGATATCCACAGCCACTGCCGCCAGGGCAGATAGGATGGGAGGCCAAGTGACACAAGGCCTTGGTCCTCTCAGACCCGAAGGTCTGCCTCACCCCAGTGTTGGAGGTAGAGCAGCTCCGGGAGGTGCTAGCAGGGCTGCCCTTGTGTTGGAGTGCCAGGTGTCCCCCACAGATGCCCCTGTCCACTGGCTGAAGGACAGCAAGGCTGTGGTCCCAACGCAGGTCCTGGCCATCTGCTCAGGGGGATGCTCACAGAGGCTGCACATTGCTGCAGCTGCACTGTCTGACTCAGGGCTGTACACGTGCCATGCCGGGGACAATGCTGCCAGCTTCAGGGTGACTGTGAGCAGTGAGCTGCCCAGGGGATTCCTGTCCTCACACGGGACTCACCCAGCACCACACCTGAGCCCTGCCATGTCCCCGGCAGAGGTACCAGTGAGGATTGTCAGTTCCAACAAGGAGGCCCCTCATTCCTACGTGGTTGGGCAGCGCGTGGAGCTGTGGTGCCAGCTGTCCCGCCCGGTGTCCCCGGTGTGCTGGTACAAGGACGGTGAAGAAGTGGAGGTGGGCGAGACCCTGGTGCTGGAGCAGGAAGGGCTGCAGCACCGGCTGGTGCTGCCCTGTGCCCGGATGCAAGACACAGGGGAGTTTGTCTGCAATGCCAGAGATGCATCTGTCTCCTACTCCATCTTCGTGGCAGGTTGGTGGCACAGCAGGGACATCCTGGAAAGGGCAGGTGCCCCAGCTCTGTGCTCTGGGCTTCCCAGCCCTTCTCCCTGCCCTCAGCACTGTGGGGGAGGGCGTGCAGTTGCTTCTCTGCCCACTGCCCGTGCCCCTGAGCAGTTCCAACCTCTTTGCGCTGGGGTGAGAGGATGTAGCTTCCATACAGCCCCATGGGGACAGGGACACAGGCGACAGTAAATAGACACAGCAGAGCCAGGAGCAGAGCAGTGAGCAGGTCTCACACCATTCCTCCACATCCCCGACAGAGCCACCAGTGAGGATCCTGCAGCCTCCACAGCGCTCACTGGAGCTGCTGGTTCAGGCACCAGGGTGTGTGGAACTGCGGTGCGAGCTCTCTGTGCCAGATGCTCTGGTGCACTGGTTCAAGGATGGGTTGGAGGTGGACGAGACTGATAACCTGCTGCTGCTGGTGGAGGGGGCCTGGCGCTGTCTCTTCATCCCCAAGAGCAGCGCAGAGGATGCAGGCGAGTACATCTGCGAGACCAGGGATGAGGCCGTCTCCTTCGATGTCAAGGTGTCAGGTCAGTGGAGCGCTGATGTGGTTCTGGCCACCAGTGGATGCCCATCCACTGGGCCACCCAGCACAGGAGCTTACCTGGGGCTGGTGGCAGAGGAGTGGCCAGGGCTGCGTTGTCCCTACGCTGCTTTGTATCACAGATATGTGATATACATACCTGCAGAGCCTCCAGTGAGGATCCTGCAGCCCTGCAGACCTGTCCCTGTCATCACGGTGTCCCCGGGGGAGACGGTGACACTGTGCTGTGAGCTGTCCCGTGCGGATGCGCCCGTGTGCTGGGCAAAGGAGGGTGTCAGGCTCGAGGCTGGGGGCAGCCTGGTCCTGGAGGAGGAGGGTGCCCATCGCCGCCTGCTCATCCCCGCTGCCCAAGCTGAGCACTCTGGAAAATACACCTGTGACACCGCCAATGACACGGTGACTTTCACCATCCAAGTGTTGGGTGAGCATGAGGCCAGGGTAGAGCCTGGTGTGGAGTGCTGGGTGCACAAACCCCAGAGACCTCAGCTCTGTTGGTGCTGGATGCTGCAGATCCGCTGGTCAGGATCCTGGAGAAGGATGTCCTGCCGACCCACCGGCATTGCCAGGCCATGGAGGACCTGGTGCTGGAGGTGCACCTCTCGCACACCCATGGGGAGGTGAAGTGGTACAAGGACGGGGAGAAGCTGCAGGACACGGGGCGTGTGCGGCTGGAGGAGGACGGGGTGCGCCGGTCCCTCGTGATCCTGGGTGCCACGGGCAAGGATGCTGGGGAGTATCTCTGTGACACTGGTGATGACAGTATCGTCTTCTTTGTCACTGTAGAAGGTGAGCAGGAGGTCCTGGTGGGGATGGCCGGGGGAGAGGAGTGAGGTGGATCTGTGGCTGCTGCCAGGGTGGTGTGAGGCTGTGCTGGGTGGCAGTGAGCACAGGGAGGCTGGTGGGGAGCACGTGAGGAGTGGGCTGCATCTGTGTGGTGCCCCTGTGGAAACTCCTGTGCTACTCAGCTGCAGGCAAAGGAGTCTGGACAGGGTGTGGCCATTGTGATACCCAGCACAGGCTGCTTTTGTGGTGACAGCCCATCTCTTCAGTCCCAGAGCCACCAGTGACCATTGTGGGCAGCACGGGCACCGCAGTACATCGCTGCCTGGTGGCTGGGGAAGATCTGGTGCTGGCTTGTGAGCTCTCTCGGCCCGACGCCGTCGTGCGCTGGCTCCGGAATGGCCAGGAGGTGCATCCGGGTGAGCGGGTGCGGGTTGAGGCCCGCGGGGTGCTGCGGCAGCTCACCATCAATGGGGCACAGCCCAGCGACTCAGGGTGCTACGTCTGCGATGCTGCCAGCGACCGCATGGTGACAAATGTGGAGGTGTCAGGTGAGCGGCTCAGAACCCCAGGGACCCCCAGGATGGTGGGATTATGCCACAGACACGAGGGGAGGGGAAGCCTCTGTGACCCTGCTGATGCAGAGGCCAGGGTCGCATGGCAGGGAAGGGTGGGACCCCTGTCCCCAAGCCTAGAGGAGCTGGTGGTTAGAAAGAGACATGTCAGGGTCGTGGCGAGACGTGTCCCTGCTGCCTCCCCCAGCCAGGGGCTGTTTAAATTTAGCCTTGGCTGGCTCCCAGGCGCCGCTCCTCCTGCTTCGGCTGCCAAAGGCTGAGCTCAGCCTGGACCCTTATCAGCTGGAGATGGAGGGCTGTGCAGGGTGGGAGGGGGCCTGGTGCAGGCGGGTGCCCTGCCTTCCCAGCAAGGTGTTCTGGAGGGGGGGTACAATGAAATTAATGGTCTCAAAATGGCAGCTGTGCTGCCTGTACAGGGAGTGATGTGGGAGTGATGGGCTCTGCTGCTGTCCCTCCCCTGAGCTGCCAGACCCCTCCAGCCTGTATGTCTGTCCCTCTGGGACCCCTGTCTGGTCCCACCATAACCCCCAGCCAGCCCCACAGCCCTTCTGCCCCACGGCGCTTCACGGAGGGATCACCTCTCCACTTGAAGCAGTCCTATCCCTGCACTGCCCCACACTGTGGGGACATCCCTGAACTCTGCCTTGTCCCCTGCGCCCCTCAGCCCGGCCCGTGTGCATTGTCAACAAGGAGGAGGCGCAGAGCCCGCTGGAGGTGCAGGAGGGGGACAGTGTAACACTGGTGGCTCGGCTGTCCCCGGAGACAGCGGCAGTGCAGTGGCAGAAGGATGGACAGACGCTGTGCTCAGGGGGGCGGCTGCTGGTGTGCAGTGAGGGCCCCACACGCAGCCTCACCATCAAGCAAGCAGAACTGGGTGATGGTGGCATCTTCCTCTGCGACGCCGGTGATGATGAGGTGCATTTCACACTACACGTGAAAGGTGAGCCTGGAGGTGTCTCTCGACCACGCCAGGGGCAGGAGCAGTCTCATCCTGCCTCACGCCGGGATGCTTTCCACCCCCATCCCATGCTGGCGCCACTGGCAGGGCCACAACTGAGCCCAGTGCTCCTCCGGCAGAGGCACCCGTGCTGTTCGTGAACAAACGAGAGGAGCAGGAGAAGCTGCTGGTGCTGGAGGGCGGCAGTGCCGTGCTCTCTGCCATCACCTCCACGGAGCGATCTGATGTCACCTGGCTGGGCCCGCAGCAGGCGGCGGTGGCCGGCGAGCGCTCCGAGCTGCGCCGGGATGGCCGCGTGCACAGCCTCATCATCCACAATGTGGCCATGGAGGACGCTGGCACCTACACCTGCCTCTCACCCCACGACCAGATGCAGTTCGACGTGACCGTCCGAGGTGGGCGGCAGGGGGGCAGTGGGGGTGCCCGGGGATCCCCCCGCAGGGGCGGCGGGTGCTGATATGGGGGGTTTGACTGTGCAGAGCTGCGGGTGAAGTTCCTGCGTGGGCTGTCCGACGTGCGAGCGCGGCAGGGTGAGCGGGTGGTGCTGTGGTGCGAGCTGTGTAAGGCGCGGGGCGACGTGGTGTGGCGGAAGGACGGGCGGGTGCTGGCGCCCGGCCCCCGCCGGCAGATGACGGCAGAGGGACGGGAGCGGTCGCTGGTGCTGAGCCGCGTGGAGCCCGGGGATGCCGGCGAGTACTGCTGCGAGTCCAACGACGACCAGACCCTGGCGACGCTGACGGTGCAGGGTGAGCCCAAGGCTTCCCCATCGCCTCGGGGACTCCTGTTTCATGGGGGTGGTGGGAATGCTGGCACAGTGATGTCAGGATTGCAGGAATGTTCCGCGTCTCTGCATGACAGGGGGTCCCTTATGCTGTGCCCTGACAACATTGCTGTAGTCCCCAGGGTGGTGGAGATCATCATGGAGCTGCAGAACCTGACGGTGCTGGAGGGGGAGGATGCCACCTTCAAGTGCCTGGTGTCCCCCGAAGACGTGGCTGTGACATGGCAGCTGAATGGCCAGCTCGTGGTCCCCAGTGAGCGTCTGCTGGTGACAAGCAGTGGGCTGTGCCACAGCCTCACCCTCCGGCAGTGCCAGACGGGTGATGCAGGCACTGTGACAGCCAATGCCGAGGGGCTGGTGAGCACAGCTCGGCTGAGTGTACAAGGTGAGGGGGAAGGAGAAAGCTGGGGCTCAGCCCAAGACACAGCCCTGGGGCCAGCTGCTGACCCAGCACACGGGCCGTGCAGAGGCACAGGTGCTGTTCGTGCGGAAGCTGCAGGATGTGGTGGCAGAGGAGCAGGGGGACGTGTGCCTGGAGGTGGAGGTGAGCCACGAGGCCGCCGAGGTGCAGTGGCTGAAGCAGGGCATCCTCCTCCAGCCGAGCAGCAAGTACCTGCTGCAGGAGTCGGGGTGCCGGCGCACCCTCACCATCTGCTGCCTTGGCCCTGCTGACCGCGGCACCTACCGCTGCGAGAGCCTGCACGACCGCACGCAGGCCAAGCTCCACGTGGAGCGTGAGTACCAGGCTGGGGATGGGGATGGAAGGCAACGGGGCTGGAGAATGGAGACAGGGAGGGCACCCAACTGCAGCAATGGGAGCATGTGGGCAGAGCTGGTACTTGGCTGGAAGGCGTGGTCACAGAGGCGTGTGCGTGGGCAGGGGTGGGAGGCCAGTACAAACAACTAGATCTAGATGATCACTCCAGCAAGCACAGACTGGGAAGCCAGGGGCTCTGCAGTGGAACAGACACCTGCTCACAGACATGGCTCCCTCACAGCCCGGAAGGTGTCGATCCGGACACCACTGGCAGATGTGGAGACCTTTGAGAAGGAGACAGCTACTTTTCACCTGGAACTGTCTCACCCCGGCGTGACCGGGGTCTGGACACGGGACGGCATCCGGGTGAAGCCCAGCGGTTCGTGCCGGATCAGTGCCACGGGCTGCGGGCACAGCCTGACCCTGGAGAGGCTGGCACTGGAAGACTCAGGCACCGTCACCTTCACTGCCGACTCTGTGCGCTGCAGCGCCCACCTGCGTGTGCGGGGTATGGTCCTGGGGCAGGCTGGGGGGGTGTGTGGCACTGGCACGGTCTGACCTGCAGCTGTTCTGTACCGGGAGAAACCAAGGCTGAGCTGGGCCACCCTGGGCACGTGTCCTCCTGTCCTGGACAGGGGTGACAGTGTGCTGGCAAGTGTTCCCCTGTCCTCAGGGAGGACATGTGAGCTGAGCAGTGGGGACACCCATCCAGGGTCTGGGTCCAGAGCCAGCTGGAACACCACTGATGAGTGCTTGCCCATGGGTAGTGCCACTCCCACCCCATGCTGAAATGCCCCAGCCACAGCTACTGTTCCCTGCAGCCCCAAGTCCATGACTTTGTCCTACCAAACCTTCCTGTCTTGTGTCCTGCCTCCTCAGAGCCTCCAGTCACTATGATAAGGGTCCCACGAGACCTGGGGGTCCCGGAGACAGGGGTCGCCAGCTTCGAGTGTGAGCTGTCTCGCCCCAATGCAGAGGTGAAATGGTTCAAGGTGAGGGCTCACCCCAATCCCCTCCAGCAGCACCTGGCCGTGTCCTCCTCCTTGTTTTGTCCCCTGGCCGCTGTCCTCTCTGCCAGGGCTGCAGACAGAGCAGAGGGGCCAAAGCAGCGGGGTGCTGCCTGTTTGGCTCTGTGCAGGATGGACAGGAGCTGCGGCCGGGGCCCAACTGCCGCATCTACTCAGCGGGACGGCGCCGCATCCTGCAGCTGAGCCGCTGCGAGCTGACCGACACCGGCAGCTACACCTGCGATGCAGGGGACTGCCGGGCCTCCGCCATGCTGCACGTCCAGGGTACGGTCACCCAGCTCCCAGCAGTGTGTACACCCCCAAACCCTACACTGCCTGCTCCCCTCATCCTTGGCTGCCCTGGCACCCTGTCCATTACTCGCAGAGCGCCAGGTCTACATTGTGCAGGAGCTGCAGGACGTCCAGGTGCGGGAGGGCGACAACGCAGTCTTCACCTGTGAGGTGTCACACGGGGATGTGAAGGGCGAGTGGTTTCGCGACGGGGAGAAAATCAAGGTCTCCAGCACAGTGAAGATACGGCAAGAAGGTGGGGATGCAGGTGGTTCCACACTTGGTTTGGGGCTGGGAAAGGGCAAATTCCAGCAAGGGGATTTTGTGTAGACAAAGAGGGGTCCCTGCTCCCCTGCTTACTATGGGTGTGCACTGCTGTTGCCTTGAGCCAGCCTCTCCCTCCCCAGGGACCCGGCATTTCCTGCTGTTCTGTGGTGTGCGCCCTGAGGACAAGGGACTCATCCGCTTCACAGCCAGGACAGTCACCTCGGAGGCCAATCTGCAGGTGGAAGGTACCAGTGTGGGCTGCGAAGTCTGGCTGGGCTCAGCACAAGGGCTGGGGTGTCCCAGGTCAGCCTGCGGTGTCCTCATGGAAGCCTGCTCACCCCATGATGCTGACGCCTTGCTCCACCTGCCAGCACTGCCAATCCGGATTGTGAAGCCGCTGCGGGACAAGACGGTGCTGGCGAGGCACAAGGCAACACTGGAGTGCACCGTGTCCCACGCCCGGGGCCGGGTGCGCTGGCTCCGTGGGGACACCGAGATCTTTGCTGGTGACAAGTATGAGATCTGCAATCTGGACTGCTACCGCACACTCATCATTCACCGCGTGGGCCCCGAGGACGAGGACTCGTACACCTGTGACGCCTTCGATGACCGCTCCACTGCCCGCCTCCTTGTGGAGGGTGAGCGGGCACCTCGAGGGGCACCCCTGGCAGCTGCCAGTGCTGCTGTGTCTTGCAGTGAAGGAACACCAGAACTGGTGTCCCTGTCCCACACCACTTGCAAGAGTCTGAGTGCTGGGCTGGAGGGAGCAGGTTGGATACAGGGCCAGGGGCCTGTTCCTCCTTGCCTGGGATACACCTTTTGGGTGCTCCAGGCGCTCTGGCAATGCCCCAGCTCACTCTGACTCCCGTTGTTCCCACAGGGAGCTAGAAGCCAGGATGCTGTTCTCAGTGCCTGCACACAGACTGATGGATGCCACTGCTCTTCCCTGGCATGGACAGATACACAGACACCATCCCCAGCCTCCTCCAGCCTCAGGGCTCTGCATTAAACAGCCATTTTTTCTGACATGACTTCCTCCACACCAGCGAGCTGGGGTCCCATTAAGAGAAAAGGTGGCACCACTCTACATCCTGCTTAGAATCCCTGGAAGCCCGGCCCTCTGGGCCCCCCCTCACCCCTGCCCCCCACGCCGCCCTTGGCTTTGCACGCCAGACTCCGAAAGGCTCTTTACTGTGTGGCCGAGGCCTCAGCAGCGTTTGGCACATTTACAAAAGAGACTGAAAAGGGGGATGGCAGCACAACGCTGCGGGAAGGGGGTGCCTGGCAGAAACATGCAGTTCCTGGGGCAGCGGGGCCAGCTGGGCTGGGCTGGGGGGGCTCCCAAAGCAGAGGGCTCCCCGGTCCAGTCTCACCACCATCCTGCCTGCCTGGCCATGGGGAAATCCTGGCTCACTCCATAATAAGTTAATACAAATCACAGCAAGAGAAATATATACAAGGCGTGAGCCTCTGCCCGCAGCAGTGCTCTGGGCAGGGGCTCCTGCCCTGCCCTGCCCCAGGGTCCCCCGGCCACTATAAAAATCCAGTCGCCAGCAAAACAGCGACCGTCTCTGATGCTGCAGGGGTCCCCGCATCCCTGAGGCAGCCCAGCCTTTGCCCAAAGGCTGGAGCCAATGTCCTGTCTCCCATCAAAACGTTTTGTGGGGGATGCACCCTGCCAGCGCAGCTCCTGCTGGACAGGCACCAATTGCCAGCATCACCTTGGGAACCACCTGGCTGTGGCAGTCTCTGCCCCAGGACCACCCCGGTCCAGCTTGGGAAAAGGAGTGGCGAGCCGCTCTGGGGTGTAGGGAGGGTGGCTAGGGCAGGAGGATCTTCTGAGGAGGCAGGTTTTGGGAAGCACTGCCTGGGAGCTGCTCTTGGGGACAGGGTGGGACAGGGCTCACATGCTCAAGGGATTCCCTGCTGGGAAAAGGGCCATGGGACCTGCTCTTTGAAGAAGGGACATAGGGGACAGGCACTTGGGGAGTTGCTGGGGGTGCAATGGGGAGGGGGCAGGCATGGGGAACTGCTCTTGGGGAGGGGAGGACTCAAATATGGGGGAACGTTAAGATGCAGGATGAGTGTGCCCAGGCCATAGGGTAATGCACAGCAGTGGGGGCTTGGGGACCCACCACCCCAGCAGAGCCACTCGCACTGCACGTCCATGGGTTCTGGTCCTTGGGCTGAGTCCCTGCCAAAGGGCTTCCCCAGCACCTTTGGGCCCCACAGGTAGCTGGGGCTTCCCCAGACAAGTCCCATGTGTCTCCAAGAAGGGTTTCCATCTGCAGCCCCAAGCCGCATGTGGCCACCTGAGGCCGAGGACAAAGCCCTGCCTGTCTCAGGGGTTCTGTCAGAGCAGGCTGGGGTGCTGGTGTTGCTCGAGGTCACTGGGTTGGTTTACACCCTCACAGCAGGGCCAGAGCCGGAGGTGAGGGGCACGGTGGAGCTGCAGTCATAGTCCAGGTCCACCACGGCGTGGGAGCTGGCAATGAGGCTGTTGAGTGATGGTCCTGTCTGCCGCTCTCGGAAACTCTGGATGTAGCTCTGTGAGAGAGGAACAGAAAGTGAGGGGGGCTCTTCTCCTGGACCACTCTACCCTAAATGCTCCTGCAGCCCCTCCCTGGCCCTCTCAAACACAGCCCAGTGGAATTCCCAGCACTCGGGCTTTCCAGTGGCTGGCCACAGCAGGGAGCACAGCCTTATCCCTCCCTTGGGCATTTTGCACCTTGTCTACTGCTTGTTTCTACTATGCCCACAGTGCTCTTGGCCAGCAGTTTTCATTTGCTTGCAAAGGCTGAAGTGCCCCACGGTAGGAATGGCCCAGCTTAGCCCTTCTTGAGTTGCTCAGTCCCTGGGACAGCCCAGCCTCATCCCTCAAGGAGCTCAGATGTTAGCTGGTGCCTGGGCACCTCTCCATGCCCCAGCCCACCCACATGGAGAAGGAATGACTGTGGAGACTGGGGGAGATCTCTACCCTGGCTGCGGGACTCACGGGGGAGAGCACGTCCCCATCAAAGCGGCGCACAGGGTTGGGCTTGCGGCGGTAAGCAGGCTCGGGGGGGTGGGCTTTGTGCTGGTGGGGTGGTGGGTGGTGGGGTCTCCGCTTCTTCTTCTTCTCCTTTCGGTCCTCCCGCTGCTTGATGCGCATCAGTTGCACGCGGCGCTGCTGCCGGCTGATGATCACTGTGGAACAAAGCAGCCTGTGAGCACTGGGGAGCACATCCGAATGATCCCCGCAGCCAAACCAGCACCACCTTTGTGCAACCAGGGCTCCCTTGGGTGGTGTGCTGCCACAGAGTCCTGAACCCCATATCTGTCCTTGTGAACCAGGTGCTGGAAACATCCACCCCAGTCCTCAGGTTCCCAGTTCTTACACTCGCCCTGTGCCATGCCCATCTGCCCCGCTCCCCACACACCTTCTGTATGGGAGTAGCCTTCGGCTGTGACCTTCCACTGGACCAGGACACCCAGCGTGGTGAGGAGTGGCCAGATGCCCAGGATGACCCAGCTGTACCAGCACACGGGGCGAGCAGGGGCCACCTTGATGCGCTCATAGATGTACTGCACCAGGAGGAAGAGCTCGATGAAGTAGTCAACAGTGACGGTCATGATGGCACTGCCGAAGACGGCGGTGGAAAGGGTGGTGAAGAAGCGCTGCCACTGCAGTGTGAGGACAGCAAAGAGCATCCCCACACCCAAGAGCAGTGCGATGGGGATCCACACCGTTGATGGGTGGTAGAATTGCTCCATCACCACCAGCGTGGCCACCGCCAGCAGCAGCCCCAGGAGCAGCCCCACCATGAAGAGGCCAACGCTGCGTACCAGCATGGTGACCAGCCCACACAAGACTCCGATGCCCAACCCAATGCCCACTGAGGCCTCCACGCTCAGCTGCGTGTCCAGCACCCGTTCCTTGTAGCACAGCATGAAGATGATGATAGAGCCGAACATCAGCCCCGTCAGGAACATGACAGCCTTGAAGCAGCGGTAGCCTGTGGAGAGACCACCGTAGTCAGGGAGTGGATGGCCAGCACCCCTCAGCTCCCCTCTGCCCTCCTCCCCACTTGCCCCACCAGCAGCTGGGCTGGCCTGGCTCACCGAAGAAGCAGTAGATGATGCCAAAAAGGCAGCACATAGCGCACACCACTGAGGGCACCACCTGGTAGCGACGCTCAATTTCCTGCTGGCAGCTGTACCCCCACTCCTGGCCCGGCTCGTGCGGCAGCAGCTTGAACCGCAGCGTCTGCACAGTTGCAGTCATGGCTCTGGGGACTCCTGGGAGAGGCATCAAAATCTCCACTCCTGCCTCATAGCTCGCCGGCAGAACTGTGTCCCGGCACCCGCCCCACCTGGTGGGAGACAGACAAGGAGAATGGAGGAACTGGTGGCACATGCCCGGCAGCGATCCCACCACGCAGCACCTGGCTACCAGAAATCCTGCTCTGTCCTATGTGGGTAGAAGGGAAGGAATGGGGGAACAGCCTCATCAGTGGGGGTGCAGACTGTCACCCACCGTGTGGCTGAAGGGATCTGCTGTCCCAGAGACCCTGCCTGTACCTTTGGGAGCTTCGTGTCGCTAATAATTTGTCTGTGGCTTCAATTTCCTGCCCATGCCTCTCCAGCACCCTTTTCCTGTTTGATTAACTGGAGACTTCCACAAGTTGGTATTCTCTGCCTGTGAAGTAATTATGCTCAGTAATTAAGTCACCCCTCAGTCTTCTATTTTTATAGGCTAAACAGATTGAGCTCTTTAAGCCTGTACTCCAAGGCATTTTCTCCAATCCTCTAATCATATTTCTGGCTATTTTTCATCTCTGCTCCAGCTCCCACTGTCCTTGTAAAAACCAGTTGGGCCTTCACACTACATCCAGCCCTCCCATGCCAATCCATGGGGCTGGAAGGGCACCAGCTGTAGCTGGCACTGCCCCTTGCCCAAGGGCTCACCCGTAATGCTGTGGCTGTGCCAGGATGCTGAGCAAACAGTTACGGGGCCCCCCGCAGCGCCTACACAGATGGAGGGGTCATAATCCCCTGCAAAGACTGATCCAGCTTCAGTTTAAACCTAATTACTGTATCCGTCTGCCTGCTCCCACCTGGAGCCAGTTCCATCACCCCTGCACTCCCCTAGTCCCTTTATAGGCTCAGTTGGTTTAGAATGGGTTTATTGTCACAAATTGTCCCCAGGCCAGCATCACTCCTTCCAAGTGCCAAGTTTATGCGGCCAGTTCAGGACAGCTCACAAAAACAGCGCTCTGAGAAGGAGCTGGGAAGAGGGCAAAGGCTGTAGTCATGGCTTCCTGTTGCCCAGCATCTTGCTGCTGCCCAGACGGGTTCCACTGGCATCTCATCCCTTGCCGACAACCTCCTTCCTCCTTTGGCTAGGGAAGGCAACACCAGCCAGGGCAAATCCCCGTGGGGAAGCCGAGCACAGAGCCTAATCCCAAGGGAGCTGGCGGGTAGGGAGTGGGCAGCCAAGCGCTGGCCCCTGCTCGAGCCGCCGGGGGGACGCTAAGCAGGATTGGACTTTACCCGCAGAGCGCGGGAGCGACGCTCCGGCCGTGGTGGGGATGGGCGATGGTGTGTGGAGTGAGAGCAGGGCTCTGCCGGCCCAGGGGACCGGGGATGCGGCACGGAACGGCTGGGCGGCCGGCGTGGGGACGGCATGGCATGGCACGGCATGGCACGGGATGCGGGCAGGGCTGCGGGCAGCGGCGCGGGCGGCTCGCGGCGCCCATTGGCGCGGGCACTGTTGCTAGGGGAGCCCAGCGCCTGCTCATTGGCGCCGGGACTTACCCACCTGCTGCCGCCCGCCCCGGGCCCCTCGAGCCCCCTCCCCTCCCCGCAGGCCACAGCGCGGCGGGGGCCGGGGCAGCGCCCGCGGCAGAGCCCCGCCGCCGCGCCCCCATAGCCGGCCCC
>VWZP01006988.1:32949-59512 GCA_013396995.1 Dicaeum eximium
CCACCCGCCCGCACCCCGACGGCGGCCCCGCGCCGCCCCCCGGCCCCGCCAACGGCAACGCGGCGCGCAGGCCCAACGCCGTGCCCGCCGCGCTGGGCGCTGACAACTGGGAGCCCCGCGTCGTGCCCTACCGCCCACCCAGCCCCGGCAGGGCCGCCAAGAAGGCCGTCAGGTGCGGGGGGGCCGGGCCGGGCCGGGCCGGGCTGGGGGACTCGGGCCGCCGCTCACCGGGGTTTATCTGGGGGTAGCTGCGAGCGAGCCTCAGGTACCTGCCTTGCCGGGGCTCGGGAACTTTAAAGGGCGGCTTTACGGAAGGCTTAGCGGTATGCTTTGCCCTCCTTTCAGCCACCTAGGGCTGCGGACGGGTTTTTCTCACTAAGAGTGCCTTTCCCGGCTGCTTCCTTTCCTCCCCTGTGCCCGACTTCACCTTACCCCCAGCCCGCAGCGAAGAGCCTCCTGCCCATGCTGGTGCCCGCCGTGCGAAGATTGCCTGCTGCAGCACGTGCTGCCGGGCACCCTGCGACCGTCCCCTCCTGTCTGAGCAGGGATCCCTGCCGTGGTGGCACATCCCCACCCAGTGCTGCAAACGCCAGCCTGCTCCGGAGTCGGCTGCAGCCCCATCCCAGCGTCCCCTGGATGACAGGGAACAGGCAGTGAAAGGGCCTCCTTGTCCTGGCGAGGTGGTGGGCGGATGAAGGGGGCTGAATGGGGCCACTGTGTACCAGGCGGCGGCTGGGGGACGTGGTGGGGGGGGTCGCTTCCTGCTACTGCGCCAGACTGGGAGAATTAAACCTGAAAGTCATTGTGAGCGCGACAGCTGGGGGCTGTGGTGGGGAGGGGGACTCAACCAGACCTCTTGCTGGCTTCAGCAACCTGTGTGGGGCCTGGCATCCCCAGGGAGGGCAGCACGGGCTCTCCTGCCTGCCTGCTTTGGAGTAGTGTGACTGGCAGGGGTGGCAGGAAGGTGCTTCCCAGTTCAGACCTGGCCCGGGCTAGCCTCATGGTTGGGATGTCTGGTGGGTCATGTCCCTGCTAGAGCTGGGTTGTGCAGCCCTGTTTCCTGCTTTTAGCTGTGCTCAGCCTTTTGAGAGCATCTGTTTTGAGCTCGACTGGCCAGTTTATGGGAAGGTAGGGTCCCCTTTGATCTCAGATTGATGAGGGACCTCAGCAAAGTGCTCTGCAGTGCCTCTGAGACAGGTGTAGTGGCAGCTGGTGACACTGGGGTGATGTCATATGTGCGTGGCTGTGGCCTGGGAGCAGTTCCTGCAGAGGAACCGAGGTTGGTGCCATTGGTTACAACCAGGAGGGTGCAGGCTGAGGTGGGTTGCAGTGCCCTAGGGGCCATACCTTGTCTTCTTCTTGCAGGACCCGGTACATAAGCACAGAGCTGGGCATGCGGCAGCGGCTCTTTGTGGGTGTGCTGACCTCCAAGAGCACGCTGAACACACTGGGGGTGGCTGTCAACCGCACGCTGGCCCACCGCCTGGAGCGCCTGGTGTACTTCACCGGCACACGGGGCCGCAAGGTGCCCCACGGCATGACGGTGGTGACGCACAGTGACGAGCGGCCCATCTGGAACATGTACCAGACCGTCAGGTACCTTCTGGACCACCACGTGAACGATTTCGACTGGTTCTTCCTGGTGCAGGACGATACCTACACGGAGGCGCACCGCATCAGCCACCTGGTTGCGCACCTCAGCATTGACAGCCACCTCTACCTGGGTCGTCCTGAGGAGTTCATTGGTGGGGACACTGAGGGACGTTATTGCTATGGAGGGTTTGGCTACTTGCTGTCCCGCAGCCTCCTCCTGCTCCTGCAGCAGCACCTGGAGAGCTGCCGCAATGACATCCTCAGTGCCCAGCCTGATGAGTGGCTGGGCCGCTGCATCATTGACTACACAGGTGTCAACTGTGTTGAGGAACATGAGGTAGGTCCTGCAGCAGAGATGGTTGGATCCTGGCCCAGTGTTTTCCCCTTCTCCCTGTGGGCTTTCTCAACCCTGGGAGGACTAGCTGTTGCAACCTGACATCCTTTGAGCTGGTGGTGTGGGAGTATGGGTTGGGGCTGGCTGTGACCTATCTTTCCTGGCTGGCACAGGGTCTGCATTACCACTATTTTGAGCTGGGGAAGAACGCAGACCCTGAACGGGAGACCGACCTCCGTTTCCAGAGCGCCTTCACTGTCCACCCTGTGCTGGATCCCCTCCAGATGTACCGGCTGCACAAGTACTTTGCACAGGTGGAGCTTGAGAGAACCTATCAGGAGATACAGCAACTCCAGGTGAGACCTGGCTTGGCTGGGAGGGCCTTGGTTCTGTTTGTCATCCTTGTGGGCTTTCTGGTTTCTCTGTGGGTTTCTCATCTGATCCTGCTGTTGGACAGGATCAGCTGAGCTCATGTGGCTACAGAGGCAGTGGTTCTGTCTGGAAAGCAGCTTTGGGCCTAGATGGGTCCTGGCGATGCAGTGGTGGTTCAGTGTGATGAAGCCAGAGGGGTGCAGAGGTCTGTCACAAAGGCCAGATAGGATGGGGGAGAAAACCTGAGGTGCTGGACAGGAGTCCGGTTGAGGGCAGAGTTGTTCTGGCACCGCTTTTTGAGCCAGCTCTGGCTAACCTCTGAGTATCAGAAATTAGCTTGAGTGCTGCCAGAGCTGGAAGACCTGCTTGTGCCTGCCTTGGCTCTCACTCCTCCATCTCTTGTCTTGCAGCTGGAGATCCAGAATGCCAGCAGCCTGTCTGTGGATGGGGACCACATCTCAACATGGCCCATTGGCATCCCGCCCCCATTCCAGCCCAAAACTCGCTTTGAGGTGCTGCGCTGGGACTACTTCACAGAGGAGCAGGTCTATGCCTGTGTGGACGGCTCCCCAAAGTGTGAGCTGCATGGTGTGGATCTGGCGGACGTGGCCGATGTGGTGGCCACGGCCATGGAGGAGCTGAACCGCAAGTACCAGCCGGTGCTCCATGTCCGCAAGCAGCAGCTGGTGAACGGGTACCGACGCTTCGACCCCACGCGTGGCATGGAGTACACGCTGGACCTCCAGGTGGAGGTGGTCACCCAGAAGGGACACAGCCGCTCCATCACTAAGCGAGTGCACCTGGTGCGGCCCCTCAGCGAGGTGGAGATCATCCCCATGCCCTATGTGACAGAGGCCAGTCGCATCAATGTCATCCTGCCACTGACAGCCCATGACCGGGACTACGCCGCCCACTTTCTGGAGGCTTATGCGGCAGCTGCTTTTGAGAGCAGTGAGAATGCAGTGCTCACCTTCCTCTTCATCTATGACCCCTTTGAGGCCCAGCAGGTCACCCAGAATGACATCTTTGCCTCTGTGAAGTCCCAGATCACCGAGTACGAGCGCAAGTATGCAGAGATAAAGATCCCCTGGATCAGTGTTAAGACAGATGCACCCTCCCAAATCAAGGTCATGGACATTATCTCAAAGAAGCATCCTGTGGACACGCTTTTCTTTGTGGCTGGTGTGGGGACAGAGGTCACCATTGACTTCCTTAACCGTTGCCGGATGAACACCATAAACAACTGGCAGGTTTTCTTCCCAATCCACTTCCAGGGCTACAACCCAGCCATTGCTTACCACAACCAGGTGCCACCCACCACGCTGGACCTGCTGAGGGACATGGGGCGCTTCGATCGTGACGTCTTCCATGAAGCCTGCTTCTACAACGCTGACTACATGGCAGCACGCACCCGCATGGCGGGGGACGTGCAGGAGAACGAGGACATCCTGGAGACCCTGGACATCTATGACATGTTCATCAAGTACTCCAACCTCCATGTCTTCCGGGCTGTGGAGCCTGCCCTGCTGCAGCGCTACCGGCACCAGGCCTGCAACCCCCGGCTCAGCGAGGACATCTACCACCGCTGTGTGCAAAGCAGCCTGGAGGGCGTAGGCTCTCGCTCCCAGCTGGCCATGGTCCTTTTTGAGCAGGAGCAGGGGAACAGCACCTGAGCCCTGCATGGTGGAGGGGCTGGCCCAGCCATGTTATGCCTGCCTGCCCACTCCACTTCTTCTGCCCTAATCTGTCTTCCTTCTGCAGCGGCTGCAGGGATTGCTGGTGTCCAAGCTCGTGACTTGCCCCACTGGGGCTCCCCAGGCCGGGGTCTGCCAGCCCAGGGTGCCTGGGTCTTTCTCAAGCAGCCATGGCTGTGCAGACCCCAGTCAAGATGGGGTCAGAGTCACTGAGCTGCAAACTGGAACACCTGGCTCTTCATTCTGAGCTGCTGGCCCCATCCCTCTGTCCTGGCCTTGCTGCTGAGCACTGGGGAGATGGGCTGCCCCATCTCTTGCTGTCTCCCCTTAACTGGGGGAACATAGAGCCCAAAGTCCCCCTTCTGCAGGGCCGTGACTGCCACAGGGCCTGGAGTGATCCCTCATAGTTCTCCCAGTGTCCTGGGACAGGACTGTGCTCCTTGCTCCTTTGGAGCATTGGCCTGGTTGTATAGGGAGGAACATGTCCCTTTGCCTGCCACAAGCTTGGACAGTGGAATGGGGCACATCCCATCCCAAAAGAGCAATAAGGATGTTGGTTTTGGGGTTTTGCCACTTGGCAATGAGCTGAAGTGCTCCTGGCTGGTTGGGGTGTGAGGAACTCGGGCCCCTGGGGCCGGTGGGTGTAGGGGGTGCCAGAGGGGATCCTGCTGATTTCACATACCGTGAGCTGCTCCCCATGGGAACCATGACCCAGGCCGCTTCGGCCTTCGCAGTATTGATAGGACGTCGGAGGTCACAGCCCTCAGACGAGAGCCTCCTGACAGAGGTGGGATCCCTCCCCACTGTGGGGCTGCCCTCAGGGTTGAGGGACATTGTGCCTGACACTGATGGGCATGGCAGAGGGTTTGGCTGTGCATCTCCTAAGGAGAAAGCGACTGAGGAGCCACTCTCTGCTCCTGGTTTGTATTTAATAGGGGGGAAAGGAGGGGGGATGGGGTGCATTTACACTAATAAAATGGAGAGATGTACTGGTGGGTCTGGTGTATTCTCTCATGAGGCACCTATGGGTGTTCTCCTGGGGGTCTTTGTGGCGGTAGGTGCTGGCTGCTTGTATAAGTTCTGTCTGCAGCTGGCTGGACAGATTCCTTACAGAGATGTTTCTTTCCCCAACACCTGCAACATCCTTTACCTGAGCAGAGAGATGCCTGCTTCTTCTTAGGAGGCTGTGGGAGCCCATTGCCTTATGGACAGGCTGGCAGATGTGGTGCCAAGCAGACACGTGGAAATACCTGCTTGAACCCCTGCAGCTTGCAGCAGGAGTCCTGCATTTCCTCTGATGCTCAGGGGCTCATGGTCTCTGGGGCTGTCCTGCTGTAGCTGCCTGTTGCCATCACTGGTGGTGTGGCAGGATGCTGAGCCCCTTACGTGGGAAGTCTGGTGCAACGTGCTGACTGCCCTGTCTTTCCTGTTGCTGTAAACTTGTGGTCCCTCTGACCAGTCCTCCTCAGCCCTGTCTGTGGGAGGAAAAGCACCAGTAAAGGGCTGGTGGAGCTGTGTCCTCCCACGTCTGCTGTCTCTGTAACAGCCTTTGTGGTCTGTGTGTGAGTAATGGGAGACTCCTGGCCCATGTCAGAGCAGATGTTTGCTGCTCAAGTGAGGTGAACTCTGCCCTCCAGGATCTGGGATCAGCTCTGAAGGAAGCTCCCAGGCCAGGAACTGGATCTGAGCACTGTGTTGGATCACTGGTGCTGGGTCTGCTCTCTCTCTGCATTGCTCTCACTCTATTTTGGGCTGTTTCACATCTCAGGGCTTCTCAGCACTTGTGTTTTCCAGTTCTTAGTTGGGTCGAGCACTGTGGTCCTGTCGTGGACTGTTTTATCACCTACACCTCCTATTTGCATTATGAGGTGTGGGGACTGTGTCCCCTGCCCGTGCTGCCTGCTCCAAGCATGATTTTCATGATGGGCCCTTCCCACCAGCCCTTTACTCATCATGTTTAACTGCTTCATGAAACACATGTATCAGACACCCTCAAAAAAATTAACTGAACCTACTCACTATTACTTATCAAGGCTGCTAGTGCTCAGCAAAACTCATGGAGAGCCCCTAGGCTGTGTGGTATGACTTTCCCAAGGATACCTCATTCATGTCTTCCTGCTCCAGTCTGTATCCATGGCGTAGGAGTGTATATGTTTAAATATAATTTTATTATATTTCAGACAGTAACTGTTAGCTTGTTCTGAGTATTTCTAATTTTGATCTTCCCTGAGCACATCCTTAATTCCCTTCAAGTGGAAATCTGGGGCAGAGGGAGTGAAGCAGATGCAGGTGTATTACAGATACATTTATCCTCTGAAAAGTGGACCAAGTAGTAAGATGTGATTAGGCATTAGAAGAGTATCCAAATGGTAATAAAGCAGCTTCAAATCAAGTTGGCCGTGAAAAGAAACCCGGAATTGTCATTTAATTATCATGAGACTGTCAAGATAAAGTTGCTGTTGCCTCACTGCTGTTTGCCAGACTGAGTTAGAGGTATTTGCATACTTAACACTCTGCACTATCAATACCAGCAGAGGCTCCCTGCTCTGGCATATGTATGAGCAAATGACAGTGCTTGAGGCACTCCCAGCACAGTTACTGCTCCCTTCTTAAGGGAGTTCAAAGGGTTTCAATCTGTTTTAGTGGTTGCCAAGCTACTTGCAGCATCAAAACATGATGAAACCCCAAAGAAGGATGTGCAAAACTTTGGGAAGGGGGTTGGTGACACAAGCAAGGTGAGCACTGGCTGTGAAGTGGGTGCTGTCTGTGCTCACTGGGATGTGGCAGAGACCTGTGACAAGAGGGACATGGGCACAGGTGCACTGCCCCTCTCCTGTCCTCATAGGGTTGGCAGGTGCAGGCAGGGTGCCAGACTGGGACAGTGACACCTCTGAAAGGGGCAGGAGGAGCGGCTCTAAGTGCTGATGTGGGCAGCTGAGAAAACAGAAACATTCTGTAATCCCTCCTCAGGCTTGACCGGTACTTTCATACAATGTGTGGATTTTTGCACTTATCCAGTTGCAGAGGCAGAGCAGTGAAAGGTCAGTTTTACAAACGAGGCAGGAGAAAATTTGTCTCCTGCGTTGTAGACTTCTGCTTCCCTTGTGGAAATTTTCTAAGTGTTACTGGCTCACCACAACAATCAAGAGAGACAGAGCAACCTTCTTTCGGGAAGTTTTTCAGAAGAGACAGTGAAGGGATGGTTCAGAGCACTCTGAAGCACAAGAGAGAATGTCTGAATACACTGGGCCTGGGTGGGCACCTGCCTTCCCTCCTGCCTCCTCTCATTTCTGCACTGTGGCAAGAAAAGAGACCCAAACTGGGGGAAAACCCAAGCTATTGCTGTTTCTCCCCCCTATGTTTTGTTTTCCTGTGTATGCAAGCACAACAGTGAGCCTGTGAGCAGGGAAGGCAAAACCTATTTCTCTATCCCTGCTTGGGTCACTTCAGGCTGTACTCAACTCTGTGCAAAGCTACTTCAGCCCCAGCAATATTAATCAGTTTGATGGCTGACCTTGGGAGGATATGGGAATTGCAGCCATGCCAGCCCTTGCTGGAGGGCAAGGGGAAATGCAATGCCCTTTCTTCCCTCTGCTTTATTTGGGAAGGGGCCTGTGGTGCCTGTCCTGCAGGAGCAGCTCTACTGACCACAGGCCAGGACCCAATTCCAGCAATCATTTCCTCCTGTCTCTAAGTGAAGGCAGAAGAAGCTGGTCTGCTTGAGGAGGAGCAGACAGGGAGGTGCCAAGCTGTGCCTGCATCCAGTGCCGTGGATGTTCAACATACTGCTTAGCCCCTCTGGAGGGTGTGAGGGGCTTTGGTTTGGTTTTTTTCTGGCCAAGCTCGGGGAAATCAGAGTATTTCAATGAAGGAAAGCTGTAGGTGCAGGCAGAGCTGCTGTCAGTGTGTGCCTGCCTGCAGGGGTTTCCTTCTATGGGTGTCAGCATATCTGGCTATGCCCAGGGATGTTCCTCTGGGGCCACACCACCCTAGCATTGGCAGAATGCAAGACCCTGAATCTCTGACACTGGGGGAAAAGGCAGGCAGCTTGCTTGGACTTTTATTTTAATTGCCTCCTTGGTTTTTCCAGCCTCCTTGCCCGCTGTCAGGGGCTGAGTGCTGGAAAGTGGATGCTGTGTGTCCCTTGCCTGGCCTGACTGGCTTCACCAGTCTATTTTTCCAGCAAGGGGGTCATGGGCAAATGATCAAGGAGCAAAGCAGTGAGCTTGGTATTTGCATGTCATACAGACATGCTGAGAGTCACTCCTTTCTCCAGGTATTGCTGTCACCATCAGCATCTCCAGGCAGGAGATGCTTGGGGAGGAGGTGACAGCAGTGAGGCCACATATCCCATTGCATTTTGGGGCTTACTTCCAAACTCTCTGCTCCCAAGCTGGATTTTTTTTTTCCTTTGAAATGCAGCTTTTCTATGAGAACAGCTGTAATTACTGTTCGTGGCAGTGGAGGCATGTTGGAAAGTGGCCAGAGGAGATGCCAGAGGAGATGCCAGTCCTATAGATGGAAGAGATCCTTGGTGCCTGCTCCCTACTGTCACTCCTGCTGTGTCTTCTGGGGTTGTCACCTCTACAGTGACAGAAGCTATCGGCAGCACAGCCGGTCCTGCTGTGATCAGGTGCTTGGCATTTGTCCAGAGCACTGTGCTCATTAAAATTAAGGGCCTGTTTCACTGTAGTGGATCCCCTTCTAATTATGCCCCAGCTATTTCATGTGGTTCATTACAGGTGTTTCAAGCAGCACTGTGCTGGGTGAGCCCCAGGTGTCAGCATCTCCATCTCTGGGGAGGACTAAGCTCCTGGTGGCCCTTGAACAGGCACAGCATGGGAAGGGGCACCCAGGAGCCACAGCACTGGGGTTTATGGTGGACCCTGGGGTGCTGAACCTGGGTTGTCTCTCCTCAGCCCGATGCCATCTGTGCTGGGACATGAGGCATGTCACAGGCAGGGTGTGGTGCTGGGTTCATGTCATTTGCTGTCCTGTTTGGAGAAGTTAGAGACCCTACAGGAGCTGTTACTTACAGATAGCACCTGGAAGCCATCAAATTAAAGAACAGAGGTGCTGAGAGCACAGAGAACAATACGTCAAATCTTCATTAGGTCATCACTACAGGGCTCCTGGGAATGGTCCTGAGGCTGCTTTGTTGGCATAGAAGCCAGGATGGGGCATGCATGAACCTCAGCCTTTCCTTCTGCCATGCTTCACTCCTGTGCATGGTCTGGCGGAGCTGGAGGACATTGTGAGGAAGGACCTTGTGGGCCCACCACACAATCTGCTCTCCTTGCTCAGCTCCTGTGACACGTCTTCACTGTAGAGCAGGAAGCACCATGAGCTCCCAGTTACTGTCTTGGTGCAGGTGAAATGATGGGGCATTGTGGAGGGGCAGATGGGTCAGAATCTGGTGGCAGGGACAGTCTCATCCCAAAGGGATCCAATCTTCTTACTTGATGATAACAAGATGTGGAGCATGTAGCTATTTCCCTGCTTTTCCCTTTAGCACCCAAGCTCAATGCTCTCCTCACATGGCATGGTGTGAGCTGTGGGATTCTCTGTGTCCCAGCTGCACCCAGTTAACTCAGGCTTTTTCAGCCCTCAATGGTTTAGAGGGAAACCTGTGCTGCCTGGTGTTGGCAGCTTTCACAAAGAGGTCAGTTTCTGTTTCCTATTGTGTCCCCTTTGTGTTGCAGGGTAGCTGGGGCAGATGGAGAAAGTTATGGAGAATGCAGGAACTGGAGGAGAATCTCTTCCAGAGAAACCCCCAGCAGGTCCCCCCCACCCTCCACCCATCCTCTGTCTCCCCTGTTTCAGTTTCACCCTGCACCCCTCGTACATGAGCACAAGGCTGTAAAGTGTTCCCTGGGTCCCACCACCACCTCTCCTCTAGGGTGGTATCTCACTCATCTCTCTGCCCCATCAGCCCTCGCAGGCATCTCTGGACCTACTTGTGCCTCTTTATTAGGGAGCAATTGTACATTTATAAAACAGTGACGCACATCTCTCATGTTCACCAGCACCCGGGGTGGTTTGTGCTGGCCCTCCCACCATGGTGCCCATGCCCACCCTGCTCAGGGCCTGCTGCTCAGGCTGGCAGGAAGGGGACACATCCTGTGCCCCCCACTTGCCGCAGGAGACCTTGGTGTAAGGCTGGCTGGCATGGCCGTGGCACGTTCCTGGGATAACATGTGGCACCCCTCTGTTGGGAACCCTCCTGCTTGCAGGTTGGCATATGGGACCCCCATGGGGAGCCGCACGGGGTGCTCTGGAGGGCTCCCTGGGGAGCACCAGTGTGGCTGGCCTGCTGGGAGGCTTGCTGTGTATCCCCCACAGAGGGGAGCATGGAACACCACGCAGCTGGGTGCTTGCACCCACTGGGAACATGCTTACACGTGGGTGCATACTTTGGGGGAGCTGTTGGACCGTGCATACCCAGAGCCAGGGCTGCTGGTGCCCTGGTCCCTGCCCTGCGCCTCCCACGTGTGGGGCCTTGAGGGCTGCAAAGATGATGGCTCCTCCTGCATCTATGGCTTTGGGCACGGCACAACATGGCCACGATCCATCTGTGGGCACCAGGGATGGGGACCAAACCAGCAGGGCCAGAGGCTGCCTGCCTCAACCCCAGCCTTCCCTAGAGGTCCCAAATTCCTGCCCTGGGGTCCCCCTCTGCCAAGTGTGTGTGTTGAGGGGGGCTTTGCCAGCTTGCCCCCCCTCCTGAGATATTTTGGGGCAGTTTGCCCTGCGCTGGTGTCTGCTGCTACAGTGGAGGGGGTGGAGGCAATGTACGACAGGACAGGGGAAGTGCTGCGGGTCCTGCTGTGCGTCCTGCCGTGCGTCCCGCCATCTCAGGGCAGGCAGGAGGACTGTGGGCGCCAGTTTTGGCCAAGGCTCCGGCCAGCGGGTTGGACTGTGGCTGTCCGGATGGTGCTGGGCATGGAGCACCTCCTAAGCATGAACAGTCTGGGGGAGGCACAGCGGGTGCTCAGCACCTGGGGCTGGGAGCATGGCAGGGGGTACGTGCACGGTGCAAAAGAGCAGCGACAGGCAGGGGAGGGAGGGCAGGACCCGCCACGCTGCCTGGGCTGTGCCAGGCAGCTACACCAAGGGATGAGCCACTCTGGGCAATACCTGCACAAGGAGAGGATGGGTTCACAACAGATTGGGGCAGGAGATGGGGGAGGCAGTAGGTTTGCAGTGCTGAAATGACGGGATTATTGGGGGCCAACACTGGAGTGGCACGAGGAGTCACAGTGCAGGGGTCTGGCTGGGAAGAGTGATGGAGGGGCTGCAGCCCTGAGAGACTGCATGAGGTTGGGCAAGGGTGGGCAGATGTTTAGGGCCGTGTCACAGTGGTGGTGGTGGTGCCAGGGGACAGGGCGGTGCCATGCAGGTGTGGCTGCAGTTGGGGTGTCCCTGGGCTGGCCATGGGGGCCATGCTGCTCAGAGGGGTGCCCTGCAATGCTGCCCTGCCCTGCAGCAGGAAGGGGGGCAGGTGGTTCCTGGGCAGAGGGAAGCTGCTCCAGGCATGTCTCTCTCCTAGGGAAAACCATGCAGGGCAGAGACCACCACCCAGGAGGGGTCAGCAGGGGAGGGCTTGGAGGGGCTCACAGGAACCTCAGCTTACCTCTGCAGCACCAGGGCCTCTCTGGCCCACACCTGCTGCTCCCCCAAACCCCCCTGGCATGCCCATCCCCATCCGCGCTGTGTGCTTGAAACTGGGCTGAGCCCACGTGCTAGGGGCAAGCAGAGGGGACAGGCAAAGGGCCGGGGGGCTGCTCCAGAGCTGGTGCTGAGGCAGCTCCAGTGGCATCGCTGGGGGCAAACGGTGTGGCTGGTCCTGGCAGTGGGGTGGGGAGGCAGGGGCCTGTGCCCACTGCACCCAGTGCTGTGGTCCCTCTCCATGACAATGCTGGGGAGGGGGGTGACAAGGGGCTGCCCCCCAAACTCAGTCTTGCCTAGCAGGCGAAGTCCTCGAAGACTCCCTGGTGAGGGTAGTGGTGGCGATGGTGGTGGTTGGGCAGGATGCCCGTGTTGTAGGCGCCCTCCACGTGCCGACCCAGTGTCTCACAGGGGCTCTGTGGGGATAGCAGTCAATAGGGTGGGTACAGATTCCATGCATCCTGCCGCCTCCCTAGTCCTCCCACCCACCACAGCCCATCCACAGGAGCTTCCCAGGGGACATCCAGCTCCCTGCCTCCCTGGAACTGCACTGACTCTGCAGCCTGAAGGCACCAAATGCAGAACCACACAGACCCTCGATCTTGGGATGATGTCCCTGCCCCCTGGAGTGGCGGCAGACACATGGCCAGGCCCTGTCCTCACAGCCTCCAGGCAGCCCAGCCCTGCAGGGGTACCTGGTCCTTCATCTCCTCCAATCCCAGTGTGGCGATGCTGCCCGAGGGCTTCTTCAGAGGTGGCTTGGAGCGGCGCAGGACCCGGCTCACCTTATCTCGGATCACCTGGGTGCAGATGGGGGGTCAGACCCAGACCTGCACACAGGTAGCACCCTGTGTGTGGACAACCCAATCTACACAGAACTGCCCCCTGCTCCCCTTCTCACCCAGGGACAGTGGGACAGTAACTTTACCCACCACCCTCCCTGTCCTCAGGTCACTCAGGAATTCTGGGGGGCCATTCTCCTCCCACTGCCTTCCTCTGGGCGTTCCCTAATTTGGGGGTTGCTATAGCCCTCTGGGGTGGCCACACATTTTATGCCCTCCCCAGGAAGCCTCCCTCCCACTGCCAAGACACATCCCTGAAGGCTAAGCACACCTCATAGATGTAGTCCAGGATCTCCAAGATTGTGAGGATGCTGGCACCGATGAACAGGCCCATCTGCCCCCCGATGTCCCCTGGGGAAGAGGAGGGGAAGATGGTCACCAGGAGATGCTGTGCAGCCCACTGGGAGCCTGGGGTGGGCCAGCAGGGCAGTGGGCAGTGCCAGGGCTGTCAGATGGTGGGGGACAGAGCAGTCATGGGGGCAGGGTCAGCAGGACAGAGCAAGTGGGGGACATACAGGATAGGGGACAGTCAGCAGCGTTCCACCCTTCAGGCTGCTGTTCTGTGTGATCCCTCCCCCACCAGACCCTTGTCTTTCCAGGGCTGGGACCCAGAGCTCTGCGCCTTAGGGCCCCACAAGAAGGCGAGGGGAGTCACCGAGAAGCCCAGCAAGGTCATAAGCTTTCTTCTGCTCAATGGCTTCGTAGTTGAGCGCCTCGAAGAAGATGTCCAGCACCAGGAAGTTCTCCCTGTGGGGACATCACTGCACTCAGCAAAGAGGGCTGGTCATCGACCCTCCAGCACCACTTCCCACAGACCTCCCATGTCCCCCAGCCCTCCAGCTCTCAGGTGCTCCCACAGGCCCTTGTGAATTATTCAGGCTGATGCAGTGGGGACATAGATGGGGCATGTCACAGGCCAGGAGAGACAGGTGCTGGCAGTAGGGCTGGGAAGATCAGACAAGTTGGGAAGAAGCTCTAGTGGAAACACCCCTGCACAGAGGATACTGCAGAGACCCAGCATGCCAGGACCCTCTTTCGGCATGCTGCCAGAGTGGAGTGGAAATTCACCAGGTCCCCAGCCCCCTGCCCACACCCTGGAATACCCCAGTGCTGGAAACTCACCGAATGTAGGTCTCATTCTTGTTGTACTTGCGGGCGAGGTAGCGCGCTGAGCCCTTGTTGGGGATGCGGACCATAGAGATCTCCTTTCCATAGCGGGTCAGGTTGCACGGTGTGGGGCAGCTGCAGCGCTCCTGGCTGTCCTCCACTGCTGCGTCTGGGGGCAGACACCCATTGCCACAGCCACAATCTCCAGCCCCCTCCCTGGGGCGCTCAGCCGGCCCCTAGATGCCCACCCAGTGCCGCACCTACCCAGTGTGTGGTCAGCACACTCGATGTACACATTAGGGGAGCAGATGGACTCATTGCCTGTGGAGAAGCATGTGGTTGGGAGGGGGGGAATCTGGCCAGATTCTGCCCCCCACTCTTTACTCACTCCCTTGGACATAGTGGGGCAGGTTGCAGAGGGAATGGGGATGAGTGACCCTTGGGTGCAGGTTGCTTGGGGCAGATGTGACCCAAGTACAAGGCAAACAGGGAAAGTGCTGACCTGTGGTGTAAGGAGGGTGGGACAGGGGCTGACCTAGCATGTGGAGAGGATGGGGTGGTCCCTGGGTGGACAGAGATGGGGCTCGGGGAATCCTTGGGTGCAGAGTGTTGGGGCAGAGGTGATCTTTGAGTGCGGACTGCAGGGAGTTGGGGCAACCCCACAGGACTGTAGGGCAGTGGGGTGCCCCTCACACTGTCATGCACACTCCTCACCTGGCATATGGACCATGCGGCAGTGGCAGCTCTGCACCACAGCCTCCTTCTCACACTGGAGGCGGCAGGCAGCGATGCTGTAGGTGTCATAGCCGGGCAGCAGCTGCTCCCCCTGCATGCTGGCCCGGCAGTTCCCCCACGGCTGTGGCAGGTAGGTGAGCTGTTGGGGTGAGAAGGGCATTGCTGCAGGGCTGTGCTGGGCTGAGTGCCTGCAGGCACTTCCCTGGGGCTGTGGGGCATCCTCCCTTACCCGCTGCTCCTGGCAGGACACAAAGGTCTGGAAGCCAGGTGAGACACCGAAGCCCAGCTGATGGATATAGGGTGGCTCATCCTGGCTGTGGATCTGGACCCGGATGCCAGCTTCAAATGATGTCTCGTCTGTGGGAGGACAGAGGTGCTGCATGCCTGCACTGACCCAGCACCTGCACCCCTCTGATGCCCTGCTTTATCCATAGTCCCCTCACAGGGTGCTCTGCTTGCCCAGCAACCCTATGCCCTAGCACTCTTAACCTGTGCTCTGCCTGAGCCATAGCCCCACTTACTGGTTTCTCTCCAGATGGGCAGGTACTCTTCCTGCTGGATGTCCAGCATGATCTCCAGCCCGTTGCCCATGCCACCTTGGCGGGTCACACGTGGATTCCTGCGATCCCCATTGAAGGTGTAGCACTTACCATAGCGTGTGTAGACCTGGGGATGGAGAGAGCAGGGGTAAGGGAGCAGGCAGGGATCGGTCGAGTATTCTGCAAGCAGGATGAGGTCCAGAAACTCCTTTCCAATTCCATGGAGATGATGGAAGGAAGGTACAGTCTTGCATGACCTTTGGAAAGGCTCATCTCAGCCTGACTCCCCACTTTGCCACCCCTCCACCCTTGCTGGGGTGGGGGTGAAGCATCATTCCCAGTACCCATGTGGCAGCCCAATTGTCCTGCACCTTCCAGGAGGGAACTCACGGGAGTGAAGTGCTGGGGGCCACAGCGCTCCCCCTGAAAGCGACACTCCACCAGCATGTCCTCGATCTGGTGGCCCAGGCGATGAAAGAAGCTCTGCATGGTGCGCTCGGAGCGGCGGGGTGGCAAGAAGCGCGAGTAGTTGGCCAGACGTGTCAGCCAGGCGCGCTGGTCCTCCCCCAGCACAGCCAGCATCTCGGGCACCAGCGAGTGGTTCTCCTGCGCCAGCCCCAGCCACTCTCCCACCGAGTAGAGGTCGGGCTTGGTGAGGTGCAGGAAGCGTGCCCGGTTGGGGTTGCAGAGGGTGACAGCCGGGAAGCGGAGCTGGGGTGCCCAGGCGAGGCGGGCGCGGGTGTGCACGGGACGCGAGAGCAGGTGGTGCAGGCGGTCCGCGGTGCCGGTGGCCAGCAGCCCGGCGGAGGCCAGGAAGGCCAGGCTCCAGAGCAGGCGGCGCAGGCGGGACTGCGGCCGGGTACACATGTAGTGCAGCCCGGGGATCCGGGTGGCTCGCAGGATGCCAACAACGAGCTGGGGCGCGCCGCTGTCCTGGGGTCGTGTCAGAACTTCCCCGTCCTGGCAGCAAGCAAGGGGCAGTGGCATGGCTGCATTCGGGGTGGCCCCTCTGGAAAGTGGGCTGCAGGCTGCCCCTGAGGCTGCCCAGGGTCCCTGGTCCCCTCCAGGAATCTCTCCCTCCTGGGAGGCTTTTGCTCTCCTTCCTGGAGACAAACAAGGCAGGCGCCTTCCTGAGCTGCTTTGGTGATGGGTGAGGGGAGGGAGAGGAGGGGGTTGCTGCAAACACGCCTTTCCCCAGTCTGCATTCGGGAATGGAAAATTCCTTCTAGAGCTGGGTTGGGACAGGGGTGTGTGTTGTCTTACCCCAAGCAAGCTGAACTGGCAGCCCCCAGTGTCCCATCATGGTGGGCATCTGTGTCTGGATAGCGATGACCTGTCTCAGGCAAACTGTGTGAACTCTGTGCCTAGGAATGTTGTGCCTCAGCTCTTCCTCCTTGTTCCTTGCCATGCATTTCACTGCAGTCACCACAAAACATTGCCTCGACCTCCAGGGTCCCCAGCTGTGTCTGCTCTGCAGCTAGGGACTCTGGCCCACAGAGGCAGGACAGTGACAGCCCTGGGAGGCCATCACCTACTGCCAGTGCTGCCGGGGACCTTGTCTACCTTGTACCTTGGTATCCCTGCCCCCGGAGCTTGGGACCTCAGTGCATCTGGGCCAGGTGGGGCAGGAGAAGCAAGACTGTTTGTCACGAGGAGTGGAACCGTGGGGTAGGAGGCTGCATGACAACCCACCTGCGCCTGGCGGGTGCTTTGAAGTGACGGCGCGGCTGTGATCAGAGCGCAGCAGCGGCGGGGGGGTGTCTGTACCCGGCTGTCAGCGTGGCTGGCAGCGCCTCGATAGCTTGTCAGGTGCCTTCAAAGCTCAGCACTGCACTCTCCTCATCTCCTGCTGCTGCTGCTGCTTCCAGGCACCCACCTTCGGCACTCACCCAGCGTGAGCTGGCATGGGGAGGGGGTGTCCCTCATCCTCCACAGCTCCAGGACAAGTCAGGGCTACTGGGCCCTGTGAAGAGCAGCATCCCTGAGCTCCATTGCATCAGGGCAGGAAAAGATCAGTGGTGGCAGGAGGGGCTGGAACAAAGGGAGCTCCTGATGACCTCAGCACTGACTCCCCAGCACCATCCCCACCATTCCGCAGGCCTTGCTGCCTGAGCAACACGTAACTATAGCCACGATGGGGGCACAGCCAGGATCCCATCTGGCAGCTTGGTTACAGGTGCAGGAGGACTTCAGGCAGGTCAGAAGCAGGACGGGCACCGAGGGGGCGAGAGGAGGCAGCGGGCAGCCCCGAGGGTGGCCGGGCCGCGCGCGCCGTCCCTCACAGGCCCTGCTCGGCGGACGCTGCCCGGCAGGGGGCAGCAGGGCCCCGCGCTCGGCGGCCCCGCGCCCCCGCCGCCCCCGCGCCCGGCCCGGCCCCGCCAGGCCCCAGGGCAGCCCTGAGCCGGCCCGGGCTGCCGCTGAGCTCTCCGGCTCCTGCCCTAGCTCCGCCGCACAGTCCAGCGCTGGCGCCATCCCTGCCGCGGACTCCCCGCTGCCTGCATCCTCGGGACCCTGTGGGCCACCCCACCATCCCCGCCCTGAGCTGTCCCCTCCAGCCGCTGCGTCCCCGCAGCAGCGCCAGGACACGGCTCAGCCCCTCTCTGTGGGGCGGCTGGAGCCGGCTCGGCTCTTCTCTGAGATTTATCGCGGCGGTGAGCGCCGGCGGCTGCCAGCCTGATACCATCAGCCCCGGCACACCAGGGCAGCTTCTATATTAGTTTTCTTTAAACGGAGGATAAGCTCCCCAGGCTGGAGAAATGTCATTTCTGTGAACGCTTCCATCTCGTGTCAGTTCAGACATCTCCGAGCGGCATGGCAATCACCCTGGAGCGGCATGAGGGATGGGGATGGGAAGCAGAGGCTGGGGCACGTGGGGACAGAGCTTAGGGATAGGGACCAGTGTTGGGCAGGATTGAAGGAGAAGGTCTAGCTGTGATGGTGGCTGTGTTCTAGGCAGGTGGGCAAGGCTGTGGGGGAGCACGGGGAGCAGGGGTGCCCATGGCATCCAGCTGAGTTACTCACTTGTCGGCTACTGGGGTGCCGAGGCCAGCTGTGAAATCACACTGGCGAGAGCACAGTACAGTCCTGAAGGGCTTTGCCTTTCCAGCACGACAAATCCAATTAGATAACAGGGAGCGCATGAGGAGGAGGAGGAGGAGGAGGAGGAGGAGGAAGAAGAGCAGAGGAGAGCATGCCTGCACCAGGAACATGATTTTCTCCCCGCAGCTGACCCAGAAAAATACCTTGCAGGACTATAGCACACATGTCCAGCCAAGGATAGCAAGGGGGGCATGGGCCCTTGGGCACCCAGCTCTGCCTGCTGGGCACCCGTGTGTGTTGCAGCCTTAGGGCCAGAGGCAGCACTCTCGTGTCATGGGCCGGTCTCCTTGCTTGGCCAGTGCATCCTCACACCATGCTCACATGCAGGGGAGACACCCATTAGGGAGGTAATTTCTTGACATGATTCCTCATTTTCCTCTCTCTCCCATGGAGACACGCTGACCTTGACAGAAATAGCTGCCTGCACCTCAGCAGGCAGATCCCAGTCAGATATTGTTGGGGACCCCGGCTTCTTCTTCCCCAACCCACACAGTTCTGGGGCCTCCCAAGTGCCCTCCATGCTCCCAAGACTTGACTCTCAGCCTCCCTGCTGTGGGGAGCCTTTTGGGAGCAAGGTGTTGACCCCCAGCATCCTCATCCTGGCTCATCCTCATCACTCCAGCCCACCCGTGAGCACTGAGGGCATGAGGACCAACACCATGCATTCCCAGTGCCCCATCCCCAGTGCTGCCAGCCCATTGTGCCGGCCTCGGGCTGATCCCAGCTCATGCAGGTATTTCCGCGGCTTACACGGCTCCCCACGGTATTTAGCCTCTGGAAGACGACGTTAAACATTGCAGGCAGTGACAAATCCTGATTGCTCTGAGGAGACAAGAGGCCGCACTAAGCTTCCAGCCAAATGTTTTCATGCAAGGGGAACGAGCTGCAACATGTGTGGTGCCAGCGGGTCCTGCTGCTGCATGCCTGGGCCACCCAGCCCTGTCCCACATCCCCACTGGGACATGCAGCTGATGGGCAGGCCCTTGGCAGGGGCGCAGCACACAGGAGCGATCACCCCAGCATAGAAGCACCCCTGAGAAGAGTCATCATTGGGGCATAGTGGGGATGGGGACAGGAATGGGAGGACACCAGAGTGCTGCCCACCTGGACTTGGTGGAGATGCCAGCCCAGGGGTAACCTTGAGGGTCATGTCCAGGTACCCGAGCCCAGAGAGCAAATTAGAATGGGCACGGTTGTGCCATAAAGGAAAGCAGCCTCCAAAACTGGAAATGCTGCTTCCTGAGTGAGTGCGGGCAGCTGGAACACAGGGATGTTCCTGGACGGGAGACACGGCACAGGAGCTGGGGCCAAACTGGGATGACATTGGTAGAGCTGGGGCAATGGCACACCCACGCACCCTGCCTCCTGCTCTGCTCTTGCCCCACACTGTGGCCATCCCAGCCCTGCTGGAGCCCCTTACCATGCCAGAGGCCCCCCTCGAGGCAGCCCCCCCTCCCCAGCAGCCGCTCCCCCCGCTCAGCAGAGCCAGCCCCGCCTGGGTGCCCCGGGAGGGAAGCCGCAGCGCTGACGCCAGCATTACAACTGCCCGGGATATGAGATCCGCTTGGATTCAGCAATTTCAACTCATTTCAAGCCCGATTCTGCAGCAATTTTCTGAGCCAGTGGGATGTTTTTGCCACTGCAAACGTCCCTTCTCATGCACGGTCGCACCATTTCCTTTCCCCGCTCCCAGGAGGATTTGGGGAACGGTGCCAGTTTGGCTCGACCCCAGCTCTGGCAGTAGCACAATCTCCCACACTAGCAGCCCCTCAGTGCAGCCCCCTGCCCCACACAGAGCTGCTGGGATGCCTCCTGCAGGACACAGCCCTGCATATGGGTCTGGGGCTGCAGCCTTCATGGGGCACCAGGCTCTGCATCCTCAGCCCAAACAGAGCGGGGCACCTTAGGCACGGCACACACAAGTGATGGTTTAGGCTTCTTGTTCCTCCCATCCTGTGAAGGGCTAAGCTCCCTGTGGCTCCCTGATCTGCTTCCAAAGGAAGAGGGAAAACAGTGTGGGGCAAGGGGGCCAGAGGCTGCTGCAGGCATACCCCAGAAGGGCCAGGACCCCTCCTACCACTGCAGCTGTGCCTCTGTCTGTGCTACAGGACAGCCCTTGCCAGCTGAGTCCCCTTGGCTAGGCCTGAGCCAGCAGTGGAGATGTGGGCGTGTGGGGCTGGCAGAGCCCCTTTCATGCCAAGCAGGCTCGCTGCTGGAATACCAATTGCTCAGCTGTGCTGCAGGCTGTGCCACTGGCCAGCCACAGCAGTGGGAGACACCCGAGCCCCAGCCCTGGGCAGGGCAAGCATGTCACAACCAGGCTGCTGCATCAGGGACAGCGTGTAACCCATGTTGCCAGGAACAGGCAGGATCTAGACTAGGGCTTCCTGCTCCTGGTGGGTCAGGAGCATAGGGATGCAATGCATGCACATGGGCAACGACACCCTCCTGGCATATCTGCCCCGGTACTGCCAGTGACTGTTAAAGCAGGGAGACATTGGCACCATCCAGCTTTCAGGATCAGCATCTGGGACAGCATGCCCAAACTCGTGTGCCAGAGAAGGACCTTTCCTTGCAAACCATTGCCCCAGGAGATCTGCACTGGCCAAGCCAGAAGCTGGACAGAGCTGTGCTGCCCATGCCACATGGAGCCAGGGTGGCTGTGACAAAGAGGGGAGTAGCTGGGGACCCCAGCTCCTCACCACTTGACTTTACTGCACAGGCATGGCAGCACACTGCACACACATGACAGCTTGTGGTAGCAGAGAAAGTGCCATCCCATAGTTGTGCTTTCTACTCCTGCTGCTCCTGGGGGGAATTGGTCCCAGAATCTCACTCACTTCCAACCTAAATTTATTCATGGCCAGTTTTTACCATTTGTTCTCATGCCAGCATTGTCCCTTAGCTTAAATAGCTCTCTTTCTTCCGTTGTGTTTACTCTCTTGATGTATTTATAAACAGCAATCCTATCCCCTCGCAGTCTCCAGCCTGCCAGCCTTCACGTGCCAATCGCTTCTGGTTTCCTCTCCCGATTCAGCCTCTGCCTGCCTGCACTGCCCGGCTACCCAGCACAGCATCAGCTCCAGCTCCTCAGCCCTGGCTGCCCGGGACTCGCACACAGCTCTGCCCCTCATTCCAGCAGCCGTGGGGCAGCATTCCAAGCCGTTCAGGACCCCTGCCCCAGCCGGGGCTAACCTGCTCCCTGCAGATCTCCGGGCAGCTTGTGCTTTCATACAGTTTATTTTCATTTTCAAGAATCCACCAAAAGCGACACCTGGGCAGGTGAAGGAGGCAACACCAAGGGAATTGTAGAAGATGAAGTGCCAGTGACAAAGGCATGCTGCAGTGCAGGGCAGGGATACGAGGGGGAGGGCGGGCAGGAGTAGTGACATGAGCGGGCAGGGGCTGGGGAAGTCCACTTCATCCTGTTGGCAGCTGGAAAACCCCTCTGAGTTGCTAAGCGTGCTGCCTGCCTACCCTGGTCTCTCCCTTAGTACGAGTGCGGTGCTGGAGCTGCAGAAGGTTTCTGCCCCACGTTTCTGCCTCCTGCTTCAGGAGGTGCTCAGTGTCCCCACGGGAAAGATTGCACCAAAGATGCACCCCCAAAAACGACTGAACGAGTATGTCGAGCTGCTAAGATACTCCCTAGCTTGGGTTTGGACTGAGCTGAGCAGCACTCCCGCCGTCACTCTGTGCACCCTCTGGCACTCTCCAGACGGCTTCCCACCCTCAGACACCCCCGCGCTGGGCACGCCGCTCCCGGGCACACAGCACAGCACGTTACGGATAAGCACTGGGATGGGCTGCAGCTCAGCCTCGCTGCTGCAAACCCAACAAAACACTCACATACACGAACACCAATAATGATGGGTTTGGGTAGCGGGCTCCCCTTGGCAGCTGGAGGAGATCCAGCACCATGCGCGGCACTGTGCAGACACAGCTGGCCCGTGCCACTTGTCCTCAGGACCAGAGAAGGATCCCCAGCCCTATGGTTTCACAGAGATGTAGCACTGAGCCAACACATCTTCCAGGCTGGAGGAAGCAGGGAACATCAAGGATACCCGAAAGCGGGGTATGGGCTGTCCCCGGGGTCCCTTTGTGGAGCTTAGGGAGCCTCAGTTGTCACGCCGCAGGAACCCCAGTACATCAGTGCCTCTGCATGGTGCTGGTTGGGCGCTGGTGGCTTTTGGCTGCAGATCCTGGGCACCCCCGGCCCTGTCTTGCTCTTCTTGGCCTGCGGGGCCCTGCGGGGATGTGGCCCTGCATCCCCCCTTGGCTCCGCGGGCAGCGCATCCCCCGGGACTGCTTCTCTTTGAAAGCAGCCGTACAGGGAGCTCTGCCGCCCGTCCCCAAAGGGTTAACAAGCAATTTCCTTTGCTGACAGCTCGGAGACCGTTCTCTATCGACTGCGGGAGAATAAGAGGGGAGAAGCAGCGAGATAAAAAGGCAGCAGAGCTGGCACCGCCTGCTTAATCCCAGCGTTTAATCTGCTGGGGCAGCGCAGGCAGCCTTATCTCGCCGTCCTTCTGCTGCTCCATCTCATTACTGCTCCCACGGCTGCCGGGAGATGGGGGAGCTGAGCCGAGGAGCGGGGCCCGGGGCAGGGATGCCGCCTGCCGCCCCGCTCGGCAGCCCCCGCTCCTGGCACCGTCGCACCCCTCGCTGCCCGGCCCGAGCGGGGGGGCACCCGCGGGATGGGCACACAGCCTGCACCCACGAAGCATGCTGGCTCGCGCCAGGCGCTGTCACACGGCCTCGGAGACACAGCGGCACACACTCAGTCACACGTTTCCCGATCACTGAGCTCCGGTGGTCCAGCTTGTTCGATGCCCAAGCCCCCACGGGCTTATGAAGGATGCAGGGCTCCATGAGACAGTGCGTGCAGAACGCAGCAGGGTCAGGACAGCAGGCAGGACAATGCCGTCTTGTCCTGCATGTGACCTTCCCTCCATCCTCACCTATCCAGGTATCCCCCTGCCGAGTCCCAGGCCAGGCCCCCTCTTTCCACCAGGCACACCATGGCCATTGTCACTGGGACACAACGGCCTGGAGCTGGCAGCTCCCGCAGCCTCAGGGCAGGGTTAGGCGGGAGGGGAGGGGAGAGGGTCCCTCCAGCCGTGTCATTTATCTGTAAATCCACAGCACTGGCACGGTGAAGATGAAGCCCCTGCTCTTGCCGGGTTGTCACGGGGGTTATCCTCCTGCCTACGGATGGGTTTGCACTGATAAGATTTATTGTCACCCCGGCTGAGGTGTGAGCACCTCACTGCCTGCTGCTCTCGCCAGGCTGTGCTGCCTGCCGGGGGTGCTGACAGGGGCATGAGCAGCACCTCAATGGGCAGCTGCCAGTAGAGTGAGTCCCCAGACAAAAGGACAGTCAGACATGGCCTTCTGCTCCCCGCTGCCGGGGCTGATGGGCTCTCTGCCCACCTGTTGCAGGGTGCCTCACACACTCTCTGACCATTTCAGCAGGATCAGGGGGATACTGGTCCCTGAGCTCGACCATGCTGAGCAGAGCACACATCTGTGCTGCCACAGATTTGCTGACGGTGCTGGCATTGCAGCTCCTGTCACAGCTCGGCAGCTTCGCGGCGCTCCTGCATAGTGTGGGGTGACTTGGACTCGCGGGGCAGCTGGGGCAGCCACGTGTGGAGCCACCACAGACAACACGGCCGGGGTGGGGAGCGGGGAGCACACTGCATCCTGCAGCCTGAGCTCAGCACCATGCAGAAGCTGGCAGGGTGGCTATGGGAACCGGGCCTTCATGCACCCCCGTGCTCCAGGGTGACACGGGACGAGCAGGAATACCCTCGAAAGGGGAACTTGGCTCCAAAACACTCTGCCGTGCCATGATCCCTCACCTGCTCCCTGCCCCCAGACCAGGCTCCCCACCACTGATTTCCCTGGGGCCAGCAGGGATTGCCCTGAGCCACCTGGTGCAACCAGGCAGGGGCTGAAGCAGGCTAAATCCCTGAGCAGCGGGAGGGGCAGCCGCTGCCAGCATCCTCCCCGTCTCCGAAGGCACCACATAAGCCCCGCACAGCTCTCCCACCACCCTGCCCCATCCAAGCTCCCGCCTCTTCCCTTTCTCCTCCCCTCCCGCCGCTGACCCCCGACACTGCTGTGGGCTCCGCTCTCTCGGACAACACGAATTTGACTCCAATGTGTCAGAACTGAAGGAAACAACATGTAAGCAAACAGCCTGAGCGAGCCCTGGATGCACCCTCCTCCCCAGGGCTGGTTCAGGGGACGTGGGGGCCAGGAGGCCAGTCGGGATGATGGTGTAACCCGACAGCACGCAGGGAGTCCGAGTGAAGTGGGGTGATCACAGCTCAGTGGGAAAGGGCTCCTTAATAGCTGAGCCCTTTTAGCAGAGATTAGGGAGCTGCACGGCTTTGATCTTTGATTGCCAATTTGCATCTTGAAGGCGCTGGGACCTCATCCAGCCTCAGCACAACCCTTTGTGGTTATCTCGTGGCTAATGGATTTGTTCTTAATGCTGGAGCGTGCAGGCTAAAGGCTGATTAAACCCTCTCCGCGGCACTAAATCAATGGAACAAACATGATAGGGGTTGGCTTTCCCCAGCCTGGGTGCTCCGGGCGGAGGGGCTGATCAAGAGAGCCCCCGCGCCCTGGCACTGACAGGGGCTCCCTCCTTGGGGCTGCCGGGGAGGGGAGGGGTGTGGGTACTGGCAGGCAGGGACAACCCTACAGCCCACAACCTTCTATCCCTATATCCCCATTATCTGCTCTCCTTGTAGGTGATGGGCTGGGTGTCTCAGGACTCCCAAGGCATCTGCTTCTCCTGCATGTTTGGGCCACGTTGCCCTTGGTCCTTGGCACCTGCAGGAGCTCCTCAGTTGTCCTCTTCAGCTCCTCTCAGCTCCCAGGGCTTGCTGTGAGAGCAGGGACATGTCCTGGCAGGAATGGGGTTAGGCAGCCTGCCCCTGCAGCTGGGGGCCTCCTTGTCCCCTCCTCATACCCCTTTGCCTCCCACACAAGAGGGAGCAGCACTGGCAGCTCCCACGTCCTCTCTTCAGACCACTTCCCCTTGCCCCTGCCTGGATCCAGTGCCTCATTCCCAGGACTGTATGCTGCTCCCAGCATTCCATCCATCACATGCTGTGAGCAGGTGTATCTGTACACACTTTCCATAATGCCTGGGGTGTCCATTGCACGGCCAGCTTCAGGAAAATACAATTCCCGTTGTGTCTGCAGGCAGCACGAAGAGAGGGGTCAAATGCACCTGTCCACTCATGCCCCAGGAACAGATGATCCTTCATCCTTATTGCTGTGGGCCTGGGGACGAGAACTGAGCACCTGAGACAGGCAGGACTAAAGTTTTGGGGACTAGGAGCTGTGGAGAATAGGAATGAAATGAGGATTGTGTGGCTGCAAGATGGAAGGAGACTGTCTGAGAGCATTTTGCAACTTTTGCTTTTTGCAGGGCTTGTGGCATTGGGCTGCCTGCTGTCAGGTCAAAGCTACCTGCAGGTGACAGGAGCCCTGATCAGGGATCTTGCTCTAGAGCCCTGATCCTGTGCTGGAGGATGATACATGACCTGCAACACAGGTGAGCTCAGAACAGCGCCTGGCTGGGAACCAGTCTGTGGGGAAAAGGTGCTGGAAGCAGTCCCATAGGCCTCAGACTGTGCCCATGCCAGGCTCAATCCTGGGGAGCAGCTGCCTCAGAGGCAGCTGGGCTGCTGCACAGCATGGAGCTGGTGGGATCACACACTGAGATTCCCATCGGCAAACCTTACTATTGAAACATCTCCTCTTTGCCAATATTTGCCAAGCACGGGAGATAAAGCGGCTACAAGTCATCAGTGCCGGCATTTCAATCCACTAGGGCTGGCAGTGGAGGGGCAGCTGGGCAGTCAGGCAGCTCCTGGGGTGGGGGGGTGATCCTGCCAGCTCAGCCCCCCAAGCCCCCTGCAGCAGTGCAAGGAGAGCCAGGATCCCTCCACAGCACCTCTGGAGCCCGGGATGAATGCTGCTGCCATGGGCACTGCCACCTCTGCCACCCTGCCCTGGGCATCAGCACCCCCTCCTGCCAGAGCCCCCACCTCTGCACCATGACAGCCATCTCCACCAGGTCAGCATCTCCCTGGAACTCTCAATGCAGCACTGATCCCCTGGCTCCAGCGCTGTGCCAGGCACTCCATGTCATCCCAGTGACCCCAGTGTCACTGCCCTGCCCTGCCATGCCTGCACCACACATCCCCTGCTCCCCCTTGCTCCAGACTGCCTGTACAGTCTCTGCAGTGGTCCATAAGAGGATGAGGCAGGACACAATGCTGAGATACAGCTCCTGGAGGAGACGCCCAGAGCATTATCAGCACAGGGAGTTAATTAAGGTCATGTCAGGCGATAAGGAAACAGGATGTCAGAGCAGCAGCAGCAGCACAGGGGGGTCAGAGCCAGAAAAACTCCCTCTGAAAAGCAGCTCCACTGAGATGTGATCAGCCAGGTGCTCGGGGACAGAGCAGCTGTCATGGCCACACAGGCAGGGCTCCACGTATGGCACTGTACATGCTGTACCATGTCCAGTACAGGATGAGATGGGATGGGATGGGA